>LPNX011062630.1:83412-130901 GCA_001517045.1 Pseudotsuga menziesii | reverse complement strand
TACATAAAATTACATTAATTTTCCCACGCAGGGGAGCGGACATTTCGTTTTACAAAGGGGCAATTGCCCTGCAGAAGTGAAAAAATCCTCAGATTTTCCCAAGGTGTAATTATGTACACTTCATGTACATGGAGTTGCCACCTAGTTGAAATAGGTGGGCAACAGGTCGGAGTTTATTTGGAAATTGTACAAAATTCATACCAAAGAGTGCACAAGGATCTCATGAAAAACATACTATTCAATTTATATTCAATGGAGCAACTTACATACGCTAACTGAAAATCAACAGACAAGAATGAGGTCCGATATAATACATTAGAGACTGATTTTTACATGCCTGTGTGTCCTGTAAGGAGAATTGGAGTTGGCAGCCTTGATCCCAATGAATGTAGCTACCCAAAGTGCTGTAGTAAACTCGAAGCAATTTTGGGACTGATATGGGATGGATACTGGGTATGATCTTGACTGTATACTCACCACGTCCTGTAGCAGCTTATGTGATTTCTCAATGATCTTTAAATAACTCTTGGTTTGGAGAAATGTGTTAATGATTTCTCTTAATCAGTCAAACAAGAATACGCTGATTTCTCTTTTCTCCTTAATGATATATCAGTCAGCAAGCCTAGTGTGATAGTGAGAGAAGTAGTGCCTCCTTGCTATATTCCAGTCTCCTTTTAAGTCCAAAATGCATCACCAATGATGAGATGAAGGCTCAGAAGCTCAGTGTTAATGCCCATTTATGCCAAATATTCTTCCATAGTGAGACCAAAGTGTAGAAGTGCTCCATTCAGCAGGGATATCATTAAATACTGCCCAACAGTGCCATATATAGCACTGAGAACACCCAATGGTGAAGAACTTCGATATCCAGCACTGTAAACTCACCAGCAAGAAGAAATATTGTCCCACAATATAATATCTCTGCCCAAAAAAGAAGAAGGCAGCCCCAGTAGAAGATTATGGCCCAGAATTAATACAAGTCGGCTCAGCTAAATAAATATGGCCCAGTATGAATACAAGTCGGCTCAGCTAAATTAATATGGCCCATAATGAATACAAGTCGGCCCAGCTAGATGAGTATGGTATAGAATGGCTGTGCACGTCCCTCCAATGTAGTGAGCAAGTCCTCTAATAATAAATATGCCCTTCTCTTACCTCCACGACTTCTCTAGTGTCTTGGGCCAAGCCCCCATGCCAGGCTGGCCTGTGGGTGGAGAGTAGCCGAGGTGCCTCTCACCAAAGCATTACATTCTCCCCCACTCTAAATTGTTGTCTCCCTCGGCAACGTCTCCAAGCTGCCTGCTGCACTCAGAAACTGTCCAGCTATCCCACCTTCCAACCTACTATTGCATCGGTAGCGTGTCGTCTTGTCATGCCACTGTTCATTGCTAGCTCTCATGTGCTGAACTGATTGGGTGGCTAATCCAATCATCCTGTCCAACGCCACAAGAATGAACCCTCATGCCTAAGATAGCCAACTTCCCTCTGTGTTTCGGTCATCCATGCAAGTCTGCTGGACCAAGGAAAAGTCATCACCTCTATGCTCTACGTCAAATTTGTCTAAGGCACTTATACTCAACACCAAGCTCATCCGTCCAAGTGTCTTGGCTCTTTAGACTTGCTTCTGTGTTGGTACTTGATCTCAACTGGTCCTCTTCCCTTCACATTTTCTATTTGTTCTCACAACACCTCTTGGTTAAGAAGACAAGGTCGCCTTTCTTGCCTCAAACCATCACCAAAGGGACCACTGTCACCTTTGTCTTTTGCTACTTCCCTTCTCGACTTGCTTCCCAAGTCCTCACAGCCCGCAACAAGTCACTCTCATTCTGCCAAACTCATGTAAAGTAGAAACACATACAATCGTTTCAAGGTCTTGTGACTAACACTTCTACTGCATTGCTGCAACACATCAAAGAGTTTGGTCGGGTTGCGTGCCTGCTGCACTCCTCGTCCATCAAGCCACCACTGTGACCCATCACCTCCACGATCCTCAATGTGCAGAAACTGCAAGCTAGTCCTCATGACATGTTGCCCACAATAACCATCTGAGGCCTGCCTAGCATGCTGAACAAGCCAGAGAATCCCATTACTACTCGGTTACTTCCGCAACCAATGTGTGCACACTGTCAAACATATCCAATGGCAGCTCCAACCTCAACCTAAGTCGCATATCAAAGGTACGCGAGCATTTCCCAAGTTGACCTGTCCACATGTATTTCCGTTACATGTTGCGAAGCACCCTTCTCCATGGTCATGTCTTTGTTGCTTCCATTGCATGGCTCTACCCAAGCAAATGTTTTCCACTTCGGTTTGCCATTGTCGTCTTGCCCAAGGAGAGGGCCAGTCGTCCTCCTTAAGCGCGCTAAGTCTGTAATGTCCATTGGAAATCCTAGCTTAAATTTTTTGTTAACTGCTGGGTATCTTAGTTCAATAATTGCGTCAAATACTTGGCATATCACTACTATAGCATCACTGTAAGACACAAGGAAATCTGATTCTTTTGTTGGTTTATTGACTTCAAGTTTATGCTTCAGATCTTACTATGATAAACATATACCAGAGATGATGCACTACAGGACTGAGAATACTTGCATTTAACAGTCCACAAGCAACCCACAAATGTCATTAAGCAACAGTCATCACATGTCGTTGGTCAAAGTAGAGGGCAGTATGTTTACTGTAGGTGACTAAAGTCTTAGCTATTCTAGTCAGCAATATATATTAGACAAGTAATCTTAAATTTACATTCACTATAGCAGCCTTACAAGAAGCCATTATCTCAAATTTAACTTACTATTCAGACTTGTCAAATAGTGCACAGTGCTGACCTCCTACTTGCAATCTAAGGATCTCTTGGATGCCACGATTTTGCTTGGATAATGTGCGAGTGATGAAGGAATTAATCCCCGTGAAGACTATGTCCACCAACCCTGGGTTTGTGACTGCTTTTTGAGTGGTAACTCTAGTCAAAGACTTTGTAAATAATTGCTGCTGTTTATTGCTGGCCTTAAATCTGAATGTTAATGATTTGTTTACTTGGAAGCTTGCATTGAGTATTACAAATTTGATGCCCAACAACCCTCAGTGCAGAGGACCCATGGTTCATTAATGCATTTAAACACCAAAATGTTTTGACAGAGATTGCAAATAACTATGGAATTAATCCACTGCTACAACAGTCTTAAAGTTCACTAATTAATGGTTATAATTCCATAAAATGATCTGGAAAAGATAGTCAGCATTAAAATGAAATATAGATCCAAGTTCTACATATGAAGTTCACACCTAGGGTAACAGTAGAGTGATGACAACTTGTGGTGGCTGTACCTTGCTTCTACGATCTACCTGTAGGTGAGGATAAAATAACCAGACTTCCAGTTCGTTTGCTAAATGTTGAAACAAGGCAAACAATTCTCACAATGTCTGTAGCGTGCTTGATATGTCTGCTGAATACGAATGAGTGTAACCACTGCTTCTCCCTTGCACTGTACAAGCCTCTTTACTCCCATGAATTGACTGTAAGTAGGTATATTTTTACATATAAAGAATCTGTGCCTTCTCCAACAGCTTGATGCACCTTTCCCACAATAGATGAATTCTCCTACTACTATCTCACACCCAAAAACACAGAGAAAGTATTTGTATCAACCAACTAATAGAGATGAGGCCATTAACTCTTTCCTAGACTTCACATTTGCCCACGTATTCTGTAGTTACTGTATCCTCCCAATAGTAGACTGGAAAGGTTGCTGTGCCCTCCTGCTACATCTGAATGGTTGAAAGATGAGGATTAATGCTCCCTTTAAGTGGTGCACCCTTCCACATCAATACTCAGTTAAACAAGTGCGCCCCTCTCTAAGCCTGGCAGATAAAGTGGTGCGTCCTCCTCTTTGGGTAGCCCAACCTCCACAACTCATCCCACAATAGATACAGCTGATAAGTCTTGCAAACTTCACTCAATACTTAGATTTGTTGGTGAATACTTAGATTTGTTGGTGAAGAAATGATTCCATGCTACGGCATTGAAGCACACATGAGAAATCTGATTGATTTCTTCTTCCAATAGCTAGGGTGGATTTGTCTCACCATCGAAACTATTCTCCTTCTTCTAGGGTTTTTGTCCCAAGAGACTTAAGCTCAAGAGCTCTCCAAATTCTATTTTTGAAATGAGAATAACATGAATGAGGGAATGCGGTCTCATGCCTTTTTTATAGTTTCTCAAGTCATTTTTGTGACTCTTCAACTTCCTCCACTTATTCTTTTCATTAAATGAGCCTAAAGTAACTTTGGATACCTTTTTCTCCTTTTTATTATTAAATGTCACTTTATAGCTTTTTCTCACTCAACTTTAAGTGACTTTATAAAGTTAAAGTCACTTTTAAAACCTCATTAAATAATTATAAAGTGACTTTTATGCAGTCATATAATTTTTCCAGTGTTACATGGGGACGCGTCCCGGAGGGTCGGGGACGCGTTTCGGCGTTTCTTGCGTCCCGGTGACTTCGAAACTCCATCCGAAATGTTTCGGGACGTCCCCCTTTTGGCGAAACTTGGCGAGACGTGGATCGAAACATTTCGGTGGGTGGCGAAACTTGGAGGAACTTGGGGGGATTTCCTGGCGTCCCAGCCAAAACTCCAAAACTTCGCCGAGACTTGTGGGCGTCCCACCCCGAAACTCCGAAACTTTGAAATTTTTTTTTTTTAATTTAAAAAAAATTAAATAGATCATTAAAAAAAAAATTAAAACCATTTAATAAAACTTAAAATTTTATTATTTATAAAGTTATAAACTTATATATTCAAATTTTAAATTTAAAACATAAAAAAAATATTAAAAACTAAATAATAATAAAATTTTAAATTTAAAACATAAACAAAAATATTAAAAACTAAATCTAATTTACAATGTCTAACCTAAAGTATATTATATACTTCTAAACTATTAATGGCCATGAAACAAATACAGTATCATTGATTCATTTTTTCAATCACTTAAAAGTCAAATCTAAAGATTATCAAATATGATGTGCATATTAATCATAGATTCATATTGATATATAATATATTTATAAATTATTATTAATATAATGATAATCTCGATGAATCGTGTAATGTGTTTGAACTTTGAATTTTGCATTTACATTGCATGATTGCAGCTTCCAGAATGATGAATGTTTGTTATTGTTGGGATTTATATTTTTAATATTTTTAAAAAATTTATGACTATTGCGTCTCGCTGTCCCCGCTGAATTTCTCTAAAATTTGGGGGTGGTCTCTACACGTCCCGAATGTGCGTCTCCTCGAACCCGCGTCCCGCCGTCCCGGAACCTTGGGGGAACATTGAATTTTTCCCTAATTCACTTTATAACCCCATTTTCTTTGCAAATTAATTATTCAATATCCTTTATGGTGTTGCAATTCGCCCACTGACATTGATTAATTAATTTAATCCCTTTGATGTGCCAATCCATCTCCACTTGCCGCGCCAGAGAACACAACGGAACTAGGGACATTACAGTCCTCCCTTCCCAAAGACTACTTGTTCTCAAGCAATGTTGTCATAACCCGATCCAAGTTGAAACTGAAAGTGATGCTAGGTCCCAAACCACCTTGGAAGATGTGAAGCATCCTCCACTCAACGTGAAATCCGACAAGCTACAGACCTAATAGTCCTCCTAAAAACTATTGCTAAGTAGAGCAACTTGGCACCTCAACAACTCTATCAACCCCTCAAAGAACCGCTCTACTAGGCAACAGATCTCGTGGATGCAAAAACTAGCTCTTGCCTCCATGTCAGGGGCTGAAATTTCTAATATTGGAATCCCGGGTCCCCAGCTAATTTCAGGAAGGGACCACCATGCTGACGTTGCATCGCTTTGATCATAACCATCCGACTATCATGCCCCATCTTCTTCCTCCTCTCTTGGAACTCCAAACTGAAATACCTGTAGGGACTGAACTTACCACCATGGATAGTTGCCTGCATAGTCATCCAGGTGAAGTCATGTACCGTAAATCCACTGCCATACTCGACCTTGGATATCGAGAAAGCAAGTCTGCCCTTGTCACTAGCAATGACTGTGAGTTGCTCAAGGACTCTAAACATCTCTCCACTTGTTGGCTCTATCACTTGCGTTGACCCATACTCCGAAGAAACCAATGGGAAGTGCGTGAATTGGTTAATCATTGCATACCTACAACTTGTGCTATGCACCCTGGGTAGACCTGTGATGCAATCTATCAACATGCTCTCCCTCCTTGTCCCTGAAATGGTCGAAGGTTGTATCAATGCTGTTGAATGAGTGGGTCCTAACCTACTCCGTTGACTAGGCACAGCTTCCACAAAGTCTCTCCATGCAAGCCCATCTTGCATCCACCTGTAGATGGTGAAGTCACCTGGGTCCCACACTAGCTTGTAGGATATGAATTACTCTCTACCTATAGTGCTGGTCTGCCTAGTGCTAACACATGAATCCATCCGACTACCCTTGATGAGCCAAACAATCATAAGCTAAACAGACTCGAGCAACTCCTCAGATGATTGCCCCTGCAAGCAACCAATTTTGGTTGTCTCATTTATTTCGGTTGCCAAGACATCCAGAATTGTAAACCTGGGGTCCCATTGCTGATGCTGCACCCCTTTGCTCATCATCGTCATCTGAGGCAATCTATTACTGAAATAGTCGAAGGCTGTAGGACGCGAAGCACTCTCTACATATAGGGCTGGTCTACTTAGTGCTAACATATGAATCCATTCGACTATCCCTGATGAGCCAAGCAATCATAAGCTGCACAGACTCGGGCAACTCCTTAGATGACTGCCTCTACAAACAACCAATCTTAGTTGTCTCATCTATATCAACTGCTAAGACATCCAAAACTGTAATCTCGGGGTCCCGCTGCTAACGTTGCACCCCTCTACTCATCACCGTCATGTGAGGCAATCTATTACTGAAATAGTCAATGGTTGTAGGGTGTGAAGCACTCTCTACCTATAGCGTTGGTCTTCCTAGTGCTAACACATGAATCCATCCAACTACCCCTGATGAGCCAAGCAATCATAAGCTGTATAGACTTGGGCAACTCCTTAGATGATTGCCTCTGCAAGCAACCAATCTTAGTTGTCTCATCTATATCAACTGCCAAGACATCCAAAACTGTAATCTCGGGGTCCCACTGCTAACGTTGCACCCCTCTACTCGTCATCGTCATCTGAGGCAATCTATTATTGAAATAGTCAATGGCTGTAGGATGTGAAGCACTCTCTACCTATAGCGCTGGTTTTCCTAGTGCTAACACATGAATCCATCCGACTACCCCTGATGAGCCAAGCAATCATAAGCTGCACAGACTCGGGCAACTCCTTAGATGACTGCCTCTGCAAGCAACCAATCTTGGTTGTATCATCTATACCAACTGCCAAGACATCCAAAACTGTAATCCCAGGGTCCCACTGCTAACGTTGCACCCCTTTGCTCATCATTGTCATCTGAGGCAATCTATTACTTTGAGGAGTGCCAGGATCCCACCACCAAATTGGAAGTCCACCACTCCAAATCCCTGTAAAAATATCTGTGAACCGACCCAAAAGAGTCTGGATCTCCTCTTGTGCACTCTACGCATTGATCACATGATCAAAATGAAAGACCTCTGTAATGGCCACAATGCCCCCTTGTCTCATTCGACTAGCTCTTGTGGTCCTCTTCTGTCCTGTTGTATACAACTGTAACATCTTGTGCCAATTGGTATCTTGTATGTGCTACTACATCCAACACTATAGTACTATACTGATGTACGCTGAACCTGTATCCCCACGTGACTCCAAATTCGTGATATACCTGTCCACCCCATCCTTCGATGCATATACTCCCATGTTGGTTGGTCCACACTGATTGTGCTCAACTATGTCACCTATGGCATTGCCTTGAGCCTTTAATGGGCTCTCCAAAAGAGGCGACTCATGATCCCTATAATGCAAAATATGTGCAAAATAAAAAACCTTGGGGTCATATCTCTCTGTTTACACCTGCAAGTCTGAATTCTCTTCATGTTCAACCTTAACACGACGTCCCTCCATCAAATCAATAGTGCCACTAGCCATATGCAACTAGCTGTCTGTTGTGTAGGATGAAAGATGTAATCCACTCAACTCATCACAAAGTTGCTCAACCTGCATCTTTGATTCTTGAAGGGCTTTTTGTGTGCTCTTTAAGGAATCCTTGGCAATTTCTAGCTCATGAGTAAGCCTACCCACTTCCTCTTCTTTCTCTTGTAGTGCACCATGGTACATTTCATCAAGCATGAGAAGATGATCTCTATTGGAAAGGTGTATGTTGAAGTTTGGGCAACTTCGAGAGCCATTCTCTAGAAGATTGGCATTAGCCTGGGGCTGTAGGTCTGGTCAGGGACCAGGACGTTGATGATATGTGATCTCCTTGAAAGGAGATTACATTAACGAGAAGAGACCTTTCCTGTGAAGAGTCAAGAAGACAAAGTTGACCTTGGAAATGTGAAGAGGACTTAGTAAAGTCTTAGGAGAAGTTATTAAAGTTGAGTATAGGAGACTACTAGGAGACTACTAGGGGCAGAGACATATTCTTGTCTGGGACCAGGGACACGATTTCCAAGTAGGTCCTGCAAGTAGGTGATTAACTTTCTTTTGGGACTGAAACTCAACTTAGTACTGAGGACCATTCTCCGGGAGAATGGAGGACCCAGTCAGGGTCTAGGAGTTGATCAACATGATTCAGTTTGGGACTGAAGCTCAACTTAGTACTGGGAGCCATTCTCTGGGAGAATGGAGGCACTTGGTAAGTTACCAGGAAATTGACCCAGTCTGGGACTGGGGGTCTCAACCTAGAGCTGAGGGCCATTCACTGAATGGAGGCACCCGGTCAATTACCAGGAATTTAACCTAGTCTGGGACTAGGGACTCAACCTGGGGTTGAGGTCCATTCTTTGGGAGAATGGAGGCACCTGGTCAGTTACTAGGAATTTGATTCATTCTAGGACTGAAACTCAGCCTAGAGCTGAGAGCCATTCTTTAAGAATGGAAGATGATGTCCTCTCTCCTAATCGTTACTGCTAGGTTGCTTCTCAAGGGACTGGCCACCCCTTGATGATGTCACTAGCATCTAACCCTTAGGAGCAGTATTGAGGACCAAAGGATCGTACCATTCGGTTTGGATCTTCCCCTTATACAGTGATGATATATAAAACAATGCACCTTGAGAGAGAGAAAAGATTACTGGTCTTGTTTGTCCACCTTATATGGTTCACACTAATCTTGTGGGTTTGTGGGTTCTTTTATTGTGCCCCCCTTTGTTGAATCATGGTCCTAGCACTCGTATTGTGTGTGTACCCTTGTCATGATGACTCTCACCTTATGGGTTTCTTTGGTACACTATTCTTATGGTTGGACCATTTACTCTATGTCTTTATTATAAATGTTTACTTTATGGTTTTATTAATAAAGACCTTTGGTCCATTTTATACTTTATGATTAAACCTTTGGACTTTTTATTTGTTTTATGCTATGACCATTGGACCTTTGATTCTACCCTAAGTTATTTTTATTAAAACCTTTGGACCTTTGATTTTTGACTTGGACCATTTTATTAATGTTTAAACCTTATAAATTAAAGGTTTAATGTAAACATGACATGCATCGAACTGGTTCCTTGTCTGCTCCTTGCGTGACGTTGCTCCGCGTAATTCCTCAGCTGCCTGCGTGACTAAGTTCTTTCGTGGCTACCTCTCTGTTCTGCAAATAATTGGGCTCTTTGCTTTCGTATGACTGGGTTCTTTGCTTTTGTATATGATTGGGCCTTCGCGTGGTCAACCTTCCGTGTGAATGATCTTCTACTCTCTTGCAGCTTCTTGTTGGACCAGGTTCCCTCTTCCCTCTGCCTGCATGCATGGATTATTCCGTGGCTTCATTCTCTGCGCATCACTGACCAGGTTCCCTCTGCCCTTTTCTTGCCTGCTTGGGTTATCCCGTGGCTTCATGTCTTGTGCGTGACTGGACCGGGTCCTCTCTGCCCAACTTGTCCGTGGCCCTATCCCGTGGGTGCATTCGCGTGGTCTCTGCCCAACTTGTCTGTGGCCCTTTTTCCCGTGGGTTCCTTCGTGTGTTTTCTTTGCTAGACGTGGACTATATTTTTCTCCTTGCTGGGCCGTGAGGATGGGCTGTAAGTTTGTGCCCTAGGGCTGGGCTATGAACTCTGCTAGCGTGAATGTGATTGTGTGTCCTTGCCCGCATGTTTGTATACTATGCAACGTGATTGTAGACTCCGATCTTGCTCTGCATGATTGTTCCTTGTAGCGTGATCCCCTCCCTCTTCAGAGTGACTGTAGATTGTGATCTTCATCCACGTGACCGATCTTCCCTCTGCGTGATGTCTCCTCGTGCGTGACTCCCTTTGCTAGTGTGATTGGGCTCTCTCTCTATGATTGTATCTTCACCTGTGTGACTACCTCTGCATGACCGTGTGCTTCTGTACCTGTGTGGACTGTGGGTTTTCCCCAACGCCCGGTTCTAGTGTGTGGGTCTTCTCCACCATGACCATGAGCCTGTTTCCAGCATGACCACTGTGGCCTTTCCCATCGTGACAATGGGTTCATCCTTCATGTGTAGACAATGGCCTTTCCCATCGAGACTGTGGGGTTCTACCCAACGAGCTTGTGTTTATGTGTGGACTGTAGTTCTCCAGCTTGACTGTGTAGAGTATGATTGTGTAAAGGATGACTGTGTCTCTGCACTATGTGACTGCATCCTTATTTAGCATATCTGTGTGTCCTTTGTCAGCCTAGGCTCTCTCTCAAGGTACGTAAATTGTTTGCCTAGTTGACTGTCCCTTCGGTGACAAGATCAACCTAAAGTATCCGAGTATAAGGCTGATTCAAATATTGGTTATGATTCCTTACTGCTGATATCTATTGTACATTATTTTATCATGTTGTTACTGTACATGGCATTTGATGATTCTTGAGGACCAACGTTAATGTAGTGACTAATGGAGCTTTAAGTTGAAAGAGATGAAAATTATGTTTTTGATTTATTATAGTTTAAATTTTATTAAGCAGTACTATTCTGAATCTGAGTTTATATGTTCATGCATTAAAGTTTACTACTTGTGTTAAAACTCCTCTAACCCTGAATTTTCAACATTCAAATGATGCTAGCCTCTTCAAATTGTTCGCCATGATCTCTCTCACTGTTGTTTTTTGTACCTAGGAAAGTGTTCCCCTAGGTGACTTTAGCCTTAGTCATTTAAAAGGGGAAATAAAGTGACCCTTGCATTAAATGACTTAAGTGGAGCATTTAATGTGACTTTTGATATTAAAGTCAAGTTTGATAAATTTAAGTGGGTGAGGGAAATTAAATTTTTATGAGAAATTAAATGGAGCATTTATTCTCATCCCTAGATCTAATCTAATCTCAGCCATTGGATTAGATACTCTCTCACTTACCTAGGGTTTAGACAAAAGCAAGGGAAAAGGCAATCATTCTTCATTCTTGAGATGAGAGTGAGCTGAAGAGAGAAGAAGAGAGAGGGCACGAATTTTGAGGCAGCCAACTGAAGTGATTTCTAGTGGGAACGAAAATCGAGACTGCATTTATTGCTTGCACAGATCTCGAGGAGAGTATGGCCTTCATTTATTGCGGGCACATAAATCGAGAAGAGTACGACATCCGTACAATACGGATTTGGGCACGAGTTTTGAGGTCAAACTCAGGCACTTATTTTGAGAAGAACAACATGGTTCTCGAGGCAACATGCACAGTTTTCAGGCATAGTTTTCTAGGCTATACAGAAGCATTTAATGTTGTCCGTTTAATATGGTTTTGTGATTGTTTTGGCACTGTTTTCAAGGTAAAAAATTTAGCATTCCTGCACAGAAATTGAGGACTGAGTTTTTGCTGTTATTTCGGTACAGTTTTCGAGAAGAAACTTGCACATAAATCGAGCAAGCATTGGCACAGAAAACAAGGCAGCCTGCTGGGTTGAGATAAGTTGTATTTTGACTGTAAAAAGGTTGTCTGATTTTTTTCATGAAGAAATAATAAAACTCTCTCTCTCTGACTGGTTTTTCTCTTGTGGGTTTTTCCAGGGCCATTGGTCAAAAATTTCTGAGTACTGTGTGTTGAATGGCGTGCATTTTATTTACTTTCTGTCCCATGAAAAGATGAAGTTACAACAGTGTTTTTAAGTCTGAAATTTATGTTTATTTTCCGCCTTTATTTTTTTCTGGGTTTGGAAATAAACTGAGACATATTTTTACTTCTAAACCGGAGGCCGAAACTTGTGAAAAACGTACATGGTATCAGAGCAGGTTGGGGCAGAAAACTAAATTTTTGCAGACTGAACAGTCATTTCCATAATTCAGAAAAACTTTGTGACAGTAGTACCATTTTGTGACAGATATTGGGTTGATGCATTATTTTCCGGGATTCGAGGTTTGGCAGGAGTTTGGACATATTTTCCTGGGACAAGGAAAGTATGCGATTGATATTCTGAGGAAATTTAGGATGGAGGATTGCAGGCCAATGTTGACACCGATGATCACCAACTGGAAGAAGCTTCATGCTTTTGAGGGAGAGTTGGTGGATCCTACTTTATACCGTTAGCTCATTGGTTCATTGATGTATCTGGTTAACACTCGGCCGTATTTGTGTTTTGCAGTGAACACTCTTAGTCAGTTCATAGTTGAGCCTAGGAGTGTGCATTGGGTAGCTCCAAAACATGTTTTGTGATACCTTGAAGGGACAGTGGATTTTGGTTTGGACTACAAGAGGTCGGATGGGATCAGGTTGGTTGGCTTCACAGATTCAGATTGGGCAGGCAGTGTGGCAGACTGGAAGAGCACTTCCGGTTGTTGTTTCAGCTTGGGCTCGACAGTAGTGTCATTGTTCAGTCGAAAGCAGAAGTCTGTTGCATTGAGTTCTGCAGAGGCTGAGTATATGGCAGCTAGTCAGACTAGCTGCGAGGCTTTGTGGCTTCACAAGTTGCTGGTGAATTTATTTGGTCAAGAGCTGAGGCCTACGGTGATCTACTGTGACAATCAGAGTTGAATCCAACTCTCTGAGAATCTAGTATTTCATGATTGGTCAAAGCATATTGAGATCAAGTATCATTTCATCCGAGATTATGTTTAGAGAGGTGCAGTATCTTTACAGTACATTTCCACTGATGAGCAGGTTGCAGACATTCTGACGAAATCTTTGGGGAGGGGCAAGTTTGTCTTCTTTAGGGACAAGTTGGGAGTGGTGCAGAACACCTTCCTTGGTAAGAGGGAGTGTTGATTTTGTATCTAGGAAAGTGTTCCCCTAGGTGACTTTAGCCTTTGTCACTTAAAAGGGAAATAAAGTGACCCTTGCATTAAATGGCTAAGTGGAGCATTTGACTTTAGAGATTAAAGTCAAGTTTGATAAATTTAAGTGGGTGAGGGAAATTATTTTTTTATGAGAAATTAAATGGAGCATTTATTCTCATCCCTAGATCTAATCTAATCTCAGCCATTGGATTAGATGCTCTCTCATCTACCTAGGTTTTAGACAAAAGAAAGGGAAAAGGAAAACATTCTTCATTCTTGAGATGAGAGTGAGCTGAAGAGAGAAGAGAGAGGGCATGAATTTCGAGGCACCCAAGTGAAGTGATTTCTAGTGGGCACAAAAATCGAGACTGCATTTATTGCTTGCACAGATCTCGAGGAGAGTACGACCTTCATTTATTGCATACACATAAATCGAGAAGAGTACAACATCCATACGGTACGGATTTGGGCACGAGTTTCGAGGTCAAATGTTAGTTTTTATAACTCAGTTGGTCCTTCCCCATGATTTTGATGTCACATGGGGGGACATAAGTTGTATTTTTCCTAGTGAACTTTTTAATGTAAAGTGTGTTTTTTTTTAATATTATTAAAGTGACTTTGTACTTTATAAACTTAAAGTGAGTTTAAGTTGTGGGACCCAAAAAAAAGTGCATTTAATGTATTTAATAAAGTGAATATGTGCATTAAATGAGAGCCCTCAAATAAAGCTAATCTCATCCTTTGATTAAGTTGGTTGAGTTAGTTAGGGTAGTTTTGGGTGAGATAAAGTATAAAAGAATGTCTAGGGAAAAGAAAGACATCTAATCAGAAGAAGAAAAAGACGAGAGAGAGAAAGAAATAAATTTCAAGAAGGAAATTTCTGATTTATGAGAGAGAGAAAGTGATCATCAATCTGAAGGCACGATTCCCAAGACATTTGAATTCATTGACCGCACAACCATTCTTGTTGACAGTACATGCATAGAAATCAAGGCAGATTGACATGCACAAATTACGAGACAGAAATTTCTACAATTAATGTTGGCAAAATCCGTACACTTCGTACTTGGCACAAATTTCGAGAAATATGCTGTACAGTTCGCACATGTGGGTTGGCTGTGAGTATTCTGACACGTTTTTCAATGCAGTTTTTCAAATAAGGGTTTCTGAAATTATTTTGGTGCTGTAGAAATTCTGAGTTGTTGAATTTCTAATTTCTCTCATAAATAAAATTCTTTCTTTGGGGTTTCCTCTACTGAGGTTTTTCCTTGGGTTTGGTCCTAAATTTTTGTGTTATCATTTTTGTTCAGTTTGAAGTTGAATGCATTGGTGTTTATACTTAAGACTTTTAGATAAATTCATCTCATGAATTTTTAAGTTCAGACAAATTATAAATCAGATTTGCATTCAAGTGTTTGATAAAAGTGCTATATGAGATAGTATAATTGTTTATCAAATTTCTTCATGGTATCAAAGCGTGATTGCTGAAGAAAGTATACTAAGTTGTGTGATACATAACATAAGAGATTTAAGTTAGGGCCAGTTAAAGTTTATCAGTTGAAGTCATGACCTCAGTAGGATTGAGGTATGGAGACAAACTGGATGGGTCTGATAATTTCAGCCCTTGGAAAGAGCGCATAACCATATTGTTCAAAGAGTTGGAGCTATGGGATATTGTTGGTGCTTCAGACACCATCACAGTTCCCACAGATGCTGCTTTGAAGACTGCTTTTGACAAGAAAGACATCAAAGCACAGAGAATCTTTTTGGCCTCTATAAAAGATCATGTGATACCTCATGTCACAGGTAAGACACATGCTTTTGATATTTGGAAAGCTTTGTGTACTCTTTATCAAAGTAAGAACCAAAATAGAAAGATGGTTCTCAGAGAAAAACTGAGGAATACCAAGATGACTGATGCTGATACAGTAACCACTTATCTCACAAAAAATTCTCAAGTTAAAGATGAACTTGGTGCTGTTGGTGAGAAAGTGGAAGATGAAGAGCTTGTTAGATATGCTCTTAATGGGTTCACTGCAAAATGGCACACATTTGTGCAAGGAATACTTGCCAGAGAGAAACTTCCTGATTGGACAAGGTTATGGGATGACTTTGTTCAAGAAGAGACTCGAGAGGGGACATTCTAGAATGGCACTCAGAGCAGTGAAGAAAATGTAGCCATTTTTATCAAAGGAAAAGGTAAAGGGGGGAAGAAAAGGGAGAAAGACCTCAGCAAGGTTCGGTGCTATAACTGCAACAAGTTTGGCCACTATGCTAGTCAATGTCCTAAGAAGAAGGATGAAGACAAAGAGGGAGCAACATCAACATAAGTACTAGATTTTGCTGCCAAATTTGAAAAGGAATTTTTTTTAGCATTAGTTGAGACTAGTATAGATAGTTCAGTAGATTACCATGACACATGGATAGTTGACAGCGGGTCAACTAGCCATATGACCGGAAAGTATGGAGTTTTCCAGAGGATAGAAGAAATTACTCCAGGACACACTTTGTTGAAACAGATATTGGAAATCCTTGGGCAAAAATAAGAGGAGTTGGAACTGTGAAATTCCAACTAGATCTGGGAAATGTTCTTGAAGTAAACAGGGTACTGTTTGTTCCAGGCATGAAAGTTACCAGACTTTCTATGTCATCATTGGAGGATGATGGGTATGGATTGTTTGTCAAGTCAGGACAAATGTTTCTATATCAGGTAGAGAACCCAGTTGGTACCACAATTTTACTTGGGAATAGAAGAGACAGAATTTATTTTCTGCAAGGAGAAGTGATGTGTCCAGGGTCAGGTGGATGGTTATCTGAGACTGAATCTGAAGATGAGGCAGCAGATGCACAGATGATACCTTCAGATGAGGGGAGTTGTACTGGTAGGAGACTCAGCCAGTATGAAGGTTGTGAGCAGAGGTAGGACAATTCTCAGTTTAGAGTTGTTTTTCGACATGGATCTCCAGGTCACATTCCAGAGCAAGAGGGAGCTTCTTTAAAGGACAGAGACCCAGGTGGTGGAGATACATACGTTGTCGGAGGGACCTCCCTCGTTAAGAGAGAGTGTTAGTTATTATAACTCAGTTGGTCCTTCCCCATGATTTTGATGTCACATGGGGGGGACATAAGTTGTATTTTTCCTAGTGAACTTTTTAATGTAAAGTGTTTTTTTTATATTATTAAAGTGACTTTGTACTTTATAAACTTAAAGTGAGTTTAAGTTGTGGGACCCAAAAAAATTGCATTTAGTGTATTTAATAAAGTGAATATGTGCATTAAATGAGAGCCCTCAGATAAAGCTAATCTCATTCTTTGATTAAGTTGGTTGAGTTAGTTAGGGTAGTTTTGGGTGAGATAAAGTATAAAAGAATATCAAGGGAAAAGAAAGACATCTAATCAGAAGAAGAAAAAGACAAAAGAGAGAGAAAGAAATAAATTTCAAGAAGGAAATTTCTGATTTATGAGAGAGAGAAACTGATCATCAATCTGAAGGCATGATTCCCAAGACATCTGATTTCATTAACCGTAAAGCCATATCCATACAACCATTATTGCTGACCGTACATGCACATAAATCGAGGCAGGTTAATAGGCATTAATTACGAGATAGAAATTTCTGCAATTAATGCTTGCAGAATCCGTACAGTCCGTACTTGGCACAAATTTCGAGAAATTTGCTGTACAGTTCGCACGTGTTGGTTGGCTGAGTATTCTGGCACGTTTTTCAATGTAGTTTTTCAGATAAGGATTTCTGAAATTATTTTGGTGCTGTAGAAATTCTGAGTTGTTGAATTTCTAATTTCTCTCAGAAATAAATTTCTTTTTTTGGGTTTTCCTCTGGTGAGGTTTTGCCCTGGGCTTGGCCCTAAATTTTTGTGTTATCATTTTTATTCAGTTTGAAGTTGAATGCATTGGTGTTTATACTTGAGACTTTCAGATAAATTCATCTCATGAATTTTTAAGTTCAGACAAGTTATAAATAAGATTTGCATTCAAGTGTTTGATAAAAGTCCTATATGAGATAGTATGATTGTTTATCAAATTTCTTCATCAAACTCAAGCACTTTTTTCGAGGAGAAGAACAACACGGTTCTCGAGGCAATAGGCACAGTTTTCGAGGCCGTACAGAAGCATTTAATGATGTCCGTACAATACGGTTTTGTGACTGTTTTGGCATAGTTTTCGAGGTCATAAATTTAGCATTCCTGCATAGAAATCGAGTACTGAGTTTTTGCTGTTGTTTCGACACAGTTTCTGAGAAGAAACTTGCACAGAAATCAAGGCAGCATTGGCACAAAATACGAGGCAGCCTGTTGGGTTGAGATAAGTTGTATTTTGACTGTAAAAAGGCTGTCTGATTTTTTTCCTGAAGAAATATTAAAACTCTCTCTCTCTGATTAGTTTTCCCCTTGTGGATTTTTCCAGGGCCATTGGCCAAAAATTTCTGAGTACTCTGTGTTGAATGGCGTGCATTTTATTTACTTTCTGTCCATGAAAAGATGAACTTACAACAATGTTTTTAAGTCTGAAATTTATGTTTATTTTCAGCCTTTATTTTTTTTTTCTATGTTTGCAAATAAATTGAGACATATTTTTACTTCTCAACCAGAGGCTGAAACTTGTGAAAAATGTACACTCACTGTCTCCATGCTTTCCACTTAGGCTGGTAGGAAAACCAGCTCTAATACCATTGTAATGTCCCTTGGAAATCCTAGCTTAAATTTTTTGTTAACTGCTGGGTATCTTAGTTCAAGACTTGCGTCAAATATTTGGCATACCAATATTGTAGCATCACTGTAAGACACTCGCAAGGAAATCTGATTCTTTTGTTGATTTATTGACTTAAACTTTATGCTTCAGATCTTCCCACGGTACACATATATCAACAATGATGCACTAAAGAGCTGAGAATACTCGCATTTAACAGTCCACAAGCAACCCACAAATGTCATTAAGCAACGATCATCACGTTTCAAAGTACAGGGCAGTATGTTTGTTGTAGGTGACTAAAGTCTCAGCTATTGTAATCGGCAATAGATATCAGACAAGTAATCTTCAATTTACATTCACTATAGCAGCCTTACAAGAAGCCATTATCTCAGATTTAACTTACTATTAAGACTTGTCAAATAGTGCACAGTGTTGCCCTCCTACTTGCTATCTAAGGACCTCCTGGCTGCCACGATTTTGCTTGGATAATGTGCCAGTGATGAAGGGAATAATCCCTGTGAAGACTAACGTCCACCAACCCTGGGTTTGTGACTGCTTTCTGAGTGATAACTTTAGTCAAACACTTAGTAAATAATTGTTGTTCTTTACTGCTTGCCTTAAATCTGAATGTTTACGATTTGTTTACTGCTTGCCTTAAATCTGAATGTTTATGATTTGTTTACAAATTTGATGCCCAACAACCGTTAGTGCATAGGACCCATTTCAAGCATGGCTCATTAATGCATTTAAAAACCAAAATGTTTTGACAGAGATTGCAAACAACTATGGAAATAATCCACTGCTACAACAGTCTTAAAGTTCACTAATTAATGGTTATAATTCCATAATCTGGAAATGATAGTCTTTATCAGCATTGAAATGAAATATAGATCCAAGTTCTACATTTGAAGCTCACACCTAGGGTAACAACAGAATGATGACAGGTTGTAGTGGTTGTACGGTATGTTTTAAAAATCGGTCAACTTGGACTCAAACTCGACCGAGTTGACCCTTTAGCGAGCTGACTCGACCTTCAAACCGGATCAGGTGACCGGTTCGGCACCGAATAAGTCAACTCGGTCGAGCTGCAACTTGAACCGGCTGAGTTATCTGTTTTGCTATGTTCAGTTACTGAGTAGATTTGTTTATACTAAATGTAATGCTCAAGAATTTAAGTAAAAGTGAAATTCTCTTTATCTTTTATTTTCTATCCTTTTACTTAAATTTTTAACATTACCATTAATTGTTTTGAAGCAGTGTTCCACCAAGTTTCTGGGATGCTGGAGTGGGGAAACGCACATTGGGGACGTGTAGAGACACCCCAAAATTTTGGAGTATTTTGGGGGGCGGGGCGTCAGGGTCTTTAAGTTTAAGTTTTAACATAGGGGGGGCATCTCTAAAATTATTAAATACATGCTAAATTGAAATTCATCATTGTGCAATGTAACATGATATTCAGTTCATAATGGCTATTTTAAATTTTAAATACATGCACATCTTCCATAACAACTTCGAATCATAGACATAAACAATAGATAAAAATTTTAAATGACAAATCAATAATCATAAATCTAAATCATAGACATGTCACATAAACTGTAAACACTAAACAGTAGACAAGTAAACACTGCAGCATAATATATTTGGAAAAAATTACTCAAAATAGTACTAAAGAGTAAAGAGTCAAAGTCTAAAGACTTAGTCTAAGTGAATCAATGACAGTAAATAAAAGTTTAAAACTAAAAGTATCAAAAATAAATCATGAAAAGACTCAAAGTGCTTCAAGGAGATAGATTCATGGACTGGTCCTCCTGATGCATCTGCTCCATGAAGTCACCATCTATGGTAGTGTCGCCATCTAAGTCAGAGTCACTCTCAGTGTCAACCTCAGTAGTGACCAATGTTAGTTTTTCTAAGTTAATTACTTAGGATCTTTATCTGAAAGAATAACAAGCATAACAATACATCAAAGATACATAAGATACACAAGACACGGATATTTTCATCGGGGAAACCATAAAGGAGAAAACCCCGCAAACTTCCTCAGAATAGTTTCGTCACAAAGATAAGATGACCTACCTAAGAATACACAAATAGATTTTACTTTATTTAACCTGGGGACTATTGCCCCGATTTACAATGGAGGGTTTACCTCAGTGACCATACACAATGATGACATCCCGTAAAGGGGTAAGACACATCCCCAATGGGGGTACAACAACATACAATGATAATATACATAAAAATTTCTTTCGAAGTTACAAATACAACAACACTCCCTCTTAACTAGGAAGGTATTCTCTCGCCATAGTCATCAACACATCTGGTCATCATCGTCGTTGTTGCCATTGTTCTCATCTTTCCCAATCTGCCGCATCTATCCATCATAGGAAGTTTCTATAGAGGCAACCCTTTTTCATGTTGAATGTAGGCCTAGACCTTATTTAGGTCTTTAAGTCATCAAGTAGGTATAGCTCAGGACTTATTACATTGCCTCTGCAAAACCTGAAGGAGCATCCCAGGAATGGTTATATGCCTCTGCAAAACCTATAGGATCTACCCGAACTGATTATATGCCCCTGGAAAACCTGAAGGAGCATCTCAGGACTGATTATATGCCTCTGCAAAACCCGAAGGATCTACCAGGACTGATTATATGCCTCTGCAAAACCTGAAGGAGCATCCCAGGACTGATTATATGGCTCTGCAAAACCCGAAGGATCTCCCAGGACTGATTATATGCCTATGCAAAACCCGAAGGAGCATCCCAGGACTAATTATATGCCTTTGCAAAACCTGAAGGATCTCCCAGGACTGATTATATGCCTCCGCAAAACCTGAAGGATCTCCCAGCTTTGATTATGTGCCTCTGCAAAACCTAAAGGATCTACAAAACCTAAAGGATCTCCACCTCATGGAGCTCTGTGGAGGTTCAACCTGCCTGGAATCCTGAACTGTGGACCTAAACCATTTATGCCTTGGCCTAGTGTTTGCGTGCTGCGACTGCTGGATATCCATTTACTGTTGCATCTCATCCTTCAAGTCAATGACTGAAGGATCCTGTCCACCTGATTCCCTCTGATTAGTAGAAATTGTGCCCTGTGTCTGTACCTGTACATCTGGTTCCTCCAACTTGACCCTTGAAACTTGTGCTGGATGCTGCTATGCTGGTAAGTCCATAGATCTCCGCAAGGCCCTGTCCTCATCAAACTGGACATCCTTGCTCACAATGATCCTCTTGCGAGCAGGTATATATACTCTATATGCCTTCGAAGTCTTGCTGTATCCAACAAGTAAACCCTTCTCTCCAGAAGGGTCCAACTTCTTCCTAGTGTCAACATGAACATGACAATAACAAACATTACCAAATATGCGAATGTGACTCACATCTAGCTGAGTGCCTGTGAAGACCTCCTCGGGTGTCTTCCTCCCCAAAGCTGTGTGGGGACACCTGTTATGAATGTATACTATAGTCCTATATGCCTCATCCCAAATGAATAGTGGTAATCCCTGATAAAAAAAATGGCCTTGGCAGATCCTACCATCGTCCTTTTCTTTCGCTGTACCACTCTATTCTGCTGAGGGGTATGAGGAACAGTGTGCTCCTTCTTGATCCTCTCTACCAAACAATACTCCAAGAACTCATTGGAGGTGTACTCTCCCCCATTGTTTGTTCTCAAAACACAGATCTTCCTTCCTGTCTGGTTCTCAACCAGATTCTTGAACTCCCGAAACCTCTCAAAGACCTCTGACTTGGCATTTAGGAAATAGATCTAGGTTTTCCTGGAATAGTCATCAATGAAGGTCACACAGTAACTGTAACCACTGAAAGAATGGACACTCATATGTCCGCAAACATCCGAATGCACTAAGTCCAAGGGCTCCTTAGACTTTGCTCACTCTGCGGGAAAGGCTTCCTGATGTTCTTCCCCAAAGCACAACCCTTGCAGTGGTTATGCTTCTCCTCCTGTACTTGAGGAACTCCGATGATTTCCTGTCTCAAGTGCCTCAGTTCTCCATGGTGTAAGTGTGCCATCCTCCTATGCCACAACTCACCTTGACTGATGTCGCTGTTGACTAGAGCCTTTGCAGGCTCAAAGTGTAGTCTATACACTTCCCCGCTCTTGATCCCAATCACCCAATCCAAGCTCCACTCTATGGTCTCGGAATTTTAACTGAAATCCCTTGTCCTCTAGAGTGGATATTGATATGAGGTTCTTGGTCAACCCCAGAACATATAACACATCAACAAAGCTGAGGGGTTTGCCAGACTCCCTTTGAAATGAAACAGTGCCAACTTCTTATGCCTGATACTGCGCATCATCACCTAGCTCAATGTGGATACTTGTTCCACCCTCTTGCAAGTCCTTGAAGAATCTCCTTTGTCCAATCATATGACTAGATGCTCCACTGTTGATGTACCCAATACTGCTCCCTGTGGTGCTTGCCATGCAAGCTATCAAGCAAAACTCCTCATCGATGCTCATGTTGAAATCCTCCACCTCTGCAGATCCGACCATCTGAGTGTTGTTCTTCTCCTTCCTGTCTGGGCACTGGGAGGCAAAGTGTCCTTGCTTGTGGCAAATAAAACACTTGACCTTTGACATGTCAAGGTTCTTCTTACCACCCTTCTTCCTCTTTGCCTTACCGTTGCTCTTCCTTGTCAGGGCTAGAGCCTCCTCATCCACAACTTGTGGGGCACTGCTGGATGAGCCTGATCCTTGATCTATGCGGGTCTCCTCCTGCACAAAATCATCCCATAGTCTCTGCCAATTAGGGAGCTTCTCCCTAGCCACAACACCCTTGACAATGGTGTCCCATGGCTTAGAGAAGCCATTGAGGGCTATCCGAACTAACTCCTCATCATCAGACTTAGAGCCAACAGCTCCAAGCTCATCCCTGATCTGTGTGAGCCTTGTGAGATAAGGCACCACTCCTCCCTTGGCCATCTTGGTGTTGTACATCCTCTCTTGCAACACCATCTTCCGGTTCTCGTTCTTGATCTGGTACAGACTTTCCAAAGCCATCCACATGTCTGATGCGGTCTTTTCCTAGAAAGGTGAGGGACTATGTGGTTCTTCACCCCATCCAAGATGATTGACATGGCTCTGGAATCAATTTTCTTCCAGGCTATCAAATCTGTTGGATCTGTGGGTGCAACTTTCATGGAGTTATTGTGCTCCTCTACATCACTGACATCCAGTATCCTTGTGATTCTTTCTTCCCATGTAGGAAAGTTCTGAGCACCCTAGAGTCTATCCTCAACTCTCAACTGCACGGCCATACTAAAGTGTACTTGTCAAACCCTAGATTTGCAATCTAGGTTTGTGTCTTCAATATATCTGCCCTTGATCTATCATTGTTGTTGCAAATTTCTCAGCTTTAGATCACTAAAGCTCTGATACCATGTAATTTTTCTTTCAAAGCTCAAACTAGGGCTAAATAGTATATTTAAATTTAACTGAAATAACCACACATGAACTTTACAGTATGCAGTGAAATATAAAACTGAGAAACATTCACAACATCACATCACAATATAGACACTATTATTTTGGGTATGGAAACCCCCAGAAAAAACCCAAGATGGGAAAAATGGTGCAGCAGTCAGATATGAATTTTGTTATTGTGAAAATATGGAACTTTTACAATCAACAGTCTAATCACCCAACCTAGCGAAATAGCATCTCGGCAAAATCACTGGACAAATCCCAGCATGCCCAACACAACCTCAACATGATTGCACGACTATTGCGTCAGCAGTACGACCTCCCACATGTGGTTGTACGGATTTGTATGATTGTACCGCTGCTGTACGGATTTCGTACGATCTTATACAATTGCTGTACGGATACCGTACGGTCAGTACGACTGTCCTTTGCAACTGGTTGCTTGCCCGATTTGTACGACACTCTTCCTGCCTGGAACATCGGTGATCCTGTTGGATAGCTCCTCCGTCCTCTGCAAAATCCTCCGTTCGACTTTCTCTCTCTGTCGGTATCTTGTCTGTGTACATGTGTACGTGTCCTCTTCACCAAATCTCCTTTTAACTTTATTGGCTAGGCGAAAACCCTAACCCTCACTATGGATCTATGGATGAGATCCTCCGGTGAGAATCAATGGCCAAGATTAGATTGGCCATTCACTTAAATATTTCACTTTTCACTTGAATAAAGTGAATCCATTAAAGTCAAAATCAAATTAGAATAACTAACGTATTTTCCTAAGTTAAAACTTAGGAAAATTACTTTAATAGATTTAGTTTCCAGTTTAATGTCTCTCTAGCATGCAAAGACACATTTAATGCTAGAAGACCTTCCTTGTTGCTGCTTTTTAACAGTTTTAAATTAGAGGCCTCAAATTAAAGGATGTATGGTTTAATGCAATGCCGTGTAGGTAAAGGAAGGAGGAGCAAAGTTAGAGGCAACTGTTGAAACTTCTAAAAATTCAATGTGAGAAAGACATGGAGTAGTGTAGGATAGTGCCCATTCAAAGTGTGAGTTCTTTTTTGGTTCTGCTAGGCATATATCGTCATTGTGAATACAATGATTCTCCTCCCTCCTTTCTTGTTTATTGTTTATGATTTTTGGTCATTGCATAGGATATACTTGCTATTGCAAAATATTACTCATAATATATTTCAGTATTTGTTTAATCATTTTCATGAAATTTTTGGTGTATTTTAAATATTTTTAATAAGATTTATGGTATGAATTTACTATTTTCTTGTTTGGTTTTTGTTAGGTTCAATCAATGGGGTAATTATGTTCTAATTGCCAATATTGTGAGTTTTGGGGATGATGTAGATTGCACATTGCCATGGGTGAAGGGGAAGGCCAAGGAAGAGGAGGTATGCATGCCTTTGTGTTTGTTCAAGTTAAAGTCATTAAATTTTTTATCATTTTTTTATTTATTGAGTGCAAAGGGGTGAAGGAAGGTGGAAGAGTACTAATGACATTGTTGAGATATCCCTGTGTACAGGTGAAAACGTAGAGGCAGAGAGTGAGTTCTACATTTGTTGAGAACAACCCATATTGTGGTTTTAGGATTGATGCATATTCATAGGTACAATGGGCGAGGAGAAGGCTAAGGAGTAGGAGGTATGCATTGTTCTATGCCAATCATGTGTTTTTTAAAGTTTAGAGGCATTGTGGTGTAAATAAAGGAAGGAGGTATGCATTGTTCTACGGTGATTGAACTTAACTCATTTGTTGTTATAGCATTATATCGTGTTTTTGTTTAAATTTATAGGCAATGCAGTGTAGGTAAAGGAAGGTAGATGACTGTTGATGAAACTGCTGAAATGTCTTTGTGTGAGAGAGATATTTGCTAGTGAATAAACATGGGTGATGTAGTGTAGGTAACGGAAGGTGGATGACTGTTGATGAAACCACTAAAATGTTTCTGCGAGAGAGATAGGGCTAGCTAGTGAGTAAAAACATAAAGACATATGGCGAGTTCTCTTTTGGTGCAAAACCCATGTATTCTCTTCTATTAAATCATCCTTGTTTCAAATACAATGGTTTTGTTCCCTTGTTAACAAGTTAGGGTTTGTGATTGTTTGAATTTGCACATGACACACCTAATTTTGAGTGAGAGTTTCTCATAATATATTTCAGGAATTTGTTTAATAGTTCTCAATGAGATTGTTTGGTCTTTATTTAATATTTTATGGTTTGGTTTTTGTGTGGTTCAGTGGTGCAAAAATTAAGTCTTGTCCTAACAACCCATTTTGTGGATATAAACAAGCTCAACAAGTGAAGGCGAAGCTTGAGGTGGTATGTATGGTTCCATTTGTGCTTGTTAGACTATAGGCATCTTACATTATTTGTCATTTATTTAATTGTTGAGTTCATTGCAATGTATGTAAAGGAATGGGTTGGTTCACTAATGAAAACTAATGAAATATCTATGTAAGAGAGATTGTAATAGAGGTAGAGGTGAGTTTTGGTTCATAATTTTTGGTGTTTGCATCAGTTGTACTTGTGCTTAAGATTACTCATAAGATTTTATCTTAATATATTTGATGGTTTTAATATTTTAATAAGATATTTTTGATCTCTATTTAATACTATGTATAATTTGTTGTGCAATCTTTGGTTGGAGATTGAAGCTTTTGGGGTTGCAGAACGAAGGTTGTGTCTTTTGTTTCTTTTCCTTTTTTATCTTTTTGTTGTTTTTTGCTATTGTTGTTTATATCTTTTGCTATTGTTGTTTTTCTAATTTTCTATTGCTATACATGTTTTTTTTCTTAGAGCATGGGCATGCTAATTTGCGCTTTGTTATTTTGTTTTATTTCTTGCTTTCTTGTCTGTTTTTCTTCCTTTTGTTTATAGTTGTTTTGTGGTTAAATGGGTGGTGAAATTAAGGCAAGCTCGGATGAACCATTGGGGTTTATGCATATTCCACTAATGTAGTGGGAAAAGGTGAGGGAGTTATGTATAGGGGAATTTTACTCATTTGTTGTTACATAACATTATGGTTCCATGAAATTTTAAATTAACTCATTTCCTGCATCATAATCACATCTTGCGTGTTTGTTTAATTTAGAGGCAATGCAGTATAGAAAGGTGGAGGAGCTCTACTGAAACCTTTGAATATCTTTGTGAGAGAGATGCGGGGCTCTATAGTAGACATAGAGGCAATTGGTGAGTTATGTTCTGGTGCAAGACCAATTTATGTTCTTCTATGAAATCCTAGTTTAAAAATACAATGGTTCTCCTCTTGCAATACCTATATTGCGTGTACGATTTTTGGTCTCTGCATATCATGTACTTAGTTTTGCATGTATTTGTTCTATGTTTAAGCTTTTTGGTAATATATTGTAGTTTTTGTTTAATATTTCTCATAACATTTTTAGTT
Source organism: Pseudotsuga menziesii (assembly GCA_001517045.1). Classification (NCBI taxonomy): domain Eukaryota; kingdom Viridiplantae; phylum Streptophyta; class Pinopsida; order Pinales; family Pinaceae; genus Pseudotsuga; species Pseudotsuga menziesii. The sequence continues at coordinate 104,012 of LPNX011062630.1, read as the reverse complement.
TTTAGTTTTTATTTTGTTGGGTTCAATTGTCGGCAAGTAAAGGCAGGTCCTAAGGTTGGTGCAAAGTTCATAGTTGCATTTGGTGAAGGTGAAGGCTCAGGATGAGGGGGTATGTATGGCTCCATATGTGTTTGTTTCAATTAAAGGCATCTTATACTATTAGTGCTATGCCATGTAGGTAAAGGAAGGAAGATCAAAGTTGGAGGTGCACCAACTAAACTACTAAAAGATCTTTGTGAGAGGACAATGCCCAGTAAGAGGGTGAGTTCTATGTTGGTTCTGATTTGAATTTCTCCTTATTTCAAATACAATGATTTTCCTCCCTCTATTAAATGCTTATGATATTTGGCATTACATAAGATGCACTTACTTTTTTAAAATATTACTCATAATATATTTCATTATTTGTTTAATCATTCTCATGTGATTTTTGGTGTCTTTTAAAGATTTCTAACAAGATTTTATGGTCTTTATTTACTATTTTCTGGTTTGGGTTTTGTTAGGATCAATAAGTGGTGTAATTAAGGCAAGTCCTAGCAGCCACCCATATTGTGAGTTGAAGGATGATGTAGATTGCACATTGCAATGGGTGAAGGGGAAGACCAAGGAGGAAGAGGTATGCATGGTTTCATTTGTGTTTGTTTAAATTAAAGTTATATTAAATTATTTGTCATTTATTTATTTATTAAGTGCATGGGGGTAAACGAAGTTGGAAGAGCAATAATGACATTGTTGAAATATCCTTGTGTGCAGGTGCAAATGTAAGAGGCAGAGGGTGAATTCTACATTTGTTGATATCAAACCATATTGTGATTTTAGAGCTGATGCATATTTACAGGTACAATGGGCAAGGAGAAGGCTAAAGAGTAGAAGGTACACATTGTTCTATGCTAGTTGAAATTAACTCATTTGTTTTTACATCATTATATCATATGTTTGTTTAAATTTAGAGGCAATGTTCTGCAGGTAAAGGAAGGTGGATGACTATTGATGAAGCACTGAAATGTCTTTGTGTGAGTAAACATGGGTAAGAGGTATGCATGTTTTCAAGTGTGTTTGTTTATATTGGAGTCATATTATATTGTTTGTCATTTCTGTATTGTGCAAGGGGGTAAAGGAAGGTGGAGGAGCACTAATGACATCATTGGAATATCCTCATGTGTAGGTTTAAAGGTAAAGGCAGAAGGTGAGTTCTACACTTGTTGATCACAACTCATATTGTGGGTTTAGGGTTGATCCATATTTACATGTACAATGGGTGAGAAGAAGTCTAAGGAGTAGGATATATGAATTTATTCCAGTTGAACTTAAGTCATTTGTTGTTACATCATGACATCACGTTTTTGTTTAAATTTAGAGAAAATGTAGTGTAGGTAAAGGAAGGTGGATGACAGTTAATGAAATTGCTGAAATGTCTTTTTGTGAGAGAGATATGGGAAAGCATATGGTGAACTCTCTTTTGGTGCAAGGCCCATTCATTCTGTACTTCGAAATCATTCTTGTTTCAATATAATGGTTCTCCTCCCTCCATAGCTAGTTAGGGTTTGCAATTTTTGTTATTTGCATAAGTTGTACCTAATTCTAGATGAGATTTTTAGTCTCTGCCTAAGATTTCTCGTAAGATATTCAAGAGTTTGTTTATTATTTCTCATGAGTCTTTTTGGTCTCTATTTAATAATTTACTTTTTTTTTTTTGTGGTTCAATGGCTAGGGAAATTAAGGCTTGTCCTAACAACCCATTTTGTGTATTTAGACAATTGTAGTGAGTGAAGGTGAAGCCTAAGGTGGTATGCATGGTTTCATTTATGTTTATTAAATTAGAGGGATCTTATATTATTTTCCATTTATTGAATTATTGAATGCAAAGGAATGTGGGTGGTTCACTAATAAAAATGATTGAAATGCGTATGTGAGACAAATTGGAGTACGATTGGAGAGGGATTGGTTGATGCATATTTACAGGCACAATGGAAAAGGAAAAGGCTAAGGAGTAGGAGGTATGCATTGTTCTATGCCAGTTGAACTTAACTCATTTGTTGTTACATCATTATATCACGTATTTGTTTAAATTTAGAGGCAATGTAATGTAGGTAAAGGAAGATGGATAACTATTGATAAAGCACTGAAATATCCTTATGTGGCAAACATGGGCTTAAGAGGTATGCATGGTTTCAAGTGTCTTTGTTTAAATTGGAGTCATATTATATTATTTGTTGTTTCTTTATTGTGCAAGTGGGTAAAGGAAGGTGGAGGAGAACTGATGACATGATTGAAATATCCTCATGTTTAGGCTTTAAGGTAGAGGCAAAAGGTGAGTTCTACAGTTGTTTTTTTTTTACTAAAACGGTTATAGGATTTTTATATTGATCTTTTGGCTGAGAAACTGCCAGATGCATTACACAGAGATCTTCTATTCTAACAGCTGCCTAGAAAACAGAGTGCAGGGCGTGGCTAATCACACTGTCCCCCATTACAAATGTTCTGGAAAATTTTCTGAACAGGCAAATAACATCAAGAAATCAAAAGACTAGAAGAGCATCTAGTGATGCAGGGATTGCCAAACAAAGAGAGCTGCCATAGCTAGTCTCAGAATACTACTTCTAACTCCCTTGCACAAAATCTGAAAGCTGCCAGCGATTTCTGTCAGCAAATGACAGAGATGATTGCACAAATGACTGGAAAGTTCACCTGGGGAAGGCCCGATTTTTCACATCATCAGAGTCTTAGAAAGATTCTACATCGATCCTCCAAGCTGGAAACGTGGACAGCAATAGGAGACCGATTTCTGTGGGTGCAGCCTTTAATTATGGAGAACGTGGGTCACAATTACCTGCACCCAGCTCCTCAGAGTTCTCAGTCAACACACCAATCCAAAAGTGAGTCTTCACTGCCAGAAATCGAGACACTCTTATTACAAACATGGACAGAGCCTGCAGTCATCTCTTCAGTGTCACTAGGGGATGGGCACATAAATTTCCTCCATACAAGGAGAGCAATGATCTTGATACAATCTCTGACCAATATTGGATTTACTCCTCAACTTTCTGCTCCTCGAATTCCTCAGGCTACCCGCCAGCGAAGAGGAATCTCTGCTATTTGAAAACTAGTTTCTCATAAGTCCTTCCTAGCCAACTCTGAAAAGGACAGCACCTCTTGCACTAAGGAATGGTCACGTGATTAATGGTTCTATTTAGACTAAGAGCTCCCTTACACAATGAGACTCCCATATTTGCTTCATGGTCTGCGATTTGGTTGAGATGCCGAAAGACGTGGAAGAACTTCAACTCTTCGAATGCTTTCATCTGGATAGTGACTTTCCTGTAATAGTGGGCCAACTCCATGTTAGCAAGGGCCTTCTTCAGGATGAGAGCTTGAATGATAATTCGGGAGTCACCCATTATAGTGAGCTTCTTAATGGACAGCCTTCTAGCCTGATTTAGACCTTGCCAAATAGCAAGGATTTCAGCAGCATTGTTAGTTTTTTTGCCCAGACCCCAGGAGAAGTTGAGAATGATTTTCCCGGATTTGTCTATCAGAACTCCTCCGCTTCCCGCAGGCCCAGGATTGCCTTTCGAAACCCCATCAGCCTGTAGAATGTGCTCATTCAGAGAGGATCTCCATTTAATAAACTCCTGCTCTTCTAACCTGATTTCCCATGGTTCCTGCTGCTTCGTAGAGATCTTGATTCTGGTGAGAATAGAGGGGTCTAGCTCTTGGAACCAGCTGTGCTCTTTATAGTCAGGAGTGAATTCATTTGTTATATTTGGATTTGAAGCGACTAGCTCCCCGATCAAGGCCTTCACTTTGGTTGCAACTTGGGACGGAGTACTAGCTTTTTCCTTAAAAATTCTGTTATTGCGTTCCAACCACACTTTCCAGCAGAAGATTTTAGGAACCCACATCCAGCACATCTTTAACAGCTTCATTTTAGTGAGGGGAAAAGGAGCAAGATCGAACCACAAAGCAAACAGGGAGAAGATGGAAGGGGGAAGAGTCTCGTTCAGCTGAGCAAGAAGGATGTTCCAGAGATCTATAGCAAAGGGGCATTGCAAAAACAGATGGAACGAGTTTTCCTCATGGCTGGCACAAAGAGGGCATCTAGAGGGCCCTTCCCAGCCTCTTTTTAGAAGATTATCCCAGGTTAAAATGCTATCATGCAAAAGAAACCAACAAAACAGATCGATTTTGGGAAGCGAGGGGTGGAGCCAAAGGTTCCTCCAGACCATGGGATCCGGAGCAGCCCAAGGGATTGCTTTAAGGGCTTCATAACCAGCAGCAGCAGTATACAGACCAGAGGAGGAGCCCCATCCTCTTTTATCCTTCAGCTTAGAAGATGAGGGGGAGAGCCCTTGAAGAGCAACTACCAGAGAGCGGGCTTCAAGCTCAAGAGGTTGTGGGACAGCCCCTAGATCCCACTTGATCCAAGAGTCATCCGGGCCCCAGCTAGAGAGATCCCAAAGGGTGAACTTGCTATTCGAATGAAGCCAGTTTTTGATGTTCTCCATTCCTTCCAAGGTATTTAAAGAAGGCTATCCTAGAATAGAGTCTTCCCAGAACTTGATTTTGAAGCCATTTCCTGGAATCCAAGTGAGGTTGGAAGAGATCAAGTTCAAGGACCTAAGACAGAGAGAGAGGATTGGGGAGCCTTTTCTAGTCCTTGGAGGGTGGTCCAGGCACCTTTCTTTGTGACCTCTAAAGTACTTTGTTCTTAATGCTTTGGAGCTCCAAGTGGTTTTTCCCCTGATCATATTCCAAAGAATCTTTCCTCCCATGGCTAAGTTCTGAGTGGCCACATCTCTGATTTGCAGCCCTCCTTCCCATTTTGGGGCTTTGATTTTATTCCAGCTTACTAAGTGCATTTTTCTTCCATCATTCCTTCCCCCTTCCCAAAGGAATTTTTTCAAAAGCTTGTCTATTTCTTGCACTATTCCTTTTGGAGCTAACATGAGCGAGGCTTGGTAGACTGGAAGGGAGGAAAGGACAAAGTTTATGAGAACAATTTTACCTGCTTTATTTAGCCAAGAGGCCCCCCATGACATAATTTTGCTCTTGAGTTTTTCCAATAGGGGCATCCATAGACTCTTTTTGGGGGCAGCTCTCACAAGAGGAATTCCAAGGTATTTGATGGAGTCCCACCTGGAAGTGCCTTCCATATTCAGCGTTCTTGATATCTCTGTCATTTCGATGGGGGGGCAGTTCCAGCTATAAATTTTACTTTTCCTCAAACTGATTTCGCTTCCTGAAGCCTCTGTGTAAGCATCCAACTCATTCTTAAAGGATCTGGCCGTGGAGATATTTGCCTGGCCCATGAGGAGGGTATCATCAGCGAACTGGGCATGGTTCATTCTCTTCACTCTTGGAGAGATTGAGAGCCCCATTAAAGAGTGTTGCTGGGTTCTCTTATCAAGCTGAAAGCTAAGGACCGAAGCTTGAATTACATAGAGCAAGGGGGATAAGGGGCAGCCCTGCCTTAGACCCCTAGAGGCTTGGAAGAAGTTGGCCGGTCTCCCGTTCACCAAAGGGGCTATCCAGGGCCTCGAAATGCAGGCTTTGATCCAGTTGACTAGCTGGGGATGGAATCCCAGCCTTTGGATAACAGTGAATAGAAAATTTAATCTGACTCTATCAAAAGCATTGGCAAGGTCTAGCTTGACTATCATACCTTTTTCTTTCGGTTGACAGCTTGAGTGGATTGCCTCTTGGACCAGGATGATGTTGTCCTGGATTTGTCTGCCCTGGATGAAGCCCCCCTGATTCTCCGGAATGATCATAGGGAGGATTTTTTTTTAATCTGTTAGCAATAACTTTGGTGATGATTTTATAACCCGTGTTGCAGAGCGAGATGGGCCGGAATCTGGAGAAATTTTGGGCACCTTTTTCTTTAGGAATTAACGCCAGAAAAGAGGAGTTTGTGCTCCCTCCGATTTTGCTGCAATTCTGGGATTTCCTCACCATTTTGACCAGATCCTTCTGAATGATGTCCCAACAGGCTGTGTAGAATCTTGCCGTGAAGCCATCAAGCCCTGGAGCTTTGTCAGGATTCATTTCGTGGAGAGCTTTTCTTATCTCCTCAGTCGAGATTGGGGCCGTCAGCCTGCGATTGTCTTCTTCTTTGATCAGCGAGGGGATCTTAGAAAGAGGATAGCGATCCAATAAAGGGAGTGTATCCCTTTCTTCAGTGAACAGATCCTTGAGGAAAGAGTGCACCGCAGTCTTAATCTCTTCAAAATTGCTGATCGAGTGGTCCTGGAAGTGGATTTCTCTGATGTTGTTGTGATTCTTCCGAGCTTCTGCCTGTTTGTGGAAGAAAGAGGTATTTTTATCTCCCTCTTTCAGCCAAAGACATCGAGCCTTAATTCGCCAGTAATGCTCTTCCCTTCTCAGCGCTGAGTGAAGGGCCTTTTGAAGATCGATCTCCATATTTAGCAGCTCCAGGGTGATTGTGGCTTCCTCCATGAGCAGTTGATGGCTGCCTAGAGCTCGTTGGGCTTGCATTCTTTCAGAGATAGGGGAGGGCTGGGTCTTCGCCCAGGATTTCAAAGCAGCTTTGAGCCTTCATAACTTCTCTTCCCAAATGAAGAACGACGATCCAGAGACTGCCCTTTGCCATGATTTCGAGACCAGATCAAAGAAGCCTTCCATGGAGACCCAGAGGGGGTTGAAGCGAAAGGGGATAGGCCCCAGATTTTCTCCAGTGGTCAGCGAAAGAGAGATAGGCTTGTGATCCGAGGTGCATGCCTGGAGGATTTCAGAGTTTGCAAAAAGACCAAGCGTTAGGAAGGTCGATTGAACAAGAAAACGATCCAGACAGGCAACAATATGTCCCGGTCCAACTCTTTTATTTGTCCACGTGAATTTGCCTTTGCTGGGTTTGATATCTTCCAGGTCCCAGTCTGATATGATATCTTCGACCCACTCCCGTGCCGGATCTCTTACGGGTGAGCCTCCTTTCTTTTCCGAGAGGTAAAGGGTGACGTTCATATCGCCAGCGAGCACCAGGTTGTCATGTCGGTTTGCTGTCAGGAACAAGTTCAGAGAGTCCCAGCATTCTCTTTTTTCTGACAGTAGAACCGGTGCATAGATGTTGAATAGGCTGATCTGCTGTCCCGAGTCTCGGTGCTGCAATTTCGTGAATAGCCAATGGGTGGTGCTGAAGTCCTCGAGCAGATCTAGCGTGGAGGTGTTCCAGAAGGTGGCTATCCCTCCTGAGGCTCCCCTGGAGCTGGATGCTCTTCCTTCTCCTTTTTTCCAAAACTTTTTACTGGCCTGGATGGTCTCAGGCTCCTCCATCTTCGTCTCTTGGATCAGTAGTATCTCCGGGGAAGTCATTCTAACAAGATCTTTGATTGCTTCTTCTTTGGACTTGCTTCCCATCCCTCTGCAATTCCAGGAAACGAACTGCATTAGGGTTAGGAGGAGGGGGGGTGGCTCCTTTCAAAGCCTTGCCTTTCTTAGTGGATCTGGTTTCCATCATATCCGGGATGGTTTGCTGGACTCCTGCTGTTACATCTCTGTACGATTTCTCCTCCCTTTTTTTCCGGTCTGGCTTCCTTCCTCTTGGAGCCCTTTCAGGCGTTCCAACCGACTTGCTTGTCTCTGTGGCCCCCCCGTCGGATTCAGCTCCTGTTTCAGAGCCTATAGTGATATTTTCATCATCCGATTTCAAGGCTTCTTTTGCTAGCGGGACATTCTTGTTCTTGACTGGGATTTCTGAAGGGGACGCTGAGAGAGATGCTATCTCTATAACTTCCTTCTCCAGTTCCTTTGGTGGTGCTGTATCTTTTACCAAGGGCTCCTTCGAAGGATTCGCGTTTGCCTGAGGCTGATCCTGTGACTGATCAGGTCTTGGCTCTTTGGCTTTTGAGGCTGGTTTGTTTCTCTTAACCTTTTGCCATCCTTCATTTTCTTCCTTATCCAGGGCTTGATTTTTTGGGCAGTTCCTCTGAAAATGCCCGTGCTCTTGGCAGAGTCTGCATTTAAAAGGAAGGTGTTCGTAATCCACTTTCTGGTAATGAGTCCAAGTGCCCACCTTCAGCTTCATTGCCTCTGGGAGCCCAGCCTCGAGGTCCACTTTGACACAAATCCTGGCGCAGTTATAGATTGTCTTGTTGTCTGCCTTATCAACGAACTTTCCTATTCCATTTCCGATCATCTGCAATGCTTCATAGTTCCAGCAGTGGACCGGCAGATTGGGGAGCCTGACCCAGACCGGCACCTCCTTGGGCAGATCCACCGAGGGATCAAAGTCTGGAGTCCATCGGTTCAAATACAGCCCCTGGGTACCCATAAAATATGGGCCGTTTCTGAAGATGAGGTCTTTATCCTCCTTGTTTATGAATTCGAAGAGAAAGTAGCCACTGCTCAGGGGATAGCAGGTGACTCCTTGATTTAGATGCGGCTTCCAATTTCTTTGAATCCAGTCATCGGTGGTCTTTGCTGAAGGCCAAAGCCCCATGAATTGGCCTACCAGACCCCTTTCAGACAGAGCAAGAGCAATCTTAACCGAAGTTGTTTCTGGTAAGGTGATTTCAGGAATTTCTGCAAGTTTTTTGATGAATTTTGGAACCAAGGGAGGAGCTTTCCTCTTCCCACCGTCGGCGACCAGTCTCCTAAACGCTTCCATCTCAGCAAGAGGGGGGGGAGGAGGGGGATCCTCGCCCCCAGGGGCGGCCATAGCAGCGCCTGAACCCTAGCTCGCGTGCCCAGCCTCTCAAATCGCCCAGCATGAAAAAAAACGTGTCATATCGGGGGAGTGTGGGCACTCTTGTATTTCATATTATGAGGTTAATCAGATCAGTTCTACAGTTGTTGATATTAGGGTTGATGCATATTTACAGGTACAATGGGTGAGGAGAAGTCTAAGGAGTAGAAGATATGAATTTAAGCTCTATTCCAGTTGAACTTAAATCATTTGTTGTTACATCTTTATATCATGTGTTTGTTTAAATTTAGAGGCAATGTAGTGCAGGTAAAGGAAGGTGGATTATTGTTGATGAAATTGCTGAAATGTCTTTTTGTGGGAGAGATATGGGCTACTGAGTAAACACAGAGGCATATGGTGAGTTCTATTTTGGTGCAAAGCTCATGTATTCTCTACTTTGAAATCATTCTTGTTTCAGTACAATGGTTCTTCTTCCTTCTTAGCTAGTTAGGGTTTGCAATTTTTGTTACTTGCATAAGATGTACCTAATTCTAGATGAGTTTTTTTAGCCTCTGCCTAAGATTCTTCATAATACATTTCAAGAATTTGTTTATTATTTCTCATGAGATTTTTGATGTATTTTCAAGATTTCTCATGAGACTTTTTGATCTCTATTTAATATTTTACAATTTTTTTTTGTGTGTTTCAGTGGTTGGGGAAATTAAAGTTTGTCCTAACATCCCATTTTGTGTATATGTACAATTGTAGTGAGTAAAGGTGAAGCATGAGGTGGTATGTATGGTTCCATTTGTGTTTATTAAATTAGAGGGATCTTACATTATTTGTAATTTATTAAATTATGGAGTGCTCTGCAGTGCAGACGAAGAAATATTGTGGTTCACTGATAAAAACTACTGAATATCTATGTGAGTGAGGTTGGAGTACACTTTGTAGAAAGTAGAGTCAAAGGTGAGTTCTCTTTTGGTTATAATTTTTGGTGTTTGTATAAGATGTTTGGGCATTAGAATTTCTCTCAAGATATTTGGTGTGTATTTAATATTTGTGATGAGTTATTTTGGTGACTATTTAATACTTATGTATATTTTGGTTTGCAGGATGTCATTGGTTTCCCATAGAAGCTTTTTGGGGTTGCAGAATGGTGTCCATGTTTGTTATCTCTTTCTTTTTTTTCTTTTTGTTGTTTGTATCTTTTGATATTGTTGTTTTTTTGTTTTTCTATTGCTATGAATGTTACTTTTTTGCGTCTTTGAGCATGGCCATGCTAATTCATTGTTTGGTATGTTATTTTTTCTGTTTGCTTTCTCTCTTGTTTTTCTTGTCTTTGCAAACAATTTTTGTTTTTGGTCCAATTGGTGGAAAGCATGCCTTAACACTCCATATTGTGGGTTTAGGGATGACGCAGATTCCACGTGTAGTGGGAAAAGTTAAAGAAGGTACGCATAGGAGAATTTACTTATTTGTTGCTAAATAATTTTATGGTTCCATGGTGTTTTCATTGAACTCATTTGCTGCTTCATAAATATATCATGTGTTTTTGTTTAATTTTAGAGGCAATGTGGGTAAAGGTAGTTAAAATATCCATGGATCAACAAAACATGCGTCTAATTGGGTTAAGTTTGCAGTATGGATGAAAAAATAAATTTCAAGCCTAGACATGACCATTGGCTAGGGATTTAGGTCTTCGTGATACTGGAGGGCGCGAGTTTCCCGCTTGTTTCATTTAATCTTGATAACTTATTTAGAGCATGACACATTTGGCCTTTCAACTCCACTATATCTACAACTTTCTCCGAGATACATCCCTCTGGTTAAAATTTTACCTCTACATCTTGCAAGATCTAGCCAAAAGCATCATCCCCACACTTAAAAATAACAGGGCATTGTAGCATCGAACAACAATAAAACACCAAAAGATATGGCAATTTGACCATAAAAAATGCGATGGATGCTCTATATGTATGAGTGGTAGATACTATGATGTCATGCAAAATGAATGTCTTCATTATATTTGAGAGTAGCTAGAATCACCTATGTTTGACAAATGTGCACTAACTAAGGTTGCATGCATAGTCTTTGGCCTTCATAGTTGATTCCTAAAAGTTGGCTCCCTTTATACTTGTAAAATAGAGGGAGTGTGAGGCCATTTTTTGGTCTCTAAATTTATGATCATTTAAATCGCTAAAATGATTTATCTTTTTAAAACTACTTAAAGAAAACAATTAGCAAAAATCCAGTTGTTGAATAGAAACTCTTGTTTTGTGGGACCTGTAGTGTAATATCGAAATAAACCAACCAAATTTCTATATATTGTTGAACATAATAGGAAAATGAAATATGTGTTGTTTTTGTTTCTTACAGTACTCCATTAAAAGGTGGTTGAATGAATGCTTAAGCTTTCAATAAATAGTGCCATTGTTTAGCAACTTTGCATACTTCTTTGACCTACATATCTGACCTAGTGCAACATAATTTATGGAGTATGGCAACTAATTTAAAATCTGATACCTTAAAATCCATGTCAATAAAGGTGAATTTGAGGATAGGAATTTTCTTTCTAATGCCCTCTGAGGCTCCAAGGACAAGACTGGATTTTATTTTTTTACAATAGCTCATCTTGTCAGTTTTTTTAGCGCAAGTGCATCTAAGAAGACTACGTTTGAGTTCAATGATTGAGTAGTTTTATGATGTTGATGCTAGTAGCATGGGGTTATGATCATTGAGCTCTTTCTTGTCCCGATGATATTATTATTAGTTTGTTGTCTTTCAAAGATGAAATAATGAATTGATTTTGTCACGGAGAAGATATGCCATATGCAAGGTTGAGCATTGAGAAGGCCTCTTGCACTTAATGGTTGTGATTATAGAACACATATAGGCATTGTTGATTTTTTTACCTAGGAAGTGTTTGCTCACTCATGCCTTGGGGTGGACAAGAACACTTTAAAATGTGGTCCCTAGCCTAATTAAAAAGTGAGAATGACTTTATGATAAAGTGACCTTTTCATAAATGTTTGAGTTTATATTTTAAAAGTGACTTTATGAGCTTTAATGAGGGTGAGTATTAAATTCTCATTATTAATTAAAAAATGATTTTTTAATGAGGAAATGAGATGGGCCCTAGATCTCATGTAGTAGTTGGCTTTTAATCTAAGCCATTAATCTCAAGGAGGAAGTTACTCAAACAAAAAGGGTTTGGGAAAGGCAAAGAGAGATTATTGTCTATGTTGCACTGGCCTCGGGAACGGGGGGACGAGTTTTCAGGACGGCTAGAGCGCACCCCCAATTTTTCAAGGATGGTAGGTTGGGGACGACAATTATAACTTTGAAATAAAAAGTAGAACTAATTATAAAATTCAAATTACAGAAAGAAATATAAAGTATTATGCAATCATCATTGTCCATTATCAAAACGAAATAGTAAACAGTCAAGATACATGCCTAAGATCTAAAACTGAAAACTTTTAATAGTTATAACTTCTAAGTTAACTATTAAACAATAACTTAAAACTTGAAAGTCAAAACAGTAACACAAATTTACAACATTGTATACATGAAAGATGAATCATTTCGAAATTTAAATAACAAATAAATTTATATTTGTAATGACATTTGTAAATACTAAATTATATTTTTATAAAACTATAGTAGCATGTGCTAAGATTTTTACCCAAAAACATAAAAAATAAAAAATAAAATGTAAGATATCAAATATGAAATACCTGTGCTTTGCATCGTGTTGTGGCTGAGAGGGGGCAAACTCATTGTGAGTGTGAGGCTGTGTTGAGCCATGAACTCAAACTTCGAGCATGTGTCGAGAGTCAGAGATTCAAGAGGGGGTCACTAGCTGTGCTCTTCAAGCTAAGAGGGACGCACGTGGGATTGCAAGAAGGGGAGCCATAGATAGGGGAGTCGTGCATGGGACTATAAATGGGAGCCGACCTAGCAAGTAGCGACACATAGAGTGATGGGTAGAACCATAGTGCAGAGGTTATGCATGTGCTAAAGTGTTGGAGTGATGGGTAAACCATAGGGTTATGCGGGTGCAGTGAGTTGGAGTGTAGGTTAGAGACGTAGGATAGAGTAGAGAGAATGGGAGGGGGTTGCAGGTTAGAGGAGTAGGGGGAGGATTATGTTAGGTTTTTAATTATAATTTTTTTTTAATTTTTAATTTTGAATTCTGTATAAATTGAGGGACGTCCAAGAGTCCTCGATTGGTCAAGGGACGTTCTTGAGAAGTCCCCGAGCTTGACGGGTATGTTTAGGGTACGACTCATAAGTCCCAAAGTCCTCAACGGAGTCCCCAATGAATTGGGGACGTTTTCGAGGAGTTCCAAAGTCCTCGGAACGCAGGAACGCATTAAACGCCGAAAATTTTGTGGGGGACCGGTCCCCATGCAACATAGATTATTGTTTAATTTCACAAAAGAGATTTTAGGAGAGGAGAGAGCAAGAAGAAGAAGACCAAGGGTTTGAATATATTTCAAACCAGAGATAGAGAGAGATAACATTAAATTTCTAGCACACTTCCAAGGAGAGAAAAACATAGATTGGGCACATTTTCCAAGGAGACCGCAGAAAACAGATTTCAAGGCAGCGTACTAAGAAATCGAAGAGGCTAGGCACTGTAATCAAGATAGATTATAGGCAGTCTGTACAACACTGTTTTCGAGAAAAAAATTTTGAGGGTTTTTTTGGAGAAGTACAATTTTTTTTGTTTTTGTTTTGAAAAATTACCATCTATACTGTACGGATTCGTATAGTCCGTACAACAATTTGTACAGTCCATCAGTATAGCTCTGTACAACACGAATTTCGAGAATAATTTTGAAATTTTTTTAGCAGGCCATTTAGTGATTGTTTGGAACATTTACCAAGGCATTTTGGTTGAGATAAGTACTGTTGTAAATTTGTTTAATTTGCTTGAAAAGAATAAAATCTCTCTGAAGAAAAGGTTTTCTCTTCGGGGTTTTTCTTGGGTCAATTTGACCAAAAATATGAGCATTTAATTTTCATGTTTGCCTGGGTTAAAATTAATGAGTAAGAATTTAGGGCTGCCATAATTTCCAGAATTCAAAAAGAAGAAAGAAATCTCATGTGTTTTATGTTTTCAGTTAAAATCTTTTAAATTTTGATGCACATGCTAATGTTGGGGTTTGGGCATTAAATCAAGATGAAATGAAACTGAAACCGGGTTGGGGTTCTTGTAAATTTTCATGGTATCAAAGCAAAGTTGAAGACTAAAAAAATTGCACACAGAAATAAATTTCAGACTTGGAGAAATAAGGGAAAATAACGTTGTTGATTAAATCAGGTGCTTGAACTTTCCTACAGTCATGCCTATCGGTCTTAGGATATAATACAAGTTGGATGGGGCTGTAAATTTCAGTTTATGGAAGGCTAGAATAGTGTTCATATTACAGGATTATGAACTGTGAGACATAGTGAACAACACTACTGCAAATCTAGTGGCTAAAGCCGCATTTGACAAGAGGGATATAAAGGCTAGAAGAATCATTTTTGATGCAATAAAACATCATGTGATTCTGCACATATCAGGTAAAGATCACGCCCATCAGATGTGGATCGCTTTAACTAACCTTTACCAAAGTTCCAATGAAAATTGAAAAATGGTTATTAAGGGAGAAGTTAAAGAGCATTTGCATGAACAAGGGTGATAATATGACCACTTACCTCACTAGGATTACATAGGTTCGTGATGAGCTTGGAGCTATTGGGGAGGTGATAGAGAGTGCTGAGTTCGTGCGTACAACCTTGAATGATGTGGTGAAGCCATGGGCTATGTTTGTGGAGTCAGTGGTTGCTCGTGAGCACATGCCTTCATGGGATCGTCTTTGGGATGATTTCATATAGGAGGAGACCCGTAGGGGATATGTACAGGGTAGTACATCTTAGGACAAAGATGATGAGGAGAATGTGGCATTAGCAGCAAAGGGGAAGAAGAAGAAGTTCAAGAAGGGTTCCAAGGGTGGTACCAAACAACAGGATGGAGAGAAGGAGGACATGAGCAAAGTGAAATGCTTTGCTTGTCAGAAGTTTGGGCATTATGCTAGCAATGCCCAAACAAGAAGAAGAAGAAACAATAGATGATGACTTCAACAGAGATTGATGAGTATGCTGTTAGATTTGAGAGAAAGTTTTCTCTCTTTGCTGGTAGTTGTGTAGAGAGAGCATCATCCATCACCAGTAGGGACGTTGAGGATCACATGGAGCATTCCATGATTGTTGGGCATTCACTGAGTGCTTCCACTACATCCTCCAGTTGGTACATTGATAGTGGAGCTTCGAGTCACATGACATGTGCTCGAGACATGTTCATCGAGATTTATGAGACAGGCTTGGAGTTGGAGGTTGTAATGAACGATAATACAGTGGTGAGAGCAGTTGGGCATGGGGCAGTCCGCTTTGACAAGGAGTCCATGCAGCCCATGTTTCTGAGGGATATCCTGTATCTTCTTGGGATGAAGAAGAATCTTGTATTAGTTTCCGTGATTGAGGACATAGGCCTTGGGTTATATGTCCTAGATGGGAAAGTTTACATCTTTCCCAAAGCAGAGGGTCCATCTGCTTCATATGCGATTAGAGTCAGATGCGGGAAACCGTACAAGCTTCTCTTCTAGCCACATCATGCACTGTCACACACTTAGAGCAGCAGTGAGTTGTGTGATTTTTGGCACAGGAGGATGGCCCACCTTCATCATTCAGCTTTGAGGATGCTGAGAGACATGACCACAGGTTTGCCAGATTTCAGTACAGAGCAGAGTGGTGTATGCGGAGGGTGTGCTTTGGGAAAGTATACCAAGATTGCTTTTCCAAGCAGTGACAGAAGATCAGAAGGAGTGTTGTAGTTGATTCATTTAGGTTTATGACAGGTTTTGAGTATTACATTACTTTCATCAATGACTTTTCTAGGAAGACCTGGATCTATTTCCTTAGAAGCAAGAGATCGGAGGAGGTCTTGCTTCGGTTCCAAGAGTTTAAAGCTCTTGTGGAGAATAAGACAAGAAAGAAGATCAAGGTATTCAGATCGGATAATAAGGGTGAGTATACTTCCCATGCATTTGATAAGTTTTATAAACAGGAGGGGATCAGGAGGCAGTTGACAGTTCCTTACACTCCACAACAGTATGGAGTGGCTAAAAGGAAGAACCGTTTGATAGTGGGTGCAGCTAGAGCCATGCTGCATGATTAGAGTCTTTCTTTCTTTCTATGGGTAGAGGCCTGTAGTACAACTGTTTATGTGCAGAACATGAGTTTGCATTGTGCCTTGGGGTGCAAAACTCCTGAGGAGATGTTCACTAGGAAGATGCCTGAGATAGGCCACTTCCACATCTTCGGATTCCTTACATACTCATAAGTCCCTTATGAGAAGAGGACAAAGTTGGAGGCTACTGGAGAGGGGTATATTTGTTGGATATGACTAGACTTCGAAGGCTTTTCACATTTACCTTCCTGCATAGAGGAAAGTTGTGGTGAGGGAGGGAGGTGAGATTTGAGGAGGAGCGAGCCCTCAGGAGATCTCGAGATTCTGAGATAGAGGAGCAACAAGGTACTCCACAGGTAACAACATCTCAGAGCTTAGCGAGTCAAGGCACAGGGTCACAGGTGGTAGGAGTGGCTGGGTCAAACACTACAGGATCATCAATTTTAGGGACTCAATGTACAAGGACTTCTAGTATTGGGACAAGTTCATGGATCACAGGTTACACCTTCAGGAGATTCGGATATACATGGTTCAAGTTCACTAGGGATAGGATCTTAGATCGTTGGTACTTCTTTAGGGAGCATTCATTTGATGAGGATGTAGAGGATGGTCTGCCACAGGATGCTACTTCCAAGAAGAGAAAGCCAAGTTGGCTTAGGGAGCTTGTGAAGGAAGCAGAGGAGTCTGTGGGGCCACCTAAGAGGGAGGTCAAAGAGAGCAAGGCACCTGAGAGATTTTCCAGCTACATGGCACAGGTGACTAGCTTGTGTGAGTTCGAGCATACTACTTATGAGGAGGCTTCTATACACTAGGTTTGGAGAGATGCCATGATGGAAGAGTACAATTCCATCATGAAGAATGGGGTGTGGGAAGTGGTTCCAAGACCAGAGGGGAAGTCAATTGTGGCTTCCAAATGGCTCTACAAAATCAAGCATGCTGTGGATGGCAACATCGAGAAGTACAAAGCTCGATTTATAGCGCATGGGTTCTCATAGATAGAGGGAGTTGATTATTATGAGACCTTTGTGCCGGTTTCTAGATTTTCTTCGATCAAAGCAGTGATCTCTGTCGTGGCAGAGATGGGTTGGAGGATCCATCAGATGGTTTTGAAGACCGCTTTTCTCAATGATCTTCTACAAGAGGAGGTATATCTAGAGCAGCCACAAGGGTTTGAGATTTATGAGAGAGATTCTCATGTATGCAAGCTGAAAAAGGCTTTGTATGGTCTGAAGCAAGCCCCTCGAGCTTGGTACTTGAGGATTGATTCTTATTTGCTTTCGATTGGGTTTTGGAAGAGTGAGGCGGATCCCAACCTTTACTGCATTGTGGTTGGAGGTGTTCTGCTCATTCTTCTGCTGTATGTTGATGACTTGTTCAATACTGGAGGGGAGCACCTGATTGATGCATGCAAGAAAGATCTTGCTTCGGAGTTTGAGATGACTGACCTTGGGTTGATGCACTACTATCTAGGCATCGAGGTATGGCAGGAGGATGGACATGTTTTCTTGGGGCAAGGGAAATATGCTGCAGATGTTATGAGAAGATTTTGGATGGAGGACTGTAGACCTATGCCTACACCCATGATCACCAACTGGAAGAAGCTTCACGCTTGTGAGGGAAAGTTGGTGGATCCTACTTTGTTTCGTCAACTCATTGGTTCGTTGCTGTATTTGGTCAACACCAAACCAGATATGAGTTTTGCAGTGAACACTTTTAGTCAGTTCATGTTGGAGCCATGGAGAGTGCATTGGGTAGCTGCAAACCATATTTTGAGATACCTTGCTGGGACTGTAGACTATGGTCTGGACTACAGGAGGTCAGGTGGAGTGGACTTGGTTGGCTTCACGGATTCAGATTGGGTAGGCAGTGCTTCGGACCGGAAGAGCACTTCTGGTTGTTGTTTCAGGTTGGGCTCGGCTGTTGTGTCGTGGTTTAGTCGAAGCAAAAGTCCGTTGCTTTAAGTTCTGCGGAGGCTAAGTACATGGTATCCAGTCAAGCTAGTTGTGAGGCATTGTGGCTTCACAAGTTCGTGGTTGATTTATTTGGTCAAAAGTTAAGGCCTACTATCATTCACTGTGACAATCAGAGTTGCATTAGGTTCTTTGAGAATCCAGTGTTTCATGACAGGTCAAAACACATTGAGATCAGATACCACTTCATCAGAGATTATGTTCAGAGAGGAGCTGTTGAGTTACAGTACATTTCTACAGATGAGCAGGTCGCAGATATTCTCATGTAGTCTTTGGGAAGAGGAAAGCACATACATTTCAGAGACAAGATGAGAGTGGTGAAAAACACCTTCCTCGGTAAGGGGGTGTTGATTTTTTTACCTAGGAAGTGTTTGTTCACTCATGCCTTGGGGTTGACAAGAACACTTTAAAATGTGGTCCCTAGCCTAATTAAAAGGTGAGAATGAATTTATGATAAAGTGACCTTTTAATAAATATTTTAGCTTATATTTTAAAAGTGACTTTATGAGCATTAATGAGGGTGAGTATTAAATTTTCATTATTAATTAAAAAGTGATTTTTTAATGAGGAAATGAGATGGGCATTAGATCTCATGTTGTTGGATTTTAATCTAAGCCATTGATCTCAAGGAGGAAGTTACTCAAACAAAAAGGGCTTGGAAAAGGCAAAGAGATAAGATAAGATAATTTTATTTATGTCCACTAATGACCACAAAGTAGGTCAACGGGACTGTCGGTTACAATTATGTTTGTGCATGTGGGAGGAGCAACCGATCTCCCTTAAAAGAAGATTTTTGGAGAGGAGAGAGCAAGAAGAAGAAGACAAGAATCTCATGTTGTTGGATTTTAATTTAAGCCATTGATCTCAAGGAAGAAGTTACTCAAACAAAAAGGGCTTGGGAAAGGCAAAGAGATAAGATAAGATAATTTTATTTATGTCCACTAATGACCACAAAGTAGGTCAACGGGACTGTCGGTTACAATTATGTTTGTGCATGTGGGAGGAGCAATCGATCTCCCTTAAAAGAAGATTTTTGGAGAGGAGAGAGCAAGAAGAAGAAGACAAGGGTTTGAAGAGATTTCAAACTAGAGGTAGAGAGAGAGAGCATTAAATTTCTAGCACACTTTCCAAGGAGACCGTACAACAGATTTCAAGGCAATCTACAACACAAAAATCGAGGTAGATTACAGGCAGTACGTACAACACTGTTTTCAAGAAAAAATATTGGAGGAATTTTTTTTTTGGATAAGTACAGAAAAGTTTTTTTTGTTGTTGAAAAAGTACCATCCGTATCGTACGGATCCGCACAATCCGTACAACAATACGTACAGTCCATTTGTACAATTCTATACAACATGAATTTCGTGAAGAATTATGAACAATTTTCAACAAGCCATTCAGTGATTATTTGGCACATTTACCAAGGCATTTTGGTTGAGATAAGTACTGCTATAAATTTGTTTAATTTGCCTGAAAAGAATAAAATATTTCTCTAAAGAACAAGTTTTCCCTTCAAGGATTTTCCAGGTCAATTTGACCAAAAATCTGAGCATTTAATTTTCATGTGTGGTTGAATTTAAATTTCTGAGTAAGAATTTAGGGCTGCCACAATTTCCAGAATCCAAAAAAAGAAAGAAATCTCATGTGTTTTATGTTTTCAGTTAAATCTTTTTAAATTTTGATGCACATGCTAATGTTGGGGTTTGGGCATTAAATCATGATGAACTGAAACTGAAATCGAGTTGGGGTTCTTGAAAATTTTCAAGCATAACTACAAATCTCTTGATTTTGAGTTCCCAAGCATATTTCCCTACACCCATGATATGGGTGACCACTAACCACGACCACTTGCACAAGCCTCTTTGCTTATAATCTTCTCATTACCCTTGGCGTTAACATCGATATATTTGAGCAGTAGCCTCAAGAAAACCTAGAAACATAGACCAACTAAAATAGATGGAGATTTTAACTAGATAGTGAGGAGATACAAGTGAGCAAGCGACAAATGCATTAGAGGAGTGAAGCCATTTCTTTTAATCCATTTTTAACACCTTATCCATATGTACTTGCTATTATTCTTCCATTGTGCCACCCTACACAATAATGTGACTTCTAGCCCTTAATATCGATATAGGGAGAACAAATCCGTATGTGATCCTTCTCTTGGGGTTAACATAGTTCTTATATAATAAGGGTGCTTGACCCTAGCTTTGGTTTATCATGTTAGATTGACCTTGAGTGCCTATATTTATTTGTTGTCTTGTACCTATGACAAGTGTGATTGCTTCATTTGGCTACTTGTGCGATCCTACCTTTTTTATATCACTATCAACATCTAGTGACCCTTGGCATTAACATGGATACATCCTAGCAATTAGTAGAAAATTTATAAAAAAACATGTAAGATGACGCTTTTGGGAGTTCCATGCGACCTTGGTCTCTTGTTGTTTATAAACTAAGTCACCTGACACAAGGAAACATGATACTGAAATATGAGTATTCATCATCAGACAAAATGACCACGAAAATAGGACTTGGGGACATGATTATATATATATATATATATATATTATGAATAAAGATTAAGACTCAATTGATTGCTTCATTTGGCTACTTGTGCGATCCTACCTTTTTTATATCACTATCAACATCTAGTGACCCTTGGCATTAACATGGATACATCCTAGCAATTAGTAGAAAATTTATAAAAAAACATGTAAGATGACGTTTTTAGGAGTTCCATACG
>LPNX011062630.1:3599-83287 GCA_001517045.1 Pseudotsuga menziesii | reverse complement strand
TGACACAAGGAAACATGATACTGAAATATGAGTATTCATCATCAGACAAAATGACCACGAAAATAGGACTTGGGGACATGATTATATATATATATATATTATGAATAAAGATTAAGACTCGATTTACCCTTTACTTGTACAATGAGAAACCGTGACATCTCTTTCACTCCAACCAAAAGTGAGTAAACACAATGAAAAATGCTTTTTAGAGACATTTAGGGCATGTGCTGGACATGTGTTTGGCACATGTATTGTTTCAATACACGTGTCCTAGTGTATTCATGTCTGACATGTGAAATAAAAACACTAAACACCTAAGGGACTTGTCTTGTTTTGTAGTTTATAAACAATATTCGTTACATATATCTCTCCTCGTCTCTGATATAAAACACATGACTGGAAGGGTATCTTTACATTACAATTTCATAAATAACAAATATCCTTTCCTAGATCCAAAAAATTGTTCATGACCTCTCTGAACAAACATGAACCAAGTAGAAGGCACTTCATGACCGAAATCGAGTTGCTCCACTTTTTTAGGTTGGGGACAAAGTTTGGTTGCAATTGGATAAGCAATGTTGCAAATCAACATCATGATAAGTTAAAGTCCATTTAATATGGTCCTTGCATCATCGTACAACAAATGGGGCCTAAGCATCATCATACAACAAATGGGGCCTAATCCCTTTGAGTTGGACCTCCCACCTCAACTTAGCATCCATGATGAGATGAATGCCAATAAATTGAATTTGTCTAACCCACCTCACTTGGAGGAATTTGATCCATCACACATCCAGAGTCACAATTGCATATTTTTAGCCTCCCCTCCATGAAGATACTCTTCAAGATGTCTGCACCATACCCACTAAGCGTTGCCAAATTACCACTTGGTTTGTTGCAAAGGAACTTTGCCCACTCAAGCCAAGTGGTTGTCCTAGTCAGAGTTTGAGCAACTCTTTCACCAACTTTAAATAGAAATAGGGAAAGATTTCTTCTTAGCACGAAGGGATTGATGAGACTTAGTCTAGTAAATATATGTGAACATGCAAATCTAGGTTTTCAGGCTCCCCTCCCTAAATATATTGTTTATGATGCTTGCACCATACACACTAGGCGTCGTCAAATCACCACTTGATGTTCTATAAAGGAACTTTTCCCACTCAAACCAAGTGGTTGTCCAAGTCAATGTTTGGGCAACACTTTCCTGGTCTTCAACCGAAAGATATAATGAGACTTAGTCTTGTGAATATATTTGAACATGTATTATATTTGTACTTTTTCTCTTTTGGGTGACTAAGTCTAAATTGATCACACACACACTTCTTGAATTGTATTGAGAACTTGGTCAACTTTGATCACTCTCCCTGCAATTTCGCAATCACTATATATAGTAATACAAATAAAGGTACAACATGTATACAACAAATGAAATGGTTGTCCTCCCTTCTTACCTATATAGGGTTTGAAATTTTTCTTCTTTGCATATCATGTACTTAGTTTTGCATATGATTATTCATAAGATTTTTGTTCTTTGTTTAAGCTTTCTTGTAATAGCTTTCAATTTTTGCTCAATATTTCTCATGATATTTTTTGGTCTCCATTTAATATATTTTAGTTTTTATTATTGTTGGGTTCATTTGTTTAGAAGTAAAGGCGGGTCCTATGGTTGTTGCAAAGTTCATTGGTGCTTTTTGTGAAGGTGAAGACTCAAGAGGAGGTATGTATGGTTCCATTTGTGTTTAATTAGAGTCATCATATTAAAGGTATGTATGTATGGTTTAATGCGACGTCATGTAGGTGAAGGAAGGAGGAGCAAAATTGGAGATGCACTAATTGAACATTTAAAAATTCATTGTGACAGAGACATGGGGTACTATAGGACAACGCCTAAGCAAAGTTTGAGTCCTCTTTTGGTTCTACTAGGCATTTTTCCTCATTTCAAATACAATGATTCTCCCCCCCTCCTTCCTTATTTAGTGTTTACAGTTTTTGGTCTTAAAGGAATTACTTACTTTTGCAAATTATTACCCGTAATATATTCAATGTTTGTTTAATCATTCTCATGATATTTACTATTTTTTGGTTTGTTTTTTTATTAGGTTCAATAGATGGGGAATTAAGGCATGTCCTAACCACCCATATTGTGAGTTTTGGAGATGATGTAGATTGCACATTGCCATGGGTGAAGTGGAAGGCCAAGGAAGAAGATGGTTTTCTTTGTGTCTATTAAAGTTAGAGTCATTAAATTATTTGTCATTTCTTTATTTATTGAGTGCAAAAGGGGTAAAGGCAATGTAATGTAGGTAAAGGAAGGTGGAACGTAGGTAAAGGAAGGTGGAACGCTATTGATGAAACCGTTGAAATGTCTTTGTGTGAGAGAGATATGGGTTAAGAGGTATGCATGGTTTTAAGTGTGTTCGTTTAAAGTGGAGTCTTATAATATTATTTGTCATTTCTTTATTGTCTAAGAGGGCAAACAAAGGGGGGCACTCATAACATTCTTGAAATATCTTCATATGCAGGTTTAAAGGTAAAGGCAGAAGGTGAGTTCTACATCTGTTGATAACGATCCATATTGTGGGTTTAGGGTTCATGCATATGCATTGATACAATGGGTGAGGATAAGTCTAAGGAGTAGAATAAATGAATTTGAACTCTATGCCCATTGAAC
Source organism: Pseudotsuga menziesii (assembly GCA_001517045.1). Lineage (NCBI taxonomy): Eukaryota > Viridiplantae > Streptophyta > Pinopsida > Pinales > Pinaceae > Pseudotsuga > Pseudotsuga menziesii. The sequence continues at coordinate 80,616 of LPNX011062630.1, read as the reverse complement.
TTAAATCATTTGTTGTTACATCATTATACCATGTTTTTGTTTAAATTTAGAGGCAATGTGGTGCAGGTAAAGGAAGGTGGATAACTGTTGATGAAACTACTGAAATGACTTTTGTGAGAGAGATATGGGCTAGTGTGTAAACATAGAGGCATATGGTGAGCTCTCTTTGGTAGCGAAACAATGGTATTCCTTGCTATGAAATCATCCTTGTTTCAAATACAATAGTTCTCATGCCTCCTTAGCTAATTAGGGTTTGCTATTTTAATGTTTCTCATGATATTTTTGGTGTATTTTCAAGATTTCTCATGAAGCTTGTTGTTCTCTATTTAATATTTTATTGTCTGATTTTTGTGTTGTTCAGTGGTCGGGGAAATTAAGGCTTTTCCTAGCAACCCATTTTGTGGATATAGACAATTGCAGTGAGTGAAGGCCGACCGCGAGGTGGTATGTATGGTTCAACGTGTGTTTGTAAAATTAGAGGCATCTTACTTTATTTGTTATTTATTGAATTATTGAGTGCAATGCAATGTTAGTAAATGAATGTGGTGGTTCACTGATAAAAACTATTGAAATATCTATGTGAGAAAGATTGTAGTGCACTATGCAAAAAGTAGAGGCAGAGGTGAGTACTCTTTTGGTTTACAATTTTTGGTGTTCGTATAAGATGTACTTGTGCATTAGATTTTTTCACAAGATGTTTGGTGTGTATTTAATATTTGTAATAAGATATTTTAATGTCTAATTAATACTTATCTATATTTTCGTGTGCAGGGTGTCATTGGTTGGCTATGGAAGGTTTCCATGGTTGCAGAACCGAGTCTATGTCTGTTATTTATCATTCTTTTTTTAACTCTTTTTGTGGTGTTTTCCTATTGTTGTTTGTATCTTTTGCTATTGTTGCTTTTTTTTCTATTATTGTTTGTATCTTTTTGCTATTGTTGTTTTGTTTTTTTGTTTTTTTATTGCTATGAGTGTTATTTTATTACGTTTTTGAGCATGGCCATGCTAATTCATTGTTTGGTATGATGTTTTCTCTTATTTGCTTTTTCCTTTGTTTTTCTTGTCTTTATGAACAATCTTTATTTTGGGTTCAATTGGTGGAAGGCATGCCTTAATAGTCCACATTATGGGTTTAGGGATGATGCAGATTCCATGCATAGTGGGAAAAGCTGAAGGAGGTATGTATGGGAGAATTTACTTATTTGCTGCTCTACATAATTTTATGGTTACATGGTGTTTTATTTGAACTAATTTGTTGCTTCATAAATATATCTTGTGTTTTTGTTTAAATTTAGAGGCAATGTCGGTAAAGGTAGTTAATTGGGGTTGTGCAAGCTCTTCAATTGTGTCATTAAATCTTGCTAGCTTATTTTAGAGCATGACACAATTGACTTTTTAAATTCGTAATATCTAGAATTTACTCCTAGATACATTTCTCTGCTTAAAATTTAACCTCTACATCTTGCAATATCCAGCTAAAATCATCGTGGAATCCATCCATCACTCTATGATAGAGTGCCTCATTGATGGTGCAATGGGCAAAAAAAATTTGGTCTCCACAACAGTCTAGGAAATAATGTTGGATGTTTGTTAATAAATGAAACTTTGTTCATGTCAGCTTCTAACATAATGACAAAGGTTTGGAGAAGGTTGGACTTTAACATCATCTATGTCTCCCTTTAGACTCTATCCTTCATACTTCATTCTGCCATTTGTCAATCAAATTCAGTGTGGCCAAGCTTTTGATTCGTGTCATTAAATCCTGATAGTTTCTTTATAGTGCAACGCATTTGACCTTTAAACTCCATAATATCTACATCATGCTCCATGGATGTCATGTTAACTATAATTTTCTCCAACCCCTTAGATATCTAGAAGGATTGGTATTGGTGCCCATATTTCCATGCTCGTGACCTAGGACTTCGAAGGAAAACAATTGTATAACTTTTGAATTGTGCATTTACCAGCATGGCAAACAAAAAAATCTTATATGAGAAGGCTACCTAATTCCTACTCCATCTAGTACACTCTACTTCAATATAATCAGTTTGGCACACTTTGTTACGATATATAGCCACTAAAATATGGCACACTTTGTTACGATATATAGCCATTAAAATATTGATCTCGAACAAGTATGCTACCATAGTATTCAATGTAAAAATATCAAACTAAATAGCCAACCATTGTGTGTATACTATTTTCTCTACAAACTTAGGTAGTCATTGTTTTGTGTACTTTGTGATACACTTTGTCTAGAAGTTGTTTTGGTTTAAAGATCGAGGAGAAACAATTGTAAAGGGATATATCATTTCTGCTGCACAATTGCAGAATAGAAGACCACACAATGACAAGGACAGAGCTTGTCCTTATACTCTATCAAAATAGCAGTTGTAGGTGTGTTTCATTACAACCACATCAATTTTTATGTAAAACCTTAAACCCCAACACAAGCTGGCAAGAGCTGAGAGTTAAAGGTCTGTTATAACATGATAGACAATTGGGTTTGCAGTTGCAAAAGCTTCGATACATGAAAGAATTTAACATGGTTTTCAAATTAACATGACTGAGTTTTGCAACAGTTGATGTAGAGATCATATTGCTTCATGTTGTTTTCTTGTCTATATTCTTGATTGGAGGCGTTGCTCAGGAAAAGCCTTGTAAACATTTACCTGAAATGGATCTTGTGGTGGTTGAAAAAATATGTTTAGATAATCATCACATTCATCTTCTTTGTTCTTTTAACTCCTTCCCAATAATGACATGGCAATTTAATTTGATAACCATTATTCTAAAGGAGTTAAAAAGTTTATGATGATGATAATCAAATTGTTGATCAAGTAAATTCTCTGTAATAATTAATTTCCTGCAAAAGCTACATCGCCATTCATTAACTTGTCGACGATACTTGTGTAGCTCCTCTTTGAACATATCATTCTCCAGGTTAAGCATGCATGTTCTTGAGATTTTAATGAGACTATTTGAGTCAGGGATCGCTACACCCAAGGAAGGAAGCAACTCAATTTATGTCAGGATAAACCAAACAATTTACCCAAGAACTCTTGAGCCGACACTCCAACAAGCCCAAACATGGCACTCCCTTCACTGCCCTACACAACACAAGAGCCATAACTTTTAAAATCTGAAAGGTTTTGGTCTGGCTCCATCTAAGGCATCCCATTGCAAGCAGACAAGCCAGTGATCTGAGCCCATGATTCTCTTGTTTCATGAATCACCTTATTCAGGTACCAAAACTAATCCAAGGCTCCAACCATAAAATACAGAGGGTAAGGAGAAAAGAGTGTCTTAAGTTTCTCCCAATTGATTTTTTGCTATAAGTTCTTCCATACCACTCTACTAGATAGGACAGGTGGACCAAAGCTATATGTCATGTGGATCAGAATAACCTATATTTGATGGGCCTTACTATTGTTATTGTTGCCATTGCTGCCACTGAAAAGCTCTTTTGTAAGGATTTTTTTACTTATAATTTATAACTGAGCTAAAAGAACATTCTATGATGGTAAATTCATCTATTTCTTCACAGCAGTGGCAAGCCGGTCTACATGAATAACACGGGAGGACTTGTAGAGTACTTGGTTGTTCCAACCACATCGTTAATTGTTCTCCCAGTTTCATTGCCATATATAGAGTTTGCTATTTTGATGCAAATACCCAAACCACAAATTCTCTATGTACAAGAAGCCATGTAGACATGGGAAGGACACTACTACAGACTCCCAGAAACTGGTGCAACTGCAGCTTTTATTGCTCCCTTCAAGGTAGAAGTATCTGAGAAAGAATTTTCACAAAGGATCTGAGTCGATTGTTCAGAGTTTACTACAATAATTCCATGATATATCCAGGTTGTTAGAATCTAGAGTATTTTCTTTATAGAGATAAGTTCACACCCACAGTAAAACAGTTCATTATACCACCCAACAAAAATAAAACACCAAAAGATATAGCAATATGACCATTAAAAGATGAGACGAATGCTCTATTTGCACGAGCTGTAGATACTATGATGAATAATATTTTGGAAGTCATGCAAAATGAAGGTCTTCATCATATTTGGGAGTAGTTGGAATCACCTATGTTTGGCAAATGTGCAATAACTAAGCTTGCATACATAGTCTTTGTCTTCACAGCTATACCACATTGATTCATAAAAGTTGGCTACCTTTATACTTGTAAAAATACAGGGAGTGTGAGGCCATTCTCTAGTCTCTAAATTTATGACCATTGAAATTGCTAAAGTTATTTGTCCATTTAAAATTGCTTTCTAAAAAACAAAAAAACAAAAAATCTATTGTTGAATAGAAACTCAAGTTTTGTTAGACCTGTACTGTAATATTTCAGTGAACCAACAAAATTTCAATAGACTATTGAAAATACTAGGAAAATGATAGGCTTGTGAATGCTGTTTGTCTCTTACGGTACCTCATTAGAAGGTTGTTGATCGAATGCTTATGCTTTAGTGCCATTGTTTATCAACTTTGCGTACTCCATTGGCCTAGATATCTAACCTAGCATAGCATAATTTATGGAGTGCTACTGTGCAAACTAGCACATGTAGTTAAAGCCTGAGAGGTGCTACTGACTATCTTACGCTACACCTGTACCCAACGCACCTTCAGGTGTACCTTACGGAGAGGGGGCCATTTTTTTTCGACGAGGAGGGTTGCTATCTAGCAATTGCGGGGCCCTTTGGTCCATCCTTTAGGAGTACTATGGCTTAATGGCACTGTTGACTGCCCTTTGATGGGGTTTTTAACCTCGTAGTTGTTGTACGGGGCTCCTAAGGGTTGACCACTGGGTCACATGGCTCCATATCCTATTTATGTGCTACAGTGGCCTCTTCTTCAGCTACGAGACATCCATCTCCTTTTGCAGCCACTTTGGACACCCTCTTGGCCCTTTAGTCAGTGGGCACCTGCTCTCCTTGGCCTTATCTCCTCAAAGGAAAGTCACCCTCCATGCCAGACCTTTTGATGCTTTGAGGAGGCCATTGAGGGATTTTCACACATTCTTTTTGCAAAACCTGCCATCTAGGGTTAGTCTCTCTTGCATTTCCATGTGTAAATTTGCCTTTTCATGGTAGAATTAGGGTTAAAAGTAGGTTTGCAATTTTATGTTAAAAACCCTAGAAAATCAAAAAATTAATATTTTCGATTTTTTTGGCTCCTAAAATTTCGGCTCTCTCCTAGAATTTTGCCCTGCCCTATTTGTCCCTAGAAACCATAGGGCGAAATTTTAGGAGGCCCTAAAAATACAAAAAATTCCTAAAACTTAATTTCTTCCCAAAAAAGGCCCTAAAACAGTACTAAAATCAGACCTAACTAGCCCTAGCAGCGTTCTCTTCCTACCTCCCTAGGCCTCCCCTAGGGCTCGGTCTCTTTTTCCTTGGACTGTCCAAGGCTGTAACAGCCACAGGACAGTCCCTTTTGTGGGTTGTAACAGCCTTTTAGGCCTGCCTTTGGATGCCCTCCTCAGGGCTGCCTTCTTTAGGATCGTCTGTAAGCTCCATAACAGTCCTTAAACCTTGCACATGAACACACAAACAAGCATTTAATGGCAGTTAAAATAGCATGTTAAACATTGTTATTAAGGTCTGGAAATTGCATCTAGATACTGTTGTTACATACCCTTTAGATGACAGTTATTTATAGTTAATGGATGATGAATGATTATGATAAATGATGCTAAAGGATGCATGAACAATATAAATTATTGGACTGTCATATCACCCTAATGCTTATGATAAATGATGCTAAAGGATGCATGAACTATATAAATTATTGGACTGTCATATCACCCTAATGCTGCTATAAAGTTTCCATACTTAGGACTGTCATATCATACTATTATTGCATGATTTATATCGGTCCTTTCACTGCCTTATTGGAAAGTTATTTGGCTATCATTACACTTATGTTTTGTGGATGGTTACACTTAAGATGCTAGTTAATGACCTTACTTGTTGAAAGGTGTTTGTTATACTTGCAACTTGAATGCTCTCACCTTCTATGACTTTGACACCTCATAGCTACATCTACCATTTACTTGGACTGTCTTATTTCTTGGATTGGTTGATATAAGGCTCTGGTCTCTAATTCACTTTGGCATATAAGACGTGTTCTCTTTGTCCCAAGTGTTTTTGTAGGCTACCATAAGGGCTCTCCCCTTGGAGGTTCTGACTTTCAATGAAGTTTGGAGAAGTGACTAAGGCGACAGTGGTAGCTTCCTCCTTCATATGCTTACCGATGACTAGCCTTGCTATTTCATCCGGTAACACACTGCCACCAAGATAACTTATTCTATGCACTTTTGGTTGGCTGTTCTCCAACTCGAGGGGGTGCCCCTAGATAGGATTGCTAAACTATGGCTATGAGGGCACAAGGTGATTTGGAAGAGATGGCCTTAGCAAAACAGGATTGTACTTTTTAGGGTTTTTGAATAAGTGGAGAGACCTAGGAGATCAGTGCCATTATCAAACTAGGGCAATGGAGTCAAGGTTAATAAACTGGCAAGTGAGGCCATGAAGGATGCTCTTCAAGACTTGGTCTATTTCCTTCAAAGATTAGGGGTCGGGACACACTAGTCACATCACCTAATTGAGGATAAACAGAGGTCTTCAAGTGGGAACTCCAATGGAGGAAAGTCCCTAGCCACCCAAGATTAACTATGGAGTACGTAAACACCTTAAAACCCTTTCCAAGGAGCCTAGACACATATCAATACAATGTCTAAAACACTCAACCAAACCAACAAAGGAGAATGTGCAAGACAATAGCTTAGGACACCCTCCTTCCAAGTATTCTTGGATCAACCATGGGACGTTTGTAGAAGACTTGAAAATTCTAGCATTCACCCTTAAGCACAATAATAGAACCAAGAAGAAGAAGCTTCAAGTGTTGACAACCACTTTTCACCACATAGAAAGAACCCTTAACAATCTTCTCAAAGCAAGATATATCGTTGAAGCTTCAAAAGAGAGGAAGCACTCAAAGAACAACCATCAAAATGAAATGAGAAAATGCCTCTTTGTTTATATGAGAGGCTAAACTTCCTTATACAATAAAATATCATTCTTTTCCTAATATCTAGCCACTTCACAACTAAGTTATAAGAAGTTACAATGAAATAAGGTGGTGAAAGGCACTTGTACAATGATGAGATACATGGAGCCCCTTAATGAAAGGGAATGCTTCCAATGGGCAAAGAAGAAATGGTTTTTGATGATGCCATTCCAAAGGCTACTTCAAAGAACATGCTCTAAGAATTGTCCACAAGACCACCCTAAAACTCCTCTCCAAATGGGTCTTCAACCCACCAAGTGCTCCAAACAACTAACAAATGCCCATATTAGCCTCCAAAATATTCCTTCAAGATTACTTATTTATCAATAAAGGTCCACAAGGCAACTCAACCAATCACAAAGGCGCCCAAGATAGATATAATACCTCTTTTTTCTTCTAGGAAAATATTCTTCCTTAACAAGACACCACCCAAAGAAGTGTTTAGATCTACTTTATCTTCGTATACTTAGATGATCTTCATAATTTAGGCAAGAGACAACCCTTTTGAATGAGGGTCCATGGACCCTTGGTTTTCTGTGTCACATGAGTAGACTCACTAAGAATCAATCCCAATGTAAATGATGTCATACTATCAAAAGAGGAAAGTTCACATTCAACTGCCCTTGGACTAGTCGCCGCAACAAACAAGGAATGAACGCGTGCAACAAATGAAACAAATTACGTCCCTGAAGTGCCACGATACATAAGAAAATGCATAAATATTCGGAGAGAATTCCCTTAGCATACCACATTCTTCGTTTAGTTGTCTCATCAAAGTGGAGTGATCCATGTGACTAACCCCTATGCGGATCCTCTGCTCGGACATGGAATCACGAGGTCGAGTATTTTCCTGCAGCTTGTGACCCAGATATATATATAAGGTGCCATATTCTGTTGAGACAACTTCTTCAACTGTCCGAACATAGATGTCTCGAAGCTTTCCTATTCAAAATATTCCTTGTTTATGATTCATAAAGCCTCGACATGGAGAGATGCCCACTGCTACATGCTTTATTTGATCCTCGAGATTTTGAGAAAGCCATATATTTCTTTCCAAATGGGTGAATAAGAGGGGATTTACTGCTCTGCTAATTTTCAGGGATAAGAAAAGTCTCTTAGAGGAGCGGTCCACACAATTTTTTTGTCAAGGAATTGGAAACGTGAAGACCAGAATTAATAGGGAATCCTGAGCAATGAATCAATCACCTCTACTGTGGCCTTGTGCCAATATACCATCTGAAATGATCAAGGGTATTAAAGCTTCAGGTGGAGACGTCAACTTTTGTTTCCAAAATGTTTATACATCCATACTATTCCTGATTCATGTTTCAAGTCTAGGCAAGGAACTTTGCAGTAGTATCAACAATCTTTGAAAATTAGAGAACATAATGGACATCCCATGCCGCAGTGGGACTTAATTTTGTGCACGAACCAGGGTATTGAAGGATTAATTTTCATGCCCAAAAAAGCTTTCCCTTGTCATGTGTTTTAAAAGAAGGTACAAGCTGCATATTGCTAGTTCTAGAGTATTGTACAATCAAAACTAGACCTGAGTATCGCTTATCTTCATCCTGGTCATCAAATAGATTTTAAGATCTCCTTAGAACAATTTGTTGAGGTGACTACGTCTCCCTTTGGTCACTTTAAAGAACTCAAAGTGCCCTTATGCTGAAGAAATGGGTCAGATGCTCTTTGAGAGTTAGATCAACAGGAAAAAACAACTTTAGAATGGCAACAAACCTTCTTGTCATCTATCGTAGACTCACAAGTGTCCAGACTTGAAACAACACCATCTTTTCTTTTGCAAAGTGTCCACACAAGCGATGGTGTTGTCCTCAAATAGTGCTTAAAAATGGCTGCGGGTTCATGAGTGCCAGTGGATTGATGACGAACTCCCTCCACATATCATATCTAATGCTTGTTTCCATTGCTACACACAAAACAGATTTGAAACTGCCACATTTGAATTTGCACCCAGAGTTGCATCATTATCATTTGCTGGAATGGCTCTTCCTTTTAGCTAAACTATTACAGTTATAACTTATAAGATTATGCCTGGGGGACTGCAATTTGATTCTTAGACCTTCTGTCCCGCCAAAAATTTTGGATTCTGGCAGCATCGCAATTTTCACTACCAAAGTGTTCAATGACATTTTCTAACGTAGACATTCAAGCAATGAAAAAGCATTGGTTTATACTGATAAAGGCCGCGAATTTGCAAAGATCTCGGGAACATCACAGCTTCAGATATCTCTGTGTAGGGAAATAGTGGAATGGACCAGTTTAGAGAAATGCCCATTTTCAAAGCAGAGGATTGAAGCAAGGCTCAGCCAGAACAACGTGCTAATCACGGTGAAGGGTATTGGGATTCAAGAACAGAGCATGATCATATTGTCCAAAATATTGCATTCATACCAAATACTTGGGTAATTCGTTGGCATTTAAAACATACAAATGGCAAATTTCGGTAAACTACTTCCATGTTTAAAGGATTGAAGGTAGCTACATGATTTTGAGAACCCATGATAAGTGGCAAAGTATACGAGAAGCGGTTCCAGATTTTTGTCCAAGCCAACACATTATATGGCAGTCGAAGATTTTGTAAAATGATCACTTCCAGATTTCCAGGACTTCTAATATCAATAGTTGGTAGTTGAGTTATCAAATAGCTTTACTAGTTCCAGATTTTAGGTGACAGGTGCTGGAGGTTTATAAATTAGCAGAGTATCAATCATTTAATTAAAATGCTGTTCCACATCTAAAGGATCGATCAAATGTTTTCAGGAAACACATCGAGCAATAGATCTACCTCTTCAAAGAACAGATTTGCATTTTATGACAAGTGACAGGGCATTTCCAGGCAGAATACTTGAGCAGTTCCAGATTTTGGGCAAAAGATCAGCAACCTAAAGCTCAAGTTGAGTATTTCCAGCATAGAATAAGCTATCAATTAAATAGTTCCAGATTTCTTGTGGCAGATTGAGATTGATTCAGTTTTTGAACTTGATGATAAGTTTTGATTCCTTAAAACTTGTAACTATTGGTGGGTTGTATTCTTTTATATATTCACACATCTAGAATGTATGTGGAGGGAGAAGGTTCCAGCCGGGTAGGCTGCATGTTGTATTTGTAAGGGTACTATTATCAGTCTAAGATGGTTTTTCAACCTGTTAGTATATTATAGAACGGTCTGAGCATGAGAGATCTTGGATATAAGCCATTTTATAACTTTTTTTCACACAGACATTGTTATTCCTGTAATGAATTTTATGATGGGTAATGTTATTATCCTAGTTTCTCATTGTATATGCCAATGTCTGTGATGCTTTATACAGAATGTTTTTTTATCTGAAAATATCATTATGTATATGATTAACTATTTGTAATCATATAATATTTTATTTACTGGTTCATACCTTGTTCAATCATCTTTGTTTATCTTTTCCCATATACTTATAGGTCTATACATTAGGCTTATTATTCATCCACCCTTTCAAAATCCACATTCATTTAATTTTATTATTCATCCACCTTTTCAAAGTCCAGATTCATTTAATTTGTGGTGCCTAAACTTTGTGCTAAGCAGTCGGTACATATTTTGGGACTAACACGTTGCAAGGTCTCGCGACTAACATTTCTACCGTATCACTGCAAGGAAACAAAGAGTTTGGTCGAGTTGAGTGCCTACTGCATTCAACCTTCAAGCCACCGCCGTGACCCATCACCTCTGTTGCCCACCTATATCGACTAGGTGGCAACGTCATGTACATTGCAGATGTACATATTGTACAGTTTGCACCATGGAAGAATCCTAGGGATTTTTCATTCAGCAGGGCCATTCTGCCTCTTTTGTACACGAAATGTCTGCTCCCTTGCGTGGGATAATTAATGTAACTTTATATGTCAGCATGGGTCATTCCTTTAAGGATGTCACCATGGACTTTATTATCAGGGAAGTCCTCTTCACGGAGTGTTTTTTTCCCCTTCCAGTTAATTTTGTTAATTAACAATTTTAAATGGTTCGGTTTTTCACTCACCAATCCTCCAAAGTGGTGAATTGGCGTTCTAATAATCAAGCCCATGAGGTGGCTAAGGTTTCAAGCTGTTGTCCATGACCATGCTAGCCATATCTTGTAATCTTGAGGAATTTTGTTAGGGTTTTAATTTTAATTTTCTTATTTTTTCCTAATTAATTAACTTTACCATTTGGTGTTTAATTAATTAAGTTTTGATGTAATAATGTAATCTCTTGAACCTTGGCATTTTGTAATAGGGGCTATGAATGCAAATGAAAATGCTATGACACCCCCTAAGCCATTGGTTCAAGTCCCATGTCATTCTGACAAGGGGTTAGGAAGTTCGACTAACTTTGGTTCAGACAAGTTTTTTTTTTTTTCCTAAGAAATTAATTTAATTTCCTAGGGTGAAAAATTAAATTATTTGATTTTGAAGGAAAAAATCAAATAAGGCCATGGTAATTAAGTTTGGGGGGTGGCTAAGCATAGTCAATTTTTATTTAAATAACCCCCCCATGGTCAAAATAAATTTTTGAAGATCTCCTAAGTGGGGCACCCCTCTTGTCTTAATAAAAGATAAAAAATAAAAGATAAGAATAAAAAAACAAAAAATCAAAATTTGAGTCAAAGGAGGCCCCAGATAAAAAAAAGATAAAAAAAGGAATAAAAAAATAAAAATAAAAGATAAAAATAAAAAATAAAAGATAAAAAATAAAAGAATAAAACGATAAAAATAAAAGATTAAAAAATAAAAGTTTAAAAATAAAAATAATCAAAATCAAAATTTGAGTCAAAGGGGGCCCCACTTGAGTCATGGAAACCCTAGATCTAAGGGTTAAACTTCATTGTGACATGGATCTATCTTTTTGACCATTGATTTGAAGAGGCACCCTTGGTTATGTTTGGTAGATGGCCTAAACGAAAGAGTTGGTAGACTGTGGTGACAATGGTCCCCAGCTCTATCTTGCCTCCAAGGACACACAAAGCGAGTTGGAGACTTCCCCGTGTCATAAAGTGTGTATTAGGCGGCAACATCTTTGGCGCCGTTTCCGGGGACAAGTCTTTTGTCCTTGGTCTTGACATCAGTTAAATAATTTTAGATTTAATTCTTTAAGTGTTAATAAATTTTTTTTGAAATAACCTTAATTTTTTTTTTCTTTTACCCATATTAAAAGTTTACTTGTTTTCCAAGTGGCGATTCCATTTCAAAATATATAGGAAGGTATTCTACCTGGAGCCCTTTGGTTTGCTTATTTCCCTCTTAGATCCTGAAAAGGCTTTAAGAGGAAGTTAAACAAACTTGCTCCCTGTAGAATCTTTACAAGTCTTGGAGAAGAAGCCAATTTCTAATATCCCTTTGTTGTTTATCGAAGTAAACCAACCTTAACAATGGATAATTATTATAAACCATGTGATTTCTCTAAAATTGTTGGTTATCCTCATGACGTTCCATAAAAAGCTATAGATAAGTTGCCTTCTTTTCAAGGAGACAATGTTACAAGTGCTAAAGACCACATCAGAAATTTCAATTTTGCAAGATGGTGTATGGCACACAACCATGAGGATGTGAAAATGAAACTCTTTGTTTTGTCCTTAGAGGAAGAATCCATTGATTGGTTTATGGAACAGGATGATAACAAGTTTAAAGACCTTAAGGGAATCACTGAAGCTTTTAATGATAAATGGGGAGATAAGAGGGATCACCATTCCTTGTTAACTGCCTTGCACTCTAGCCATAAGGAAGATAATGAAACAGTGGAAGGATTTAACATAAGATTTAATGAATTGGTTAAGAGCCTCCCTCAAGATATTAAGCCTCCTGAAAAGGCCATCTTAATTTTCTACATTCAAGTTTTTGAAGGGGAAATGAGATACCAGCTAAGGGATAAAGAGCCGACAAATGTTAGGGAGGCACAAGACAAAGTTATTAAAATAGATAAGAATATGCAAGCTTCGGGGAAATCAAATGTTCTCGAGTTTTCAAAGGGTAGTCCTCCAGAGTCAAATAAAGTTAAGAAAGTTGAAAACTAGGAACCCCAAGGTGCCTCTATCAAAGAGCTCACCCGATTGATTAAGCAAATGGAAGAAGTCTATATTAATCAATTATCAGTTATGCATAATAAGATAGTTGCCATGGAAAAGATAAAGGTAATAATCATAAGCCAAACGGTAGATGGCAAAAGGGTCTACCTAAAGGACCCCCTTATCAAGAACAAGAAAGACCTCTAGAGCCTGTGGAAGCAAACAATTGGTTTGATGATCCAGTAATCCGTTACTGTAGGGCTTGTGATGATTCACATGAGGAAGGGACTTGTCCCATTTTCTTTCAGATTATAAAGGAAAAGTTAGCAGCTAGAGAAAGAATGGAACAAGTTAATATGGTTGGTCATGAATGTGTGTTTGACAATAATGAGGATTTATTGGAATCAGTAGAAGATAGTGAGGACATGGATTGCATGACTAGAAATATGGACAAAGTAGAAGAAACATGTGACCACGAACTTACCCCTAAATAAAGTGTATTTTCAAGTAATAATTTGAGTATGGATTTAGGGGGTTGGATCAATAATGTAAAGGTATTAGTTCCTGTAGCAGAGAGTGCAAAGGTTCCAGCCCAAAAAGACAAGCCACCCAAGGCTTTAGTAAGTTCTCTTCAAGTCAGTAAAGTGTCAGACCACTTTCAGATTGTTTTAGAAGAAAAGATAGTCGAGGCATGCCAGAATGAATCAATGTTTTTTCAGAATGTGGACAGTGTACATAGTGTAAAGGATCATGTTATTTTGGTTAGCTTCCCGGAAAATATAAAGGATGGAATCAGAATTAAGGAAGTTAACAAAATATGGCATGAGCAGTTTTTTTGATAGTGTGAACTTTTCGCAAATTTTCAAAGATGTGAGGCACTATCAAAGTCACAAGAAACATGAAAGGGTCAAACAAGCCACAAATCAAGTTTTTCTTCAAAAAGATAAATACTTAGTGTCCTAAGGGACACCCTCTGTAATGTATCTTTAACCCTTTTTCTTGCATTCTTTTAAAGGTTTTGTATTATTTCATTCTTTGAAATTATTTATGCATATATGTATGCTCATTGTGTAGTCATTTCATTTATTCATTATTGATTATTTATTGGTTTCTACATGAGGACTTATGTTGGTTATTGGTGAGAATTTGTGGTTGCAGAGTCTGGAGTTCTTGTATGCTCTCTGATGATCGAACACACGTCCCCAAGTTGGAGCTAGATGTCGCCCACCTATATTGACTAGGTGGCAACGTCATGTACATTGCAGATGTACATATTGTACAATTTGCACCATGGAAATGTCCGTTCCCTTCGTGGGATAATTAATGTAACTTTATATGTCAACATGGGCCATTCCTCTAAGGATGTCACCATGGACTTTATTATCAAGGAAGTCCTCTTCACCGAGTGTTTTTTCCCCCTTCCGGTTAATTTTATTAATTAACAATTTTAATTGGTTGGGTTTTTCACTAACCAATCTTCCAAAGTGGTGAATTGGCATTCTGATAATCAAGCCCATGAGGTGGCTAAGGTTTCAAGTTGTTGTCCATGACTATGTTAGCCATATCTTGTAATCTTGAGGAATTTCGTTAGGATTTTAATTTTAATTTTCTTATTTTTTCCTAATTAATTAGCTTTACCATTTGGTGGTTAATTAATTAAGTTTTGATGCAATAATGTAATCTCTTGAACCTTGGCATTTTGTAATAGGGGCTATGAATGCAAATGAAAATGCTATGACACCCCCTAAGCCATTGTTTCAAGTCCCATGTCATTCTGACAAGGGGTCAGGAAGTTAGACCAATTTTGGTTAAGACATTTTTTTTTCCCTAAGAAGTTAATTTAATTTCCTAGGGTGAAAAATTAAATTATTTGATTTTGAAAGAAAAAATCAAATAAGGCCATGGTAATTAAGTTTGGGGGGTGGCTAAGCATAGTCAATTTTTATTTAAATAATCCCCCCCGTGGTCAAAATAAATTTTTGAAGATCTCCTAAGTGGGGCGCCCCTCTTGTCTTAATAAAAGATAAAATAAAAGATTAAAAAAAAAGATTTAAAAAAAAAGATTAAAAAATAAAAGATAAGAATAAAAAATAAAAAAAATCAAAATTTGAGTCAAAGGAGGCCCCAGAAAAAAAGAAAAAAAAAGGAATAAAAAAATAAAAATAAAGATAAAAGTAAAGAATAAAAGATAAAAAATAAAAGATTAAAAAATAAAAGAATAAAAAGATAAAAATAAAAGATTAAAAATAAGAATAATAAAAATCAAAATTTGAGTCAAAGGGGTCCCCACTTGAGTCATGGAAACCCTAGATCTAAAGGTTAAACTTCATTGTGACATGGATCTATCTTTTTGACCATTGATTTGAAGAGGCACCATTGGTTATGATTGGTAGATGGCCTAAACGGAGGAGTTGGTAGACTGTGGTGACAATGGTCCCCAGCTCTAACTTGCCCCCAAGGACACGCAAAGTGGGTTGGAGACTTCCCCATGTCATAAAGTGTGTATTAGGCGGCAACATCTTTGGCGCCGTTGCCGGGGACAAGTCTTTTGTCCTTGTTCTTGACATTAGTTAAATAATTTTAGATTTAATTCTTTAATTCTTCAATTTAATTCTTTAAGTGTTAATAATTTTTTTTTGAAATAACTTTAATTTTTTTTCTTCTTTTACCTATATTAGAAGTTTACTTGTTTTCCAAGTGGCGACTCCACTTCAAAATATATAGGAAGGTATTCTACCCGGAGCCTTTTTGTTTGCTTAGTTCCCTCTTAGATCTTGAAAAGGCTTTAAGAGGAAGTTAAACAAACTTGCTCCTTGTAGAATCTTTACAAGTCTTGGAGAAGAAGCCAATTTCTAATATCCCTTTGCTGTTTATCGAAGTAAACCAACCTTAACAATGGATAACTATTATAGACCATGTGATTTCTCTAAAATTGTTGGTTATCCGCATGAAGTTCCAGAAAAAGCTATAGATAAGTTGCCTTCTTATCAAGGAGACAATGTTACAAGTGCTAAAGTCCACGTCAGAAATTTCAATTTATGTCTTGCAAGATGGTGTATGGCACACAACCATGAGGATGTGAAAATGAAACTCTTTGTTTTGTCTTTAGAGGAAGAAGCCATTGCTTGGTTTATGGAACAGGATGATAACAAGTTTAAATACCTTAAGGGAATCACTGAAGTTTTTAATGATAAATGGGGAGATAAGAGGGATCACATTTTTTGTTAACTGCCTTGCACTCTAGCCATAAGGAAGATAATGAAACAGTGGAAGGATTTAACATAAGATTTAATGAATTGGTTAAGAGTCTCCCTCAAGATATTAAGCCTCCTGAAAAGGCCATCTTAATTTTCTACCTTCAAGCTTTTGAAGGGGAAATGAGATACCAACTAAAGGATAAAGAGCCTACAAATGTTAGGGAGGCACAAGACAAAGCTATTAAAATAGATAAGAATATGCAAGCTTCGGGGAAATCAAATGTTCTTGGGTTTTCAAAGGCTAGTCCTCCAGAGTCAGATAAAGTTAAGAAAGTTGAAAACCAGGAACCCCAAGGTGACTCTATCAAAGAACTCACTCGATTAATTAAGCAAATGGAAGAAGTCTTTAATCAATTATCAGCTATGCATAATAAGATAGTTGCCATGGAAAAAGGTAAAGGTAATAGTCATAAGCCAAACGATAGATGGCAAAAAGGTCTTCCTAAAGGATCCCCTTATCAAGAACAAGAAAGACCTCCAGAGCCTATGGAAGCAAACAATTGGTTTGATGATCCAGTAATCCGTTACTGTAAGGATTGTGATGATTCACATGAGGAAGGGACTTGTCCCATTTTCTTTCAGATTATAAAGGAAAAGTTAGTAGCTAGAGAAAGAATGGAACAAGTTAATATGGTTGGTCATGAATGTGTGTTTGACAATAGTGAGTATTTATTGGAATCAATAGAAGATAGTAAGGACATGGATTGCATGACTAGAAATATGGACAAAGTAGAAGAAATATGTGACCATGAACTTACCCCTAAAAAAGTGTATTTTCAAGTAATAATTTGAGTATGGATTTAGGGGGTTGGATCAATAATGTAAAGGTATCAGTTCCTGTAGCAGAGAGTGCAAAGGTTCCAGCCCAAAAAGATAAGCCAAAGTTTTCTTCAAGTCGGTAAAGTGTCAGACCATTTTCAGAATGTTTTCGAAGAAAAGACAGTCGAGGCATGCCAGAATGAATCAATGTTTTTTCAGAATGTGGACAATGTACATAGTGTAAAGGATCATGTTATTTTTGTTAGCTTCCCGGAAAATATAAGGGATGGAATCAGAATTAAGGAAGTTAACAAAATATGGCATGAGTAGTTTTTTGATAGTGTGAACTTTTGGCAAATTTTCAAAAATGCGAGGCACTATCAAAGTCACAAGAAACATGAAAAGGTCAAACGAGCCACAAATCAAGTTTTTCTTCAAAAAGATAAATACTTAGTGTCCTAAGGGACACCCTCTGTAATGTATCTCTAACCCTTTTCCTTGCATTCTTTTAAAGGTTCTATATTATTTCATTCTTTGAAATTATTTATGCATATATGTATATGCCCATTGTGTAGTCATTTCATTTATTCATTATTGATTATTTATTGGTTTCTACATGAGGACTTATGTTGGTTATTTGTGAGAATTTGTGGTTGCAGAGTTTGGAGTTCTCGTATGCTCTCTGATGATCGAACACACGTCCCCAAGTTGTAGGTAGATGTTGCCCACCTATATCGACTAGGTGGCAACGTCATGTACATTGCAGATGTACATATTGTACAATTTGCACCATGGAAGAATCCTAGGGATTTTTCACTCAGCAGGGCCATTCTGCCCCTTTTGTACACGAAATGTCCGCTCCCTACGTGGGATAATTAATGTAACTTTATATGTCAGCATGGATCATTCCTCTAAGGATGTCACCATGGACTTTATTATCAGGGAAGTGCTCTTCACCGAGTATCTTTTTCCCCTTCCAGTTAATTTTGTTAATTAACAATTTTAATTGGTTGGGTTTTTCACTCACCAATCCTCCAAAGTGGTGAATTGGCGTTCTGATAATCAAGCCCATGAGGTGGCTAAGGTTTCAAGTTCTTGTCCATGACCATGCTAGCCATATCTTGTAATCTTGAGGAATTTCATTAGGTTTTTAATTTTAATTTTCTTATTTTTTCCTAATTAATTAACTTTACCATTTGGTGGTTAATTAATTAAGTTTTGATGTAATAATGTAATATCTTGAACCTTGGCATTTTGTAATAGGGGCTGTGAATGCAAATGAAAATGCTATGACACCCCCTAAGCCATTGGTTCAAGTCCCATGTCATTCTGACAAGGGGTTAGGAAGTTAGACCAATTTTGGTTAAGACAAGGTTTTTTTTTTCCTAAGAAATTAATTTAATTTCCTAGGGTGAAAAATTAAATTATTTGATTTTGAAGGAAAAAATCAAATAAGGCCATGGTAATTAAGTTTGGGGGGTGGCTAAGCATAGTCAATTTTTATTTAAATAACCCCCTCCCCCCATGGTCAAAATAAAATTTTGAAGATCTCCTAAGTGGAGCGCCTCTCTTGTCTTAATAAAAGATAAGAATAAAAAATCAAAAAATCAAAATTTGAGTCAAAGGAGGCCCCAGATAAAAAAAAAGATAAAAAATAAAGGAATAAAAAAATAAAAATTTAAATAAAAGATTAAAAATTAAAAAATATAAAATAAAATATTAAAATAAAAGATTAAAAAATAAAAGAATAAAAAGATAAAAATAAAAGATTAAAAAATAAAAGATTAAAAATAAAAATAATAAAAATCGAAATTTGAGTCAAAGGGGGCCCACTTGAGTCGTGGAAACCCTAGATCTAAGGGTTAAATTTCATTGTGACATGGATCTATCTTTTTGGCCATTGATTTGAAGAGGCACCCTTGGTTATGATTGGTAGATGGCTTGCAAAGTTAACAAACCTTGATCTAAGGGTGGAGGAGAGCTAGAGTTTAGATTTATGTTTTGGACTCTTGATTTGGGAGTGGGTTTGGGATCTTTTCAACTATAAAAGAGAGGCCGCTCCTCTCATTTTATCATCATTCTTGGGAGCATGGTTATGCTACAAAAATACTCTCTCTTCTTCTCTCACATTTCTCTCAAGCTATGCTCAAGCCCTAGAGGCTCTCATTGTATTGAACCTTGCCCTAGTTGGGCCTAATAGAATAAAATCTTTGGAGGATCTCTATCTTTTCTGGGTGTTTGGTCTCTTCTCTTCAAACTTGAGGTAAATTTTTTTTTTTTGTGAGACTTATTTATTTTTACATGCATAGATGCCTCTTGCAAAGGGGACTTGATAGTGAATGGTTATTTGCTATTGTTTGTGAGTAGTTTATTTTAGATCTACAAAGGTTTTTGTGGATTCATTTTGGTTACTCACCTCTTGCTTGTTTTTTGTAGATTTTTCTCACATTTTTTTTGCAGTTTCGAGGGTTTGAAGGAGGGCCTCCAAGGCTAAGCACTAAATCTATATTATCAATCATAATCTGATATTTTTCAAGGTTTTAGGTGGCTGGAAATGCATTTTACAGCCTTCTAATTTTATTTTTTTTAGTCATTTTTTCACCCAGATTTTTGCCATAGTTTCTAGTTTTTGGGGTACTAACATTTTAACTAGTTTGTTGGAGTTTTCTGTCACTTTTCAGCAACCTTTTCCTTGCTGGTTTTAGCAGGTTTTACACAGGAAACGTTGCCCAAATTGGACCAAAACGCCTCAATTTTCAGCCACTTCAAAAGGGGTTCAAACCCTCATCTGTTCTCATTTTTTTCTTTATTATTTTGTAAGCCCCGAGAGAGTCTCCTTGTGGGTATTCTCTAAAGGATTTCAAAGTAATTTGTAATCATATTGTAATTAGGTAGGAAGTAGATCTAGGAAATAGATCACTAGTTGTACTTTCATTTTCAAGTAGATCTAATATTTTTCTAGTTTCTTTTTACCCACCTTCCCCTTTAGAGAGATTGATGTGTGGTTAGTATATTTTGTTTAGATTAGCTTACTTTCAAGCATTTCTTTTCCAAACGAAGCATTTAGTTAAATCTTTACTTTCTGTCACCTAGTTTACTGTTTTGAAGGAATATACAACCTAACATCCGTCTGTGTATCCTCTGCCCTCTGTTATCTCCCTTTAGGGAACTCAGATCAACGGTATGAAAAACAGAGGGGTTTAGGGGATTTAGGAAACCTTAATTAGCTCACTTTACTTTCTGCAATCTTTTACTTTCCTGCAAAGCAATTTCATTTCTTAATTGTCCAGAGATCAAGTACCGGCACCTCCCATAAGGGATAACGCTCAGGTCGACTCTATTAACTTGTTAATTCTGTAATTCATTTTGCTTACTGGAAAAACAAATTTGCAATTTATTTAAAATATACAACCTAAACTGTCTGTGTATCCTCTGCCCCCCTGTTATCTCCCTTTAGGGAACTTGGGTAAGGGTATGAAAAATGGAGAGACTTAGGGGCTCTAGTTTAATAGGCATCCATCTTGCTATTTTTTCGGTTGATTAAAAACAGTGACCTCGGAAGCTAGTTGGAGTAGAAGATCGTGGGGGCTCTAGGCGTTCTACTTTCTCCTTGTTGAGCACTGAGGTATTGGGGTTTGACCTGGGAGCTATAGGTGGACTTGTTTCCACTGTTTTGAGCGCACCAGCATTCCTTCTTTGACTTGATAAATACTAGATTGGGGTAGTCACACCACCAGATCTAAAAATTAATCAAAGACTTCAACTTTAATAAAATTTATTAAAACGAACCAAGAGACATTGCAAAACGTCTTACCCACATTTCTGCTTCTGTGTTTGCTTCAAAGTCCTTGCTTTTCAAGGCTTTCATTTTACAAGTACATCTTGCAAGCATCTCAATTTCATTTCAGTACCTTGCACTTTCACGTATAATATCTTTAAAGTACTGTGGCACGCTTGAGTAAAACATTGTTTAATCTTGTAACTTGAAAGCAATTTGTCGTTTGATCTTTGGAATAATAACTTATTCATCCGGTGTATATCTATCTTGTTTCCTTTGAGGTATCATTGTATATTTGTTTAACCATTCTTCAGCACTTGTTCATATTGTTAATATTGTAGATCTTGCTTAGCTTAGACAACTGTGGATAATCATTCTTAATTATTTTGTAAGTTTGTAACTTGTAATCTTTTGACTCCATTTAATTTAGGCATTGATCTTGTAACTTTGTAACCTTAATAAAATAAAATCCCTTTAACTAAATTGTTAATAAACCTTCCTGTAGGGACTACCCCCCTTGGCTCTGTTGGGATTTGGCTTAAACAGAGGAGTTGGTAGACTATGGTGACAGTGGTCCCTAGCTCTAACTTGCCCCAAAGGACACACAAAGCGGGTTGGAGACTTCCCCGTGTCATAAAGTGTGTATTAGGCGGCAACAACCTCCACGATTCTTAGTGTGGAGGAATGACAACAAATCCTCATGACATGTTGCCCACAGTAGACCATTTGAAGCCTGCCTAACATGATGAGCAAAGCAGAAAATCCCACCACTTCTAGGTTAGTTTGGAAATCTGAAGCTTGCCTAACATGATGAGCAAACTAGAAAATCCCGCCACTTCTAGGTTAGTTTGGAAATCGATGGTTACACATTGCCGAACATCTTGAAGGGTAGCTCCAACCTCAACCATAGTCCCATACCAAAGGGCAACTCCAACCTCAACCACCTTCTTCATGGTCACGTCTTTGTTGCATCCATCGCATGGCTTAGAAACTAACACCTTGCTTAACCCAAGCAAGTGTTCTCCTCTTCAGTTCGCCATTGTTATCTTTCCCAAGGAGAGGACCACTCCTCCTTAAGTGTGCTAAGTCACCATCTCGAACTTAACACATTCAAACAACTTGACACCTTCTAAACATCCAAGGGCCATTGTCTCTCTTGCTGAATTTTGGATGCACCAAGTCTTGGTCACACTTCCTGTTGAAGTGCACAGTGTGCCAGGCGCAACTCTGTTATGCCCCGGGCGCACTGTGTTCTATGGACTCTTCATGTGCCACTTCCCAGACGCCCATTGTGCCTTCCAGAATCCTTCATACTTGACTCTTACTTCCTTCTACACCAAGTTTTCCATGTAATGTACTCAGTCCCACTCATTGGGCGCATTGCTTTAATCCCTTGACGACAGTTTGTCGATCCTATCGAATTTGCTATAAGGCTGCCTCTGCGTAGGGCTCGCACTTGTAATGAGTAGCATGCTGCCTACTCGCATCCTACATTGTTCATCTCCTTGGACAGTCCGTCCTACTGCACTTAAGCATGAACCAAATCGTCTCCACCAATGCTGGCACCTCTTCGAGGTCTGTCCATAAGTGCGCATCACTACGTCTTCCAAAGAGCATTGCACACCATGTCTGTTGGAAAGCGTCTCTCTCTGCCTGCTTCAAGAGTTTGTCATCCTAGCCATAGACTTGCACCCATTTCTTGCCCAAACAAATGTGCCCACCTCCTAGACACCTGCAAATTGTGCTTCCTTTCGAAACCTCTCAAGCTTGTTGCTTAATCCTGAATATATCTCTCTACCACAAGGTGTGCCTTTGCTTGAGTCTCTTGTTGAGACTACCCAGAAACTTGTCTTACCTAAGACTGTCAAGAGGTGTGACCTGCCAAAGCCCAACGAAGTGCTGCCACTACCTCTTCCTTAAACATGCGGTCACCCTCCAAGCCACCTTCCAGAGAAGCTCTGTTTCCCCTTTACGAAGTCAAAATATTTACTTCCACTGAATTGTGCCGATTGTTGGGTACCCATCTGTCGGATTCATCAAGAGTCTGCAATTTTGGTTCGCTAGCTCCTTCAGACCTATCTCAGTTACTACACTGTGTTTGGCGCATCAGGCACTCTTGTCGGTCTGCGCTCTTCCTTAACCCTCCCAACACTCCACTCTTTTCATGAAATTTGCAAATCTAAGTGCTCCTCACCTGTGCAACCTTATACCGAGTGCCTCACCTCATAGGCACCACTATGTCGATCGTCTTGCCTCCCAGGCATCCAAAGGTGTTCCTGGTGCACTGTACTTAGTGTCGCCTCCCATCACCATGTCACTGTGCTTCACCTGTTAGCTTCCAACTTGTAGCAACTGTCGTGTGTTGAGGTGAATCGTTTCATGGTGTTTTTGCAACCTATTCCCATGCGCCAGACACCTCTTTGTCGCGCACTTTCGCCAAACTTCCAACAGTTAGGCGACTTGTTCTGTCGGGTGCTCTTTGTTTCATTGTTGGGCACTAGTACCCATCTGTCGCAGCGTAATGCTCTATTGTGTTGGGCGCACTTCTATCGCGTACCAAACTTTCTCTTATTGGATACCTCCAAAGTCTTCTCGATAAGTCCAAGCAAGTCAGGCGAACGTTACTGTGACCCAGGTGCACTCTTGCTCAGAGCCCCATATGCTTCCACTAGGTGTTTGTTCTCCTGGACACCCTATTTGGGCGCACTTCACCCTTGCATGCACCATTTATGGGCACCACGCTTCTGGGCGAACTTGTGCTCAAACTTTTGTGTCCAACTCTTTTGGTAATCTTCCTACGTCACGGTGAAGAACTTACTTGGATGCTCATCTTAACTCTGATAGCACATGTCATGGGCTTGCTGATATGTCCCAAAATCCTAAGCTTCGTTCCTTCTGATAGGTTTTGTAGCACTGCCCGAAACTCCCCCAACTAGTGGCAAGATCAACCCAGGTTGGGAGCTTGATAAACTATGCCTACTTTCATCAAAAACACTTAATGATGCTTACTCTTGTGCAATTGTTATCTTACTTAGCCAATTATTCAAGTTAAAGCCTAAACGGATTACGCTTAGCCATTGCACAAAAGGAAGCATAAGAGATATGAAGGCGACACCCCTTGACGTATGTGCCTAAAACCATTTTTATAATATAAGTACAGATTACAATGTTACATTAAGACAGGGGCGTTCGTAGAGAAAACCACCTGAGAGAGTGCCCACTTGCAAGCTCTCCAGAAATTGACACTGTTGCAGGAAAGCCAACTACGACTCTTGTCTCTGCACTCGAAGCCTGCACCAAGTCCTCTTGTCATCCGCACCATGTCCAGGTCTTAATTTGTTGTGTTCCTTCATTATACTCAGCCTTGTGCCATGCTCTCACCAAGCTCCCCACACTTGGTTCTCCTCAATTGTAAGCCTGCCATCGCCCAGACCTTCACCCAATGCCCTGCTCGTGCCAAGGGAGTTGTGCCTTGTTGGGGGCCTCCCAAAGGGAGGTCGCCTCCCCTTGAGTCAGACCAACTTTACAACTTGAACTGATCCTGCAGTTGGATCTTCTTTTTGCCACCACTTGCTTCGCATACGTATAGTCGTTTTCCTACAGGCCACGAGTGTGCTCCCTTCATAAGACGACTTGCCAATGTGTCACATGGCGTCCACATAAGTGGTTAGGATTCTCCCAAGTCGTGGGTCCACACCCTCTCAAGCAATCGATGCACCCACACATCGTGTCCCTTGGGAAAATTGCCCTTTTCTGGGTGGGTGTGTGCCTGATCTCATTGTGATGCATCTCATGCTTGTTGGACCAACATGCTTGTGCCCAGATCGTTTTGATTGTTGACGCCCTCATGTCTCACACTTGGCGTGCTCCTAATCTCTCTCGCTGTGCTTCCAAGTTGTGCTACTCACAGGCGTGTCAACTCAAATCTTTACTGCAACCCACCTATGTGTCAGATGCCCACATGTTCATCTACGAGCTTCTAAGTCGGGTTCCCAAGCCCTCCTTGGTGTTATGGCCCAAGGTCCCATGCCAAGCTTTTTACCTGTTAAAGAGTAGCCAAGGTGCCTCTTACCAACGTCATTACAATAGGAGTGACCACTTGTGCAAGCCTACTTGCTTATAATGTTCTCATCACCCTTGGCTTTAACATCAATATATTTGAGCAACAAGCTGAGGAAAATCTAGTAACATAGACCAACTAAAAATTGATGGACAAGTGTGACCGCTTCCTTTGGTTGCTTGTGCGAGCTTCCCTTCTTTGTACCATTCTCAATGGCTAGTGACCCTTGACATTAGCATAAGCTTGGACACATTTGAGCAATTAGTTATCTAGAAAACTTATGATAAATAACATGTTAGATGATGTTTTTAGGAGTTCCATATAACATATCTTGGTTTCTCATTGTTTATAAACTAAGTTATCTGACACAAGGAAACATGTCACGGAAATACAAACATTATTTAGAAACCAGAACATTTACAAAACCCTTGGAATCCCTTCGAATCTAGCTTGTACCCTTTCCCACAATGATAGACCATGACATCTCTTTCACTACAACTAAAAGTGGAAAAACACAATGAAAAATGCTTTTTAGAGTGGGACACATTTAGGGTATGTGTTGAACACGTGGTTGGCACATGTCCTCTTTCAAGACACATGCCAAACATGTGCCCTAGCATATTTGTGTCTGACATGTGAAATACTGTCACGTAGCCCTGAAGGGACAAGTCCTATTTTATAGTTCATAACAATTTTCATTACATCTCTCTCTCTCTCTCTCAGAGATATACAACACAAGCTGAGGAGCATGTCTACATTACAATCTCATAAAACAATTATCCTTTGCTAGATCCACAATAGGGTTCAAGACTTCCCAGAACAAACATGAACAGAGTATAAGGCACGAAATGACCAAAATTGAGTTGCTCCACATTTTTAGGTTGGTAAGCAAATTTAGGTTTAATTGGAAAAGCAATGTTGCAAAATCAACAACATCATAAGTTCAATCCCATTCAGTATGTTCCTTACACCATTGTACAACAAATGAGTCTTGATGCCTTCGAGTTGGACATCCCACCTCAGCTTGGCATCCATGATGTGGTGACTGTTAATAAGTTGAAGTTGTCTTAGTCACCTCACTTGAGGAATTTGATCTTGTCACAAATTCAGACGCCAAAATTGCATATTTTTAGTCTTTCGTCCTGTTGCAGCTGCAACAATTTCCCAAAATTCTAAAAAATTTATGGGACCCTCCTTTGTTTTGGATTAGCTTGTTTGCCTTCCCTACATTGATGCATTGTTTTCTCAGAATGTTTTAATGCTTGAAGCCTTGGAAAGCCTTTGGAAACGAGCCGGATTGCTGCTGTTGAACGTACTTGAAGCTTGTTGAAATCGGAAGTTGTTTTGCTTGAGTTTTCCGCCGTTGTGGCTGTTGTGAAGTTTCCCCCCCCCGATTGAAGAACCTTCCGACTGCCGATTCCTTTTATTTACGGCGGGCGCTTTTCTGATTAGGAATCGGACGATCTTTCGATCTTCTATCCCGCCGTTGCGGATGCTTTTGAGCTTTCGCCATCCGATTTGAAATCCCCCCGACATCCGACGCAGGTAACAAAAGCGGAAGCCTTCACCATCTTCTATCCCGCCGTTGCGGATGAGTCTGAGCTTTCACCTCCCGATTAGAGAACCGTCCGACGGCCGATCGGCCGATTATTGCCCGCCATGCGCGTATACCCAGCGTGATAAACGTTGGACCCGTCCGCCGTTGCGGAAGGAAGATCACTCTCGACTGCCGATATGAAAACCCTCCGACGCCCGATTTATGGTCTCCTCGCACGTGTGAAAGGTTTATATATAGCGGGGACGGCAGTTTGGTTTTATATTGTTATTTTTCGCTGCCGAGCACTGTCGCGTTGAGCACCATTGCGCTGAGCTGTCGTTCTTTGGAGGGAGTGAAGGTCCCGCTGTCGCTGTACCAGCTTCCAGGTGGCAGAGGTAGGATTCCGACCGTCGTCGACTCACCGTTTTCGTCGGGTTACCAGGTAGGCCTTTTCGTCTTTTCTCGTTACACTTAAGCTGTTCATGGTCTTCTCCCGTGGTTTGGATGCTACCGGCGGTTTTCCTCATTTAGCTAGGTTATAAGCTTGTATGAGTGGCCTTTAAATTTTGACCTTGGGGGGAGGCGTTTTAACCTTTGAGCCATTTTATTTTTTCGCCTATTTAGCTTACCGCCTCGCGCGAGTAGGAGTTGGGGGGTTTCGGCGTAGACGGCCGATACGCTGTCTGCACCAAACCTCCCTGCGCAGCCATGATAGGCAGAGGATAGACAGGTCTGAGGATTGCTTTTAGGGTTTGTTGGTCGACTGTTTTTCTCGTGGTGCGTTACTCGGCCTTTTAAGCCGTAGCCGTTTCGCGTTTCTGCGCGGCCTCGTTGAGGTTTGAATGTTGAACCCGTAGTTTGCCGGGGCGTATAGGTTTTTGAAAGGATTTCACGGTCACCAGTGTGGTTCCCTCGCCACTCGGACCCAGCCTGTTGCTCGCACCATCACGCGCGACCCTGTGGTGCTCATTTGCCTAAAACCCTAGCTGGTTAAAGGGGATATGTCGCCATTATAAGTCGTTGATTGAAAACAGTGCGAGTAGTGTTTTTATGGAATTATCCTGTGCAGAAAGTGAAAATAATCCCCGCGAAATGTATAGTCAAATTAATGTAACTTTCCCGCCGCGAGTCGCATGAGTCTTCATTAGTTATGTGCCTTCTGGGCTTGATGGTTAAAGTGTTGACTGGCACGAGCCCTCGCTGTGTTTGCTATACAATAGAATAATAGCTGAATGTTGCACCTTGCATATGATATCTATGTTTGCTTCAATGTATTGCTACCATGGGAAAAGTGGCATGTTGCAGAATAATGTAGATTTAATACTGGCATAAGTATGGTTGATAAGCTTGCTTCATGTAGATCAGATCATAAAATGTTGAACCCTAGTCTCGAGGCATTATAGGGCTGAGCAATGTATGCATTGATACACTGAACCTTATCATACTAGGCATAGGACAATAGCACATTGCACAGTATTGCATACTAGTTCAATTATTCAGCCTGAAGGGTTTATGTCTTAATTTCATTGACTGGTTATAGTCATGATACACTTGAGAAGGAATAAATTGCTGCACAATGTCTGCAAATTCGAATTGCTTAATGTCACAATGTTATACATGGCAGGAGGAATTTACAATGTCCAAAAGGCAGAAAAAGAAGGCCCCTATGGTCGAAGAACAATCAGCAATAGAGATCGTCACACAGACTGAATATATATATGAAGACACCCAATGTATTTCTGATGTGGAGCCTGAGTATAAATGGGGTGACATATACAGATTGATTTCCCGCAGGGAAGTTCTTGACATGGGTTTTGAAGAAGAACCCATATATGCGAACATAGAGAAATCCGCTATCATGAAGGTGGCCACAAGACCAGAGCTGTTCCCTTGTTCTGAGGTGATTAGATGGATTCTACCCCATAGAAATACAGCCACAATGCTCATAGGGAATGTGGAAGGCCAGGGCTATGCTGCATTTAGCCCAGGGTATGTGGCGTTGGCCTATCATCTGCCAGAACCTCAAATCTTTATATTTGATGCTTGGCTGGATAACATCAGAATGGACCTGGTGGAAACCCTGAAGAAGATGCTCTTGCAGGGAAAGCTTTATCGGTACAGAACATTCGGTGAATATGACACAGCCAGCTTGAGGGCTCCTTACAGATTTGTGGCCCTGATGCTTAACAGAATCTTTGGGAGAGCTCATGGCAGACTCTTCAAATTCGAATGGATACCCATCATGTTTCATGTGGCAACCCAAGGAACAGTCTTCAATTGGGCCTGCCTGGTATCAAGCAGTCTTTCTTCTTGCGTGGCCGCTGCCTTAGGAGGAGAATCCAAGAAAAAGTCCGAATTCTACATGAGCTCGATATTGGTAGATTGTATACTGTGCAACCAGCCTTTCCCTGGTCTCAAGTGTGTCTGGGACAGGGAAAGGATGCCTGTGTATGCCGCCTATAGACCACTGTGGGCTCAGCAGTACCATAGCCACTACAGGGAGGTCTGCGAGCAGTTCATTATGCCACTCTACACACTCATCTTTCGGAAGGAATGTGACTGTATGTCAGAGGAGGCTATGCAGGTAATAGGAGAGCATGCAGACTATTTCCTGACTGAGAATGGCATGTACATCAGAATGTTTGGTGGCACGAAATGCCCCTTACTGCTGCCCAAATATGCAACAGATTATGTTATTCATAAAGAGGCAGTCAGGCAGGTATTCATTGATGGAATAGGGAATTACCTTTTTAAGCAAAAGAAGGCTACATATCCTCCGCTGCCATTCAAACCAGGTAGCTACAGATTTGCCAAGGTAAAACAAGCTGTGGAGTTCATAGAAGAATTGGGGAAGTTCCATTTTGGTGAGATGCCTTTCCGAAGGAATGATTCTCACGGTAGAATGGCAGAGCACTGTAAAGAACATAAAGTACATTTTGAGTACACTCACCACTTTGACAAGGAAGAATCTGTCTTCCGAAGTGCCCCTAACTTGACAGCTCTGAGAAGGAGGTTTAAGCCTAAGAACTCCACCAAGGGTGGAAAAGGGGCTGAGCAGGCCAGAGCTGAAGAAGAGGCGAAGAGGAGACAGGAAGACGCCCAGAAGCTAGAACAGGAAGCTGCAGAAAGGAGAAGAAGAAAAAAGAAAAGCTGCCCAAGAAGCAGCTGAAAAAGCACAAGAGGCAGCCAAAGAAACAGAGGAGGCAGCTAGACAGGCAGCTGAAGAAGCAAAGAGAAAGCTAGATGAAGAGCTCCAAAAGCAGGAGGCTGAAAGAATGAAGTTAACACAACAGTCAATTTCTGAAACGCCAGCAGGACAGACCCAAGGGGAGGAAAACCCCGAGGCGCAGACCTTTCAAATACCTGCTGCCAGCACCCTTGTGGCTCCTACGCTCCCGTTAGTGCCTTTCATCCAGAAAAAGGGAGAGGAAGTCCCCGACTTTAATACTGTCTATTATGACAGGGCCACCAAAAGAATAATGAAGAGGACAGAAAGAAAGGTAGAATCAGAAGGAATGGCTGGCACAATGGTAACAGATACTGCTGTTATGATAGGGACAGACATGGATCCAAGACTTACCATAAGGGCCGGAACTGCAATACTACATGCTTCAGAGGACAACATAGACAAAGTGATGACTAAACTGGAGTCATACAAGAAATCTTCTGAGTAGCTGAAGGATACCCTGAAGAGAGAGAGAGAGGAGGAAAATAAGTTAAAGCGGAAATTTGAGTACTTATAGAGGGATATGAGGACTGCTGAAGCTGAATTGCAGGCCTTACATAAAGAAAGGCACACTCAGGAGACTACACAAGAGCACCTTGAACAAGTGCAAGCAGAAGAGCAGGAGTTGAAGAAGGAGAAAGAGCAGTTACTGTCAAAGGTGATGGAGCTAGAAGAGCAGCAGAAGATCATCTATGAGGCCAATGATTCACAGGTCCAAGAACTGAAAGAGCAGCTAGTGTCTCTGACTGCTGACCTGGAGGCCGCCAAGGAACAACAAGTCAATCTGCAGCCTTTCAAGGACCATATCCTGACTCAGAAGGCTAAAATGCTACAGTTGCAGACCGCTCTGGAAGAAGAAAGGTGCAAAGTCCTTCAGATTGACAGCAGGCTAGAAGAGATCATGGAAACTTCCTCATACTTCGTTGATCGATCTCAGGATGTTCTTGAGGTCTTGAGTGCCAGAATGGCGAGGCCGGAAGATGATGCCGAGACTCCAGAAGGGCTACCAGCAAAAGACCATCAAGCCCTTAAGAGAGATCACAACCTAATAGAGTTCGCCATCAGTACTGCAGAAGACTTCAAGAAGGCTGTGAAAAAGACGCAGGGAGCATGCTCAGAGTATTTCAGAAGGCTCATGAATACGTACAACCGATGTCAAACAGAGGCTGAGCATAGGCTTGAAGAGTTCCCGGACCATGAGGCCTTTATGGAAATATTACAGAAAAGATATCAAGATGCAGAGGCTAGAACTCAGCAGATTGGAGCCATTGATGACCTAGTACTTAAGAACAAGGTAGGCCACGCAGCCGTTAGCATGCAGTTTCTAGAAGATCAACTTCGGTTGAGCCCCGCAAGGATCAAGGCCATCAAGAACCAAGTTGAAAAGTTCGAAATCAACATTCAGTTCTTGGAGCCATGCGCATTTGAAGGCATTGCTGCTGAAGCAGCAGCGTGGAAGAAGTTCATAGATAGCCAGGCGGGACCCTCCTCATAAAGGACTGGTCAAACTTTGTAATAATTTAATATTTTTGTAAAAGTTTTTGAGAAATGAAGCGTTGGGAGAGCAAAAGGTTGGGAAGCCCGAAGGTCACTTTGGGCAGCCCAACCATTTTGACCTTTTGTATAAAAGTAGGAAGCGTAGAAGAAATAAGGGCTTTTTTCCCAGTAAGACTGGTGAGGACGTATTGTAAGAAGAACTATTTCCTTTTGCAATAAAAATTTACAGTTTGCCTGTTGAAAGAAGATCGGTGGGGTTTCAATGTTTTGCCATGGATAGGCGGAAGATGAACTATTTTGTTTTCCAGCGTTGTATCCATGAATCGTGAGATCGTTCTAACCTTACGACCTATGTCTTTGGTTATATGATTTCTGATTTATTTTATGAAATAACCACCATGAGTAATGTAAGCTGATCATAAACAATTAGCTATCTGGTTGTTGAAATATTTTTCATTGTTCATGCTTGTAAAAGTAAATGTCAGCTATCTCTGTTATCATGTGTGCACATTCACATTACTCATATATATTAAATACAATTTGGCTCCCCGGGGATAGGTAGATAGAGATAGATAGATAGATAGACAGCTAGGTCATTGCATAGCTGCACGTGTGATTCAGGTGCTGGTGAGCCTAAGACGAGAGGTAAGAACCTGCGCATCACTTTGTGAATGCTCCTTGCATTCTTCACCATCCTGCATAATTAGGTAGATACTTGCATTTCATTCTTAAATCAAAATACAAATTCCGGTGGACCGGGCTGCAACCGGTAAACCCTTGTTTTGTTACTTTGACCTACGGTGGCCGGACCGTAAACCGGACGGATTCCCTATACCAAATAGTCAACGGGCTAGTTGGGAACGTTGATTGGGGAGAATCCCTTTCTGTTGTCGCCTGCGAATTTCCAGGCCTCAACACGTCCATAATGATACCCTTCATGACATCCACACCATATCTACTAGGCATTTCCAAACTCCCACTTGGTTTGCTGCAATGTAATTTGCTCACTCAAGCCAAGTCGCTTGTCTTGGTCAAAGTTTGAGCAATACCTTTACCAACTTCAAATAGAAATTGAGGATGATTTCCTATCAACAGAGAGGGATTGATGAGACTTAGTCTAGTATGTTGGATACAATGGCCACACCGAGGGGGGGGGGGTGAATCAGTGTGTGAGCAATTTATAATATTTTCACCTTATTTTAGTCAACCAGAGTATATTAAGTCATCAAATGCTTTAGTTAAGTCAACCAAGAGTCATAAGCACATTCATCACATCAAAGAGACACAAGAATATTTGTAATTTCATCTTTATTTATTTTACATGGAAGACAACAATCTTCTCGATTACAATCAGCACCAACAGATAAAAAGAGCACCAACGCTCATAACAAGACCCAACTTGGTTTTCTTAGCTCCAACTAAGAAGGGATTTGAGGAGTCCAGTCCTCAAATGCAGGATTCTTCTTACAAGCAATCATATGGCTCTGTTGCACAACCAACCTCTGTTTTGCACATCAATCTCTGCTCATCACTTTGCTGGTCAATTTGCTGATCTCTGTTGCTCATCACTGCAGCTCATCACTGCTGCTCATCTCTTCTGCTCATCACTGCTGCTCATCTATGTTGCTCATCACTGCTTCTCATCTCTGTTGCTCATCACTGCTGCTCATCTCCCCTGCTCATCACTACTGCTCATGTACATTATTGTTCACCTCATCATACACAATTATGAACAAGTAATTACGCTCTACTTTCACTGAACATAAGGCATGCATTGTCATGCACCATCATCATAGGCATGCATCATCGTCGTAGGGTATGCATCCTAATCCTCAAATATGCATCATCATCATCTCAGTGTGCATTGTGTATGCGTCATCAACATCAAGTATACATCATAGTGCATAGGAGAGCGTCATCACACTATGGTATCCATGTACATCATATTGTATGGGACTGCATCATCACACTATGGTATGCATATACATCGTATTGTATAAGAGTGCATCAGCATCATAGAGTGTACATCATTATCACATGCATTATCATCATAAAGTGTATCATATCATAGCATAAAGATATGCAACATCATCATCATAGCCTCTAAAACAAATTCAATGACTTCAAATATATATACCAATATAGAGGCTCACATACTAAGATCAAAGATGAACTCTATCCATGAGAGACATGTGCCATCACAAGAGAAACCAAGAAGAATGAACCATACATTTCCGAAGATCACAAGATGAAGAAACAATAGACAAACCAAAAGAAACTCTATATCATGTCATCACATAGCCCTCGTAACAATCTTTCCAATGAGCCAAGAATTTTGTAATTCCGATTTCGCATGAGAAAGTTATGCCAATTTTAGTGAAAATGCCCAAACAATTCTCTGTAAAAACGAATTGCTCCTCTGCTGCTGCGAAAAAACTTAAGACCAATCTCCATGAATTCACTTCTCTACTTCCATCATTGATTGTTTTTGGATGTGTTTATATACACATTAAAGTGGACATGTTTCATGTTGGTCAACTTGTCTTCAAAGGTAAGAGTGGCAAGAATTTTAATTCTTAATTAAAAATTGTAATTTGAATTTTTAATTTTTTACTTTAAACTTCTTACCACGTCAATGATTAACTTTATGTATTTTTATTATTTTTCTTACCACCTCAGTGGTCAACCTTATGCATTTTTATTATTTTTCTTACCACCTCAATGGTCAACCTTATGTATTTTTTATTTTTATTTTTAAAACACCCTTCAAAGTCAACCACGTCATTTAAAATTCATGGGAGTGTGTCCTCCACATCTTCATAGAGTTGCATCAAGCCACTAGGGCTTTTAATGGCATGCCATGTGCAAGGTTCCGTCATGGGCTTCAAGCTTGTCACTAAATGGACCATCATCAAGCCAATACGTGTGTGGGTGCCTTAACCACATCAAGTGCAAGCAATGGACATCAAGGTCTTCACAAGGTTCCATGACTTCATTAAGTTATCAAAGACCACATCATCATGCCATCTAACCATGTCAAGTGCAAGTAGTGGGCTCCATGACCTTTGCAAGGGTATCAAGGCCTTCATTAGGTGTTCCATGGGCTTCTTTGTGATATCCCAAATACTAATATTCTACTGTTTACTATTCTAGGGCTTACTTGTAGCCTCAGGATTTACAATAGTACTGAATAAAAATTTGCATGCAAGGTGTCAAGCAAATGGCCCTAAATTATAGTTGAACTAGGGCAAAGATTTTCGAAAGAAGGTAAACACTTACCATTGATAATTAAGCTGAAGATGCTCTAGAGATAAGATGCATGCAGATAAAGTTGAGCTGGTGAAATAATATTGCTCCTTTCCCGGTGTTACCGCCTGGTAGCACGAAACCCTCTCCTTAGCTAAAGGTGACGTTATTGATAAAGGAGGTGCCTGATGGAGCCGAAAATTTACCGGGATGTAGATCTTCCCAAGCCGGAGAGAATGACTGGAGCATGCACGGATTTTGACCCCTCTAAGCAGGCTAGCGAATTGGTTCCCCTGTTGAGCTGCTCACGTCCCCAACCACACAAAACTGCTGATAACTGCTCCAGATGAGCAAACTGGAAGTTGTTGATCACCCAATGTAGTAGAGTGAACTTGTTGATGAAGATGATGCCAGTATCCGAAAGATAAACTGAGATTTAGAGACTTAGCAAGTACTTTGCGGTTTTCCAGCTAAATCCTCCCTAGCTGTACACATGTCCCTGCAAACATTCTTCCGGTGGATGCCAAATCGCTGTGTATGAATGAAATAAAGATGAAA
Source organism: Pseudotsuga menziesii (assembly GCA_001517045.1). NCBI lineage: Eukaryota > Viridiplantae > Streptophyta > Pinopsida > Pinales > Pinaceae > Pseudotsuga > Pseudotsuga menziesii. The sequence goes on along the minus strand of LPNX011062630.1, from coordinate 45,578 downwards.
GCTGATGGTGGACTTGGATGGCCTACCCTGAAGGAGACTAGGGAAAATATTTCACTGTCGAACCCTTGTTAGTTGAAGACACCGCCTTCAACCCCAACTGTTGCGGTTGCATGCTGTGCTGCTGCTCAAAAGTTGCCAATCAACAACAATAATAATAGATACCTTCTTTAGTCCAATAACCCTTCTTAAATAGATCATCATGTGCTTTTAGGGTTTGCATGTCACTTTTAGGGTTTATTCTTCACTTTTGCATGCATGCAATTCTAATTTGATGTTGACTTTTAGGCCAAAAGAAATAAGGCTTTTTTTATCCGACTGATGAATTTAATATTGAATGAATGTCCTGATCTATTTTAAGTACCAAATGTCCTTAGTTAATTCCCTCTTATGCAGTACTTGCTCTAACCTAGGGGAATTAAGTAGGTTAGCGGGTGTTTTAGTGCTTAATTAGAAGAAGACATTACAGTCCTCCCCGCTTGAAATTGCTTGTCCTCAAGCAACTGCAAACTGGGATGCCGCAATACCTTCTCTCCCTCCCATGTGGGATCCTCCATAGGTAATTCTTTCCATTTTACCAAGTACTCTTGAATCACCCTGTTTTGGAGTTTCCTTTCCCGCACCTGTAAGATTCTCTCTGGAATCAGTATCAAAATCCCTTCATCATCTAAGGGAGGCAGCTTGGTGGATGGAGCAATGTGTTGTCCTACTGTTTTTTTGAGGTTGGACACATGAAACACATTGTGAATTTTGCTCTCCCCTGGGAGTTCTAGTTCATAAGCTACTTCTCCATCCTTCCTAACTACCTTGTGACAGACCATAGAAACGAGGTTTTAGTTTTTCCGCTCATTTTTTCTTGAGGGAAGATTGCCTGTAAGGTTGTAGCCGTAAATATACCAGATCTCCTACCTCAAAACCCGTTTCAATCCTGTGTCTGTCTGCATATATCTTCTACTGATTCTGTGCTGCCTGTAGATTCTCCTTGAAGACTTTGAGAATATCTTGACTGTCTTGGATCCAATCTTTGGCCTTGGGTGTCCTGCTGTCTCCAAAAACCAAATCTGCAAAGTCCAGTGCCTTGTAGCCATAGAGAGCCTTGAAAGGTGTCATTTTAATAGACATGTGGTGGGTAGTATTGTAGTAGTACTCTCCCAAGTGTAGCCATTTAATCCAGGTCCTTTGTTGCCTTGCTACATAGTTTCTCAGATACCCCTCAATCCACTTGCTGACAATCTCTGTCTCGCCGTCACTCTGGGGATGATAACTTGTGCTTGTAGCAAGTTCTGTCCCTATCAACCTGAATAGCTCCTGCCAGAAAGCACTCGTGAATTTACTGTCACGATCATCGACAATGATTTTGGGTAGTCCATGGAGTCTGAAAACCTCTCCGAAAAATAACTCGGCTACTTGCGATGCTGAATAGTCGGAAGAGATAGCAAAAAAGTGAGCAAATTTGGTCAATCGCTCTACGACTACATATACGCAGTCTCGTCCCTGTACCTTGGGTAACCTTGTAATGAAATCCATCAGGATGCTTTCCCATTTCTGCTTCGATATCGGTAATGGATGAAGTAACCTTGTTGGATGAGTATGTTCAATCTTGTTTTGCTGGAGGATACTGCATTCCTGGACATGCTGTATTATCACCCCCTTGAGGCCTTTCCATGAGAACCTCTCTCGGATCTGTTTGTAGGTTTTTAAGAACCCTTGATACCCTGATAATGGCGAGTCATGCGATGCCTGTATGACATTCTTCTTTAAAATTGATTTCGGGACGAGGTATATCCTACCTTTGTAATAGATGATGTCATCAACAATTCTATACCTGTCATCCTGTATCTATCCATCTAATAACTCACAAGCAAATTTGTTTTTGGAATACTCTACTAAAAGAAGAGATCTCCAATATGTTGATATACTCATGAGGAATAATGAAGCTGGTCGTTTGGACAAGGCATCAACTACTACATTGTTCTTACCCTTCATATACTCTATTTCAAAATCATAAGCCTGTACCTTGCTGACCCATTTATGTTGGCGCTCATTTAATTCTTTCTGCTCCAAGAAGTATTTGAGGCTGTTATGATCTGTCTTGATTTTGAATTTGCTTCCCACCAAATGCTGTTTGAATTTAGTTAGGGCATGTAAGATGGCTAGCATCTCTTTGTCATATATGGAGTAGTGGCACTCATAGTCTTTCAGTTTCCGGCTTTCAAATGCAACTGAGTGATGGTTTTGCATCAGTAATGCCCCTAGTCCTTCCCCTGAAGCATCACATTCCACTATGAATGGTTGTGAGAAGTTCGATAGTGCCAAAACTTGGCAAGAACTCATGATGGTTTTCATTTCCTCAAAGGTTCGCTGTGCCAATTTTGTTCATGTGAACGCCCATTTCTTTGTGAGATCGATGGGTGGTGTGACGAATTGAGAGAATCCCTTAACATACCTCCTGTAATATGTGCAAAGGCCTAATTATCCCTTCAGTTCAGTGACTGTCTTTGGCATAGGCCAATCCTGGATAGCTCTAATCTTCTCCATATGAACCTGTACCCCTTCTGCACTGAATATGTGTCCTAGATACAACATCTCCTTCATGCCAAACTCACACTTAGACATCTTCGCATAAAGCGAGTGCTCTTCTAGAATTCTCAATACCTCATCTAAGTGTTTCAGATGTTCCTCCCAAGTTTTGCTGTAAGTTAAAATATCATCAAATAATACTAGCAAATACTTACATAATTGAGCCCTAAAAGTGTGGTTCATGCAAGACTGGAAGGTGGTTGGAGCATTGGTGAGTCCAAAAGGCATGACTAAGAACTCATAGTGACCGTAGTGGCAACGAAAAGATGTCTTGGAAATGTCTTGATCCCTTACTCGGATCTGATGGTACCTTGATCAAAGATCGATCTTTGAAAAGTATTTGGCGCCTCGTAGCTCATCCATCAATTCATCAATCCTGGGGATGGGATACTTGTTTTTGATGGTCTTCTTGTTGAGTGCCCTGTAATCAATACACATTCATAAAGTGCCATCCTTCTTTTTAACTAAGACCACTGATGATGCAAAGGGACTAGAACCCAATCGAATATATCCTAGTTCCAGTAATTTCTTGATTGTCTTCTCGTTCTCATCCTTGTATCTTTTGGGATGTCTGTATGGAGTGGTTATGACTTCCTGTGTCCCCTCCTCCAACTCAATAATATGTTCAAATCCCCTATCTGGTGGTCTAACTGCTGGAAGAACCCGAAATACTGTAACACCCTGGTTTTGACCTCGTTTGCATGATGTATATAATGTAATTAATCGTGGTGAGGAGCTAAAGGCAAAAGCCCCACCATCGATTTGGTTGTGTATGTTTCGGCAATAGGGATAGTTGCCGATGGTATATCGTGCTATCCGACACATTATAGTTTGGCATCATGTAAATATGCACATCAATTAAAATAAACCTACAGCTAGCTACGACGGTGCAATGTTGAATGAAAAGGGCATGATTCCAAAGGATAAGGGGGGAAAATGATAAACCTTGAGTCATGGGAAAAAAGCTACATGTCATCACCTTGTCTGTTTTGCCCACCTTCCCTTGTCTTATCCAACCACCTTTTTAATGATCTGCTGAGTTGTTGAGGCATTGATTGCTGGAAGTGGAGGGTGGCAGGACTGTCAGTCTTTGCCACATGCTCACTCCACCAGTGCTCTCTCCACCTTCACGTGGGTAAGGGAACTGTTGAAAAGTTACCAAGGAAGTGTTGTTCACCTTGTGTTGCCTTGGGGTGGACAAGAACACTTTAGAAGGTGATCCCTAGTCATTTAAATTAATAAAGTGAGAAGTACTTTATATTTTTAAAGTCACTTTATTAAAAGTTAAGTCATGGTTTATCCTAAGTTCATATTTAATGATAAAGTCAAGTGAGTGATTAATTAGAAGGTTCTTCACTTTATTAAATGACATGAGGTGCACTAAATGTCATTTATTATTTATTTAATGAGAATTTATTGTGAACCCTCAATATAATCTAATCTAGACCGTTGGATTGAAAGAGGAAGTTATCATGAACAAAAAGGCTTGGGGAGAGGCAAACCTAATTTTTTTTTTTGGTTCACTTTCACAAGAGAGATTTTTGAGAAAGGAGAGAGCAAGAAGAAGAAGAGGGCAAGGGTTTGAAGTGATTTCATTTCCAGAGAAAGAGAAGGAGAGAGAAGGAGAATTCTGCAGGTTTCAGAGGCACAAAAACCAAGGAAGAATCATTCTTTTATTTCAGCAATTTCAGCAAGGCAAACAGGATGTTTTCCAAGGCAGAATTTGCAGTTTTGATGGCAGATTTTTTCAGCACGTTTTTCGAGGTGATTTCTGCAGATTTATGAAAAAAAAATTTGAATTTTTTTTTTTGGGGGGTCTGTACAGCCGTACGGATCCGTACAGTCCATACATCCGTACGGAATCCGTACAGTTCGTACGGAACTGGCCGTACGGCACGTTTTTCGAGGCAGACTGTGCAGAATTTTTGCTGGGCTGTTTTTCTGGCATGTGGTTCAAGAAGAATAAATTCTGAAATTTCAGCAGGCCATTTATGGATTGATTGGCACGTTTACCAAGGCATTTGGTGAAGATAAGTACTGCTGTATTTTTATTGAAAGTTTGCCTGAAAGAATAAAAATATCTCTCTCAAGAACAGGTTTTCTCTTAGGGGTTTTTCCTGGACCATTTTTGGTCAAAAATCTGAGTCTCTAAAAATTTCATGAGTAGCTGATTTAATTTTCTGCATTTGAAAATTTGGCTATTAGAAATTTTCTGAGTTTATAAAGTTGAAAGAATCTCAAGTGTTTCTAAGTTTTCAGTGAAAATTTTAATTTTTTAAATGTACATGCATATTGGGGTTGGGCATTAAACCATATGCAGTGATCTGAACTTGAAACCGGGTTGGGGTTTAAAATTTTTCATGGTATCAGAGCACAGTTAAAGGGCTGGAAATTACACTCAGAAAAGAAATTTTAGACTTGGAGAAATAAGGGAAAACAAAGTTTGTGAAGAAACAAGTTCTTGAACTCATTTGCAATGATGGCCACTGGTTTGAGGGTAGAAGACAGGTTGGATGGAGCACATAATTTTAGTCCTTGGAAGGCTAGAATTGTACTCATACTTTAAGAAAACGAAATATGGAATATAGTTGACAGCACTACTACAAATCCAGTGACAGTTCCTATAGATGTTGCTGCAAAGATTGTATTTGACAAGGACATAAAGGCAAAAATAATCCTTCTTGATGCGATAAAAGATCATGTGATTCCACACATCTCAGGTAAAAGCCATGCTCATATGATGTGGACAGCTTTAAACAAATTATACCAGAGTTCCAACGAAAACAGGAAAATGGTGTTAAGGGAGAAGCTGAAGGGTATTCAGATGAACAAGGGGGAGAACATGGTTCCTTACCTTACCAGGATTACACAGGTTCGAGATGAGCTTGGAGAGGTGGGGGAAAAGGTGGTTGATGCTAAGTTGGTTCGTACAGCTTTGAATGGCGTGGCAATGCCATGGACTGTATTTGTGGAGTCAGTGGTTGCTTGTGAGCACATGCCTACATGGGATCGTCTTTGGGACGACTTCATTCAGGAGGAGACCCGGAGAGGGTATATACATGGGAGTGCATCTCACATCAAGGAAGAGGAGGAAAATGTGGCTTTGGCAGCAAAGGGGAACACGAAGAAGAAGTTAAAGAAGGGTTCCAAAGGTGGAACCAAGCAGCAGGATGGTGAGAAGAAGGACATGAGCAAAGTGAAATGCTTTGCTTGTCAGAAGTTTGGACATTATGCTGGACAATGCCCAAACAAGAAGAAGAAACAGTAGACAACAGCTTCAGTAGAGATTGATGAGTACGCTGCTAGATTTGACAGAGAGTTTTCTCTCTTTGCTGGTGGTTGTAGAGAGAGAGCATCATCTATCACCAGCAGGGACATTGAAGACCAGAGGGAGCATTCCTTGATCGTTGGGCATTCACTGAGTGCTTCTACTACTCCCTCCACATGGTATATTGACAGTGGAGCTTCGAGACATATGACAGGTGCATGGGATATGCTCACTGAGATTTCAGAGACAGGCTTGGAGTTGGAGATAGTGTTGGGTGATGATACAGCGGTGAGAGCAGTTGGGCGTAGGATAGTCCATTTTGACAGGGAGTCCATGCAGTCCATGTTACTGAGGGATGTCTTGTACGTCCCTGGGCTGAAGAAGAATCTTGTTTCAGTTTCCACTATTGAGGACAGAGGCTTTGGCATATATGTCCTAGATGGAAAAGTGTATATCTTTTCCAAAGCAGAGGGACCATCTATTTCATATGCGATTGGAGTTAGATGCGGGAAACTGTACAAGCTTCTCTTCCAGCCACATCATGCACTGGCACATACTGAGAGCAGCAGTGAGATATGTGAGTGATGGCACAGGAGGATGGCCCATCTTCATCATTCAGCTTTGAGGATGCTGAGAGACATGACTACAGGTTTGCCAGATTTCAGCACAGAGCAGAGTGGTGTGTGCAGAGGGTGTGCTTTGGGAAAGTACACCAAGACTGCTTTTCCTAGCAGTGACAGCAGATCAGAGGGAGTACTTGACTTGATACATTCAGATCTGTGTGGTCCCATGTCATCTGTCTCTTTGACTGGTTATGAGTACTATGTCATTTTCATTGATGACTACTCCAGGAAGACCTGGATCTACTTCCTGAGGAGCAAGAAGTCAGAAGAAGTCTTGAAGAGGTTCCAAGAGTTCAAAGCTCTCGTGGAGAACCAAACAGGGAGGAGGATTCGAGTACTCAGATCAGATAATGGGGGTGAGTATATCTCCAAGGAGTTTGATGAGTTTTGCAGACAGGAGGGGATAAAGAGACAGTTGACAGTTTCTTACACTCCACAGCAGAATGGAGTAGCGGAAAGGAAGAATCGTTCGATAGTGGGAGTAGCTAGAGCCATGATGCATGATCAGAGTCTTCCTTTCTTTCTATGGGCAGAGGCCTGTAGCATAGCTGTTTATGTATAGAACAAGAGTCCACACCGTGCCTTCGGGTGCAAAACTCCTGAGGAGATGTTTACCGGGAAGAAGCCTGAGATAGGCCACTTCCGTATTTTTGGATGCCTTACATATTCTCATGTCCCTTCTGAGAAGAGGACAAAGTTGGAGGCTACTGGGGAGAAAGGCATCTTTGTTGGCTATGATGAGACTTCTAAAGCCTTCCGCATATACCTTCTTGCACAGAAGAGAGTTGTGGTGAGGAGGGAGGTGAGATTTGAGGAGGAGCGGGCCTTTAGAAAGTCTCTAGAGTCACAGGAGGAGCAGCAGCAGAGTACTACTTCACAGGTTATAGCATCTTAGAGTTCAGTGAGTCAGGGCACAGGGTCACAGGTTTCAGGGGTGACTGGGTCATAGGTTACAGGTTCATCAGTTTCAGGTACTCAGTCTACAGGGACTTCTGGTATAGGGACAGGTTCACGGATCACAGGTTCATAGGTGACACCTTCACGTGATTCGAGCTCTTATGGTACAGATTCAGGTTCACCAGGTACAGGATCTCAGGCCACAGGTACTTCTTCAGGGAGATAGGTATCAGATGAGGAGGTACAGGAGGAGGGTCTGCCACAGAAAGCTACTTCCAAGAAGAGAAAGCCAAGTTGGCTTAAGGAGCTTGTGAAGGAAGCTGAGGAGTCTGTGGGGCCACCCAAGAGGGAGGTCAGAGAGAGCAAGGCACCAGAGAGGTTTTCCAGTTACACAACAATGGTGACTAGCTTGCGTGAGTCTGAGCCTTCTACTTATGAGGAGGCATCCCCACATCAGGTTTGGAGAGATGCCATGATGGAAGAGTACAATTCCATCATGAAGAATGGAGTGTGGGAGATTGTTCAGACCGGAGGGGAAGTCAGTTGTGACTTCCAAGTGGCTTAAGGAGCTTGTGAAGGAAGCTGAGGAGTCTGTGGGGCCACCCAAGAGGGAGGTCAGAGAGAGCAAGGCACCAGAGAGGTTTTCCAGTTACATGGCATGGTGACTAGCTTGCGTGAGTCCGAGCCTTCTACTTATGAGGAGGCATCCCCACATCAGGTTTGGAGAGATGCCATGATGGAAGAGTACAATTCCATCATGAAGAATGGAGTGTGGGAGATTGTTCCAAGACCGGAGGGGAAGTCAGTTGTGACTTCCAAGTGGCTCTATTAAATCAAGTATGCTGCGGATGGCAGCATCGAGAAGTACAAAGCTCGATTTGTGGCACGGGGGTTCTCACAGGTAGAGGGACTTGATTATGATGAGACCTTTGCACCAGTTGCTAGATTTTCTTCGATCAGAGCAATGATCTCCATTGTGGCACAGATATGTTGGAGGATTCATCAGATGGATGTGAAGACCGCTTTTCTCAACGGTCTTCTACAGGAGGAGGTTTATCTGGAACAGCCGCTGGGCTTTGAGATACATGAGAGAGAGTCCCATGTTTGTAGGCTCAGGAGAGCCTTGTATGGTCTGAAGCAAGACCCTCGGGCTTGGTACTCGAGGATTGATTCTTCTCTGCTTTCGATTGGGTTTCGGAAGAGTGAGGCTGATCCCAACCTATATTTCATTGTGGTTGGAGGTGATCTGCTCATTCTTTTGCTATATGTTGATGACTTGTTTATCACAGGGGAGGAGCACCTGATTGTAGCATGCAAGAAAGACCTTGCTTCAGAGTTTGAGATGACAGATCTTGGGCTGATGCATTACTATTTGGGGATGGAGATTTGGTAGGAGGATGGACATGTTTTCCTGGGGCAAGGAAAATATGCTGCAGATATTCTGAGGAGATTTCGGATGGAGGATTGCAGACCCATGTCCACACCCATGATCACCAACTGTAAGAAGCTTCATGCTTCTGAGGGAGAGTTGGTGGATCCTACCTTGTATCGTCAGCTGATTGGATCGTTGATGTATCTGGTCAACACCAGGCCAGATTTGAGTTTTGCAGTGAACACTCTCAGTCAGTTCAATGTGGAGCCCAGGAGTGTGCATTGGATAGCCGCAAAACATGTTTTGAGATACCTTGCTGGGACAATAGATTATGGTCTGGACTACAGGAGGTCAGATGGAGTGGGCTTGGTTGGTTTCACAGATTCAGATTGGGCAGGCAGTGTTTTGGATCAGAAGAGCACTGATCACCAACTGTAAGAAGCTTCATGCTTCTGAGGGAGAGTTGGTGGATCCTACCTTGTATCGTCAGCTGATTGGATCGTTGATGTATCTGGTCAACACCAGGCCAGATTTGAGTTTTGCAGTGAACACTCTCAGTCAGTTCAATGTGGAGCCCAGGAGTGTGCATTGGATAGCCGCAAAACATGTTTTGAGATACCTTGCTGGGACAATAGATTATGGTCTGGACTACAGGAGGTCAGATGGAGTGGGCTTGGTTGGTTTCACAGATTCAGATTGGGCAGGCAGTGTTTTGGATCAGAAGAGCACTTCCGGTTGTTGTTTCAGTTTGGGCTCGGCAGTTGTGTCGTGGTTCAGTCAGAAGCAAAAGTCTGTTGCTTTGAGTTCTGCTCAGGCTGAGTATATGGCAGCCAGTCAGGCTAGTTGTGAAGCATTGTGGCTTCACAAGTTGATGGTAGACTTCTTTGATCAGGAGTTGAGGCCTACAGTCATTCACTGTGACAATCAGAGTTGCATCAGGCTCTTTGAGAATCCAGTGTTTCATGACAGGTCTAAACATATTGAGATCAGATATCACTTCATCAGAGATTATGTTCAGAGAGGAGCTGTTGAGTTACAATACATTTATACTGATGAGCAGGTGGCTGACATTCTCACGAAGTCTTTGGGAAGAGGGAAGCATATTCATTTCAGGGACAAGTTGGGAGTGGTGAAGAACAGCTTCCTCGGTAAGAGGGAGTGTTGAAAAGTTACCAAGGAAGTGTTGTTCACCTTGTGTTGCCTTGGAGTGGACAAGAACACTTTAAAAGGTGACCCCTAGTCATTTAAATTAATAAAGTGAGAAGTACTTTATATTTTTAAAGTCACTTTATTAAAAGTTAAGTCATGGTTTATCCTAAGTTCATATTTAATGATAAAGTCAAGTGAGTGATTAATTAGAAGGGTCTTTACTTTATTAAATGACATGAGGTGCACTAAATGTCATTTATTATTTATTTAATGAGCATTTATTGTGAACCCTCAATCTAATCTAATCTAGACCATTGGATTGAAAGAGGAAGTTACCATGAACAAAAAGGCTTTGGGAGAGGCAAACCTAATTTTTTTTTTTGTTCAGTTTCACAAGAGAGATTTTTGAGAAAGGAGAGAGCAAGAAGAAGAGGGCAAGGGTTTGAAGTGATTTCATTTCCAGAGAAAGAGAAGGAGAGAGAAGGAGAATTCTACAGGTTTCAGAGGCACAAAAACCACAGAAGAATTATCATTCTTTTATTTCAGCAATTTCAGCAAGGCAAACATGATGTTTTTCAGGGCATAATTTGCAGTTTTGATGGCAGATTTTTTCAGCACGTTTTTTGAGGTGATTTCTGCAGATTTATGAAAAAAAAAATTGAATTTTTTTGGGGGTCCGTACAGCCGTACGGAATCCGTACATCACTATGAAATCCGTACAGTCCGTACAGAACTGGCCGTACGACACATTTTTTGAGGCACGCTGTGTGCAGAATTTTTGCCGGGCTGTTTTTCTGGCAAGTGGTTTGAGAAGAATAAATTCTGAAATTTCAGCAGGCCATTCAGGGATTGATTGGCACGTTTACCAAGGCATTTGGTGAAGATAAGTACTGCTGTATTTTTATTTAAAGTTTGCCTGAAAGAATAAAAATATCTCTCTCAAGAACAGGTTTTCCCTTAGGGGTTTTTCCTAGACCATTTTTGGTCAAAAATCTGAGTCTCTAAAAATTTCATGAGTGGCTGATTTAATTTTCTGCATTTGAAAATTTGGCTGTTAGAAATTTTCTGAGTTTATAAAGTTGAGAGAATCTCAAGTGTTTCTAAGTTTTCAGTGAAAATTTTAATTTTTTTAAATGTAAATGCATATTGGGGTTGGGCATTAAACCATATGTAGTGATCTGAACTTGAAACCGGGTTGGGGTTTAAAAATTTTCAGGAACCATCACTACGCACACTCTTGGGGGCTTTTGGGGATTCACTCTCACGCAGGGACGCGCAGCAGGGGGCCGGTTAATCTTCCTCACGCAGAGCTGAGTTAAGGGGGGTGCGATTTCTTGTTTGGGGGTTCATTTTTCCCCTCTCACGCTGTTTGTCGGTCTGTGGTGGTGTTCCTTCCATTCACGCAGAGAACCGGTTTTCCTTTGGCATTATTGAGCCGTGTGTTGTTTTCCATCCTTCGTGGTGGATCGTGAGCGGTAGACTACGGTGTTTTCTTCCATGTTTTGCCTAGGCTGTGTCTTTTCCCCTCGCGCACAGGTTGAGAGTTTGTTCTTTCCCGTTTTCTGCCTATGAAAGTTCTCCAGCCATTACATTGGGGATTGTGTATGCTGTGGTCTCGTGGATGTTGGTTGGCTGTTGATTTCCACATTCGTTAACTGAGTTTTCCTCTGTCGACGCTGGGAGTTTGGCTTCTTTCCCAATTGCGGAGTGCGTAATGTTGCCATCGTTTCACTGTGAGTTTGTGGCTGTTGATGTACCCTGGTTTTGGGTTACTGTTGAGTTGTTTTGGCCACGCTAGGGCCAAGAACAACCCTGAGTTGTCTTGTGGACCTGAACTGTGTTTCTCCTTTTGTTTGGGATTGTCACCCGGTTGTCTTTGCCTTCTTCACAGAGCTGTGAATGGATTGTTTTGGCTGTGGTATGCAATGGTTGGTCTTTCGACTGTTGAGAGTGGGATTAGAGGCTGGGTATGCTTGAGAAGACTGGTGTTGAGGCCACCAGCTTAGCATTTAGCCTTTCCTAGCTCCTTGACGACCTAGTAAAACCCTACTGTGTGGGTTTGGCTGATTGGCAAACCTTGGCTATGTGTAAGCCTCCATTGACCCTTCTTCCTTGAGGAATCATGCCTAGCTCGGGGGTGGCAGTGTTGCCGAGAGATTGATGAGCACGCTAGCCTATGGTTGGGTGGAACGTTGCAGCGATGTAGCTGGTTGCGGGGCGAGTTCTTCATTAAAAAGATAAGTACTCCTGACTATTCCATCTTTGCAATTATATCTACTGTTTCATGGGAAATGATGAACATGTTGAATGCGGGAATGTATATGTTTGCTTCCGCTGAATGTTGAGTAACTATGTATCCTTGTATGTTATATGCATTTTAGTATGTATTATGTTAAGCTTTTTAATATCAGCATTTATCCCCGTTCGTGTTCATAGGGCTGTTTGCCCGTTTGTTTGGTGTTAGTAGCGTCCTCTTCATCGATCGAAGGGTCGGGGACGTTACAAATACCTTCTCATGTTTCTGCAATAGTGCCTGAATATTTGCTGGATGTTGGGTGTTGTTCTCTGGAGGTTTTCTAAAAGTAACCAAGCACTTTGCTAACCATTCTATGTCATCCTGCTTGAGTACGGCCTCCATTCTCTGTGATGATACTGGTTTGGGGGGGTAAGTATTCATGCCCCCCCTCAAAACTAACCGTTTTCCATCTGGTCCCTGGAATTCCATTTCCACTGCCCTGTAATCTGTAGTATATTTTTCTGTTGAATAAAGCCATTGGACACCTAATACTACATTTGTATCAGCCACTATCACCACATAAAATGAGTCTGTCATATGGTAGTTTCCTAAAGTGACATTCAGTTTAGGAATCCAATAGTTGCACTTAATGCTAGTATTTCCTTCTACCGCTATAGTGAATCCCTCAAACTTCTCTGTCGAAATACCCCTCTTAGCCACCCATGCTGCATCAATGAAATTGTGGGTTGCTCCCCCATCAATCAACACTCCTACCCTATGGCCCTGTACTACTCCTCTGACCCTGAGAGTATGAAACCTAGGTACTCCGGATAATGTGGCAATAACCCCCTCTGGTGTACATCCCTGGAGTGACTCCTCTGATGTCCGTAATTCCTCTGTTGTCTCTTGCTCAGATTCTTCCCCTTCACTATCTGAATAGACCTCATATAATGGGCCTTGGCCTTGCCTAAGCATCTGTGGCCCGGAACCCATGGTTTCTGACAAGTAAAACATAACTTTTTCCTTCTTAGATCTTTCCTCGTTTCATCGTCCAACGAATTTTTCCGTGGCCCTTCCTGTTGAGAAGGTTTTCTGTCTTTGTCTTTTATCGGGAAGTTTGTCTTAAGTGGAAACCTGTTCTTCAGAACTGAATCTTGTAAATCTCTGGCTCAGTTGATTGCATCCTGTAGAGTAGACGGTTTGTGGGCTTTCGCCCACCCTCGTAAGGGTTCTGTCAAGGTCTCTGAAAACAACATAATCAACCTGCTCTTTGACACATCTGTCACCATAACAACGACTCTCTGAAACTTTGAGATGAAGTCCTCGACACTACCCGTCTGTTTGAGTTGAGCCAACTCTCTGAAGTGTATCTTTGGGTCCTTCTTGTCAAATCGCTCCATGAGCTTCTGTGTGAACTCATTGTAGGAATTGATGGTGTTGTGACTCAATGTCACTAGCCTGTGGTACCACCACTCATGAGCCTCTCTGTCCAGGTGTAGTGTAGCCAATTTAATGGCATCTGTCTCTGTCATGGGGTCGAGTTGGAAGTAAGTATCCAACATTTGAACCCATATTCTTGCTAAACTTCCGCGAGCCCCGTCAAAGTTTGGGATGGTTAATCTATCCAAGGTTTTCTGCAACTCATAATTCTGGTTAAATCCTATGTTGAAATTCTTGGCCTGGATCCTACTTTTCATGTTGCAGAAGTCTGATAAATATATGGCCGCATGGAACTCATCCCAAATCCCTGTATTCTTGTAAATAGGCTCCAAATGGTTCACTAGGTTCTACTGGCATGACTGGTCTTGCTACTGCATCTGCCAAAAAGTGAGGCATAGTAGGTCTACTGGAAGGTCGGTTATATATGTGGGGTGTGTTTTATGTATTAGTGTATGCATGCTTCCCATTACTGCTTGTAGAACCTCTATGTACTGGAGAGAGAGGTATACTGCTATGACTTGGTTCTGGTTTCGATGCCAATATGTTTATTGCATGTAATACTTTCTTTTTGCCCCTTGACTAGGTCATGCAATGCGTTTACCAAGCTACGAAACTCCATCTTGTCTTCCTCTTCTCTTGTTCCTTTCCCTCTGTCACAGTGTATACCTGTCGGGTCCATATCTGAGTCGGTATCTTCTAGTTGGATATTCTCAAATTCCTGCTCCTCAGTGTTCCTACCCTTCTTTCTCCTATAGGTTACAAAAGTGTTTTCTTCTGAATTCATTTACTTCTCATGTTCAAGCCCACAGCTAGCAAGGAACATGCTCTGATAGGACTGTAATATCCCAAATACTGCTATTCTACTGTTTACTATTCTAGGGCTTACTTCTAGCCTCAGGATTTACAATAATACTAAATAAAAACTTGCATGCAAGTGTCAGGTACATGGCCCTAAATTATAACTGAACTAGGGCAAAGATTTTCGAAATAAGGTAAACACTTACCACTGATAATCAAGCTGAAGATGCTCCAGAGATAAGACGCATGCAGATAAAGCTAAGTTGGTGAAGTAATATTGCTCCTTTACCAGTGTTACCGCCCGGTAGCACGAAACCCTCGCCTTAGCTCAAGGTAACATTTTTTATGAAGGAGGTGCCTGATGGAGCTGAGAATTTACCAGGATGTAGATCTTCCCGAGCCGGAGAGAATGATTGGAGCATGCAGGGATTCTGACCCCTCTAAGCAGGCTAGCGAATTGGTTCCCCTGTTGAGCTGCTCATGTCCCCAACCACACAAAACTGTTGATAACTGCTCCGGATGAGCAAACTGGAAGCTGCTGATCACCCAATGCAGTAGAGTGACCCTTTTGATGAATATGATGCTAGTATCCATAAGATAAACCGAGATTTAGAGACTCAGCAAGTACTTTGGGGTTTTCCAACTAAATCTCCCCAACTGCGCACGTGTTCCTATAAACAATCTTCCAGTGGATGCCAAATCGTTGTGTATGAATGAAATAAAGATGAAAGCTGATGGTGGACTTGGATGGCCTACCCTGAGCGAGACTAGGGAAGATATTTCACTGCCGAACCCTTGTTGGCTGAAGACGTCGTCTTCAACCCCAATTGTCGCGGCTGCACGTTGTGTTGCTGCTCAAAAGCTCCAAATCAACGACAATATTAATAGATACCTTCTTTAGTCCAATAACCCTTCTTAAATAGATCATCATGTGCTTTTAGGGTTTGCATGTCACTTTTAGGGTTTATGCTTCACTTTTGCATGCATGCAATTCTAATTTGATGTTGACTTTTAATCCAAACGAAATAAGGCTTCTTTTATCTGACTGATGACTTTAATACTGAATGAATGTCTCGATCTGTTCTAAGTACCAAATGTCCTTAGTCAATTCCCTCTTATGCAGTACCTGCTCGAACCTAGGGGAATTAAGTAGGTTAGCGGGTGTTTTAGTGCTTAATTAGAAGAGGACATTACCTTCTTCATCATGCCAGTGGTTCCATAGCTTTTTAAGGACCATACAAGGTCATCATCGTCATATAAGAGCTCCATGACCCCAATGAGGGTTGCAAGGTCATCAAACCACTAAGTGTTGGTCCAAGGACTTCAACAGGGCTTCTTCAAGAAGCAAGAGGCTTCATAGGCTTATTCAACCATCTTAACCACGCAAGGAGACCTCCAAGGGAAAGATCCATCATGGCATCACTTGTGTGCTTGCTAGGCCTTCTCCCAGGGTACCATGACACCATCAAAGCATGAATGACCACATAATAGGTCATTAATGCTTCTCCAACCCATCTAGGGCTTTTCCATCGTTTATAAGACCTTCAACATCATCTCTATGGTTTTCAACACCATCAGCAGGGTCTTCAGCATCTTCAACAAGGTGGTGGCTTCAAGATTGAACCTTGTGGGTACAGGGACCTTGTCAGCTGGGTACAAGGTGCTTCAAGGCACAAACCCACTCCGTAAGGGGTCCAAGGCACTGTAAGTGGGACTTGGTGGCATCAATGACAACCTGTGGGGCCATTCCAAGTCCATGTTTGCATCAATGACAATTTCATCAACAATATCCCCTGTGAGCATGCTCCCCTTTTGTCTTCATCTCTTTTTTTTTCTTCATCTCTCCCCCTTTGGCATCAATGGCAAAGGGTGACCACATATCTACATCTG
The DNA here is from genome assembly GCA_001517045.1 of Pseudotsuga menziesii. Taxonomy (NCBI): domain Eukaryota; kingdom Viridiplantae; phylum Streptophyta; class Pinopsida; order Pinales; family Pinaceae; genus Pseudotsuga; species Pseudotsuga menziesii. The sequence goes on along the minus strand of LPNX011062630.1, from coordinate 29,328 downwards.
AAATAACTGATTACTGATCAATGCTCCCCCTGTCAATATGCACGATCCTATAACCTGTCTGTACGCCGAGTGTAGTCATCCTTTCTCCCTTGAGTTCATCCTCCAGCCTTATGAACCCAAGGTGTGCCAAGGACTTTGAGAGCCCTTACACTTGGCTTGCCATATGGCAACCATCCTCCCTGCTCTGATCAACCTCTCCTATATGTAACTGCTCGGTCTTCTTCATCCATACTTGCTTCTTGGCTTCTGTCCTTTCAACATTTGTTCCTTCATCTGTGCTGGCTTTCCTTAATGAGCTGTATAGGAAACTTCTCATGGGTTATTTCTGTGTACTCCAACAATCTTGAGCTTTGTTCCCAAAGCCACTGCAACTATAACACCTCATCGTACGACAATATGCAACAATGTGACCAACATGGTTGCATGTCCAACACTTGACTGAGCTATTGGAACTATCAACACTTCTTTGATCAACTTCATATCTCCATGCTTGAGAGTGTTCTTGACTGTAGGCCTTTGTCTTTTGATCTTCAAATCTTCCTGCATTGGTCTTCTTCCAAGTTTCATTGGTTCTTGTTGATGTGTAGGAAGGAATCCTCCTCGGTTGACTTCTTTGACTTGCACATTCTTGAGCTTTGTGACCAAACCCACTGCATGTGTAGCATCTCAATGTCTGACATATTGCAGAAACATGTCCAACTTGATTACATGTCTAACATCTAACTGAGTCATTGGGCCTTCCACCACTTCTTCTTCCATGGAATCCACAATCCATAGCCTTATGACCAAAGCTAGAACAAAAATAACAATAGCCATTGAAACCAATTTCATACCTATATCTTGGAGTTGTTTCTTTTCTGAGCTTGCTTTGAGAAATAGACCTAACTCCTTGTTTCATCTTTGTACTTCCAAAATCCTTGTTGTCATGTGTAGGTGCATGGGGAGCATCTTTGGACGTTGATGGACCTGCTTCTGGAGTCTTTGAAGACCAAGCGTCATTTTCAGATTTTTTTGTCCTTCTTGTAATCAAGACCAGTTTTGTCTAGTGGAGATCTCTGGAAATCCAAGATGTTATTTAGGACAACTGAACTGTCCTTGAACTTGATAAAAGCTTCATTCTTCTCACCTTTCTTCTTGAGACCAACTACCTCCATTTTCAGCTTCTAGATTGTCTCCTCCTTTTCTTTCAGCTGAATCTCCAAGATTTCTTCTATTCTCTTTCTTCCTCCAGCTAAGTTTTCAAATCATGATTGACCTTTCTAGTTTCTTCAAGCTCTTCAGCAAGCTCCTCTTTGCTTCTTTTTGTGCAACTGCTTTTCCCATCTTGTTTGATGGAGCGGGTGGATTGATCACAATATCCCAAACGCCAAACTTCTTCAGATATGCCTTCATCTTGCTCCTCCAACTGAAATAATCTGTCATATTAAGTACAAGCACGTCATTGCTTGATGACTCTTCTTTTTCTTCCATTGTGTCTCCACGGATCACCTTCAAGCTTGCTAAGCTTGTGACGAAGGCCTGCTCTGATACCAATTGTTGGACACAATGGCCACACTGAGAGGGGGGGTGAATCAGTGTGTGAGCAATTTATAATATTTTTACATTATTTTAGTCAACCAGAGTATACTATGTCACATTCATCACATCAAAGAGACAAGAATATTTGTAATTTTATGTTTATTTATTGTACATGGAAGGCAACAATCTTCTCGATTACAATCAACACCAACTGATAAAAAGAACACCAACTCTCATAACAGAACCCAATCTAGTTTTCTTAGCTCCAACTAAGAAGGGTTTGAGGAGTCCAATCCTCAAATGCAAGATTCTACTTGCAAACAATCATATGGATCTGTTGCACAACCAACTTCTGCTCTACACATCAATCTCTGCTCATCACTTTGTTGGTCAATCTGCTCATCGCTACCTCTCATCATTGTTGCTCATCACTGCTGCTCATCTTTGATGCACATCACTACTACTCATCTCTGTTGCTCATGTATATCATTGTACACCTCATCATACACAATTGTTGAACAAGTAATTATGCTCTGCTTTCACTGAAGATAAGGCATGCATCGTCATGCATCATCATCATAGGTATGCATCATCGTCATAGGGTATGCATTATCATCATCAAATATGCATCATCATCTCAATGTGCACCGTGTATGCATCATCAACATCAAGTATACATCATAGTGCATAGGAGAGCATCATCACACTATGGTATGCATGTACATCGTATTGTATAGGAGTGTATCATCACACTATGGTATGCATATACATCATATCGTATAGGAGTGCATCAACATCATAGAGTGTATATCATTATCACATGCATTATCATCATAAAGTGTATCATATCATAGCATAAATGTATGCAACATCATCATTATAGCCTCCATAACAAATTCAATGACTTCAAATATATATTCCAATATAGAGGCTCACATACTAAGATCAAAGATGAACTCTATCCATGAGAGACATTGGCCATCATAAGAGAAACCAAGAAGAATGAACCATACCTTTTCGAAGATCACAAGATGAAGAAACAATAGACAAACCAAAAGAAACTCTATATCATGTCATCACATAGCCCTCGTAACAAGCTTTCCAACGAGCCAAGAATTTTGTAATTCTGATTCCGTATGAGAAAGTTATGTCAATTTTAGTGAAGACACCCAAAAATTTATCTGTAAAACGAATTGCTCCTCTGCTGCTGCGAAAAAACCTTAGACCAATCTCCACGAATTCACTTCTCTACTTCCATCATTGACTGTTTTTGGATGTGTTTATATACACATTAAAGTGGACATGTTTCATGTTGGACGACTTGTCTTCAAAGGTAAGAGTGGTAAGAATTTTAATTTTTAATTAAAAATTGTAATTTGAATTTTTTTATTTTTGACTTTAAACTTCTTACCACCTCAATGGTCAACTTTATGTATTTTTATTATTTTTCTTACCACCTCAATGGTCAACCTTATGTATTTTTATTATTTTTTCTTTTAAAACATCCTTCAAAGTCAACCACATCATTTAAAATTCATGGGAGTGTGTCTTCCACATCTTCATAGGGTTGCATCAAGCGACTAGGGATTTTAATGGCATGCCATGTGCAAGGTTCCATCATGGGCTTCAAGCTTGTCACTAAATGGACCATCATCAAGCTAATATGTGTGTGGGTGCCTTAACCACATCGAGTGCAAGCAATGGACATCAAGGTCTTCACAAGGTTCCATGACTTCATTTAGTCACCAAAGACCACATCATCATGCCATCTAACCATGTCAAGTGCAAGTAGTGGGATCCATGACCTTTGCAAGGGTATCAGGGTCTTCATTAGGGGTTCCATGGGCTTCTTCATCATACCAATGGTTCCATAGCCTGTCAAGGACCATACAAGGTCATCATCGTTATATAAGAGCTGCATGACCCCAATAAGGGTTGCAAGCAGGGTATTATTTAAGGATTCTAATATTATACTTAAGTCTAGTATTCTAGGTGATTGTTTTTTATTGAAAAAAATATGTTTATAGATAGGTAGGCGAATATTAAATATGAAATATACAATTAACACTGAATGTGTTAATTTTGGTGAATATTATGATAAAAAAACATGTTTTATGTAAATATAGGCGATATTAGAGACTAATAATGACCAAATAACAAATTTATTTTTTGAAAAAATCCCCAAAAACAGTCAATTGGCGAAATTTGGCCCCTAAAAATTACCCTGGTTGTAAGGTCATCAAACCAATAAGTGTTGGTCCAAGGACTTCTTTAGGGCTTCTTCAACAAGCAAGAGGCTTCATATGCTTATTCAACCATGTTAACCACACAAGGAGACCTCCAAGGGTAAGATCCATCATGGCATCACCTGTGGGGTTGCTAGGCCTTCTCCTAGAGTACCATGACACCATCAGAGCATGAATGAGCACAAAATGGGTCATTAATGCTTCTCCAACCCATCTAGGGATTTTCCATTGTCCACAAGAGCTTCAATATCATCTTCAGGGTCTTCAGCACCATCAACAAGGTCTTCAACATCTTCAACAAGGTGGTGGCTTTAAGATTGAACCTTGTGGGTATAGGGAACTTGTCAACTGGGTACAAGGTGCTTCAAGGCACAAACCCACTCTATAAGGGGTCCAAGGCATTGCAAGTGGGACTTGGTGGCATCAATGACAACCTGTGGGGCCACTGCAAGTCCATGTTGGCATCAATGACAATTTCATCAACATAGTAAATATATGTGAACATGCAAATTTAACTTATGCTCCTTAAATATAGTGTTTATGTTGTTTGCACCATACCCACTAGGCATTGTCAAATCACCATTTGGTTTTTTGTATACCCAAGTCAATGTTTGGGAAACACATGCACTTCTTGTATTGTATTGTGAACTTGGGAAACTTTGACCACTCTCCCCACAATTTTGTAATCGCTATATATAGTAATACAAATAAATCTACAACATGTGTAAAAAAATAAAATGGTTCTCTTCCCTCCTTACCTATATAGGGATTGCAATTTTTTGGTCTTTACATATCATGTACTTAGTTTTCCATATGATTGATTACTCATAAGCTTTTTTGTTCTCTCTTTAAGCTTTCTTGTAAACAGTAATATCTTACAATTTTTTCTTAATATTTCTCGTGATATTTTCTTGTCTCCAATTAATATTTTTTGGTTCTTATTATTGTTGGTTTCAGTTGTTCAAAGGTAAAGGCAGGTCCTAGGGTTGGTGCAAAGTTCATCGTTGCTTTTGGTGAAGGTGAAAAATCAAGACGAGGTATGTATGGTTCCATATATGTTTAATTAGAGGCCTCATTTAAAGGTATGTATGAATGGTTTAATGCAATGTCATGTAGGTAAAGGAAGGAGAATCAAAGTTGGAGGCACACTAATGAAACTTCTAAAAATTCTGTTTGAGAGAGACAGGGAGTAATGTAGGACAATGCCCATGCAAAGTGTGAGTTCTCTTTTGGTTCTACTAGGCATTTCTCCTCATTTCAAATACAATGATTCTCGTCCCTTCCTCCTTTCTTTTCTATTGTTTATGATTTTTGCTGATTGCATAGGATATACTTGCTATTCCAAAATATTACTCATAATAATTTTCAATATTTGTTTAATCATTCTCATGATATTTTTGGTGTCTTTTAAATATTTCTAATAAGATTATATGGTGTGAATTCACTATTTTTTAGTTTGTTTTTTTATTAGGTTCAATTAGTGGGGTAATTAAGGCATATCCTAAATGCCCATATTATGAGTTTTGGGGATGATGTAGATTGCACATTGCCATGTGTGAAGGGGAAGGCCAAGGAAGAGGAGGTATGCATGCTTTCCTTTGTGTTTGTTCAATTTAAAGTCATTAAATTGTGAGTTTTGGGGATGATGTACATTGCAAATTGCCATGGGTGAAGGGGAAGGCCATGGAAGAGGAGGTATGTATGCTTTCCTCTGTGTTTGTTCAATTTAAAGTCATTAAATTATTTGCATTTCTTTATTTGTTGAGTGCAAAGGGGTAATGAATGTGGAAGAGCACTAGTAACATTGTTGAATATCCTTGTGTACAGGTGAAAACGTAGTTGCAAAGGGTGAGTTCTACATGGGTTGATAACAACCCATATTGTGGGTTTAGGGTTGATTCATACTTATAGGTACAATGGGTGAGGAGAAGGCTAAGGAGTAGGGCATTCATTGTTTTATGCCAATTGAACCTAACAAAAGTATTGGTATATCATTATATCATGCATTTTTTTAAATTTAGAGGCCATGTAGTGTAGGTAATAGATGGTGGATTATTTTTTATAAAATGACTTCAATGTTTTTGGGTGAGAAAGATATGGGGTAGTGTGTAAACACGGGCTAGGAGGTATGCATGGTTTCAATTGTGTTTGTTTAAATTAGAGCCATTATATTATTTTCCATTTCTTTATTTATTGAGTGCAACAGGCAATGAGAGAGTTAAGGAATAGGAGGTATGCATTGTTCTATGGTGATTTAACTTAATTCATTTGTTGTTACATCATTATATCATGTTTTTGGTTAAATTTAGAGGCAATGTATTGTAGGTAAAGGAATGTGGATGATTGTTGATGAAACTACTGACATGTCTTTGTGTGAGAGAGTTATGTGCTAGTGAATAAACATCGGCCATGAGGTATGCATGGTTTCAATTGTGTCTATTTAAAAATTAGAGTCATTATATTATTTGTCATTTATTTATTTATTGAGTTCAAGTGGGTGATGGAAGGTGGAGGATCTCTGATGGCATTGTTGAAATATCTTTGTGTGCAGGTGCAAAAGTAGAGGCAAAGGGTGAGTTCTACATTTGTTGATAACAACCCATATTGTGGGTTTAGGGTTGTTGCATATTTACAAGTACAATGGGGGATGAGAAGGCTAAGGCGTTGGAGGTATGGATTTAAGTTATAATCTAGTTGAACTTAACACACTTGCTATCAGATCATTATATCATGTGTTTTTTTGAATTTCAACATAATGTTGTGTAGGTAAAGGAAGGTGGATGACTGTTGATGAAACCACTAAAATGTTTCTGCAAGAGAGATATGGGCTAGCTAGTGAGTAAAAACATAGAGACATATGGTGAGTTCCCTTTTGGTGCAAAACCCATGTATTTTCTTATATTTAATTATCATTGTTTCAAGTTGAATGTTTTTGTTCCCTTGTTAGCTTGTTAGGGTTTGTGATTATTTGAATTTGTGTTGATGTAATTGTAACTTCAGAATGTATTCACTTGTATATCTTATGTATTGTACCTCGATGTTTATTCCGGGATGTGTCTGTAATGTATTTGAGTCATGTCATGCCCCGATGTTCCTATCGGGAGGTTCTATAATGTAAACAAATCATGTCAAGTCAGTGTGGGTAACCCTCCTATTGGTCAAGGGTTAAAGTCCCCTCAGTTGTGGGGCCCTAGGGTTATTAGACTATCCTAGAGAAGTCGACCCTAGGTGAGTCATTGTAAGTCGGGGCAATAGTCCCCACCATTGTGTTAAGGATAACCCTCCTTGTTGGTCAGAGGAGGCAAAGTCCCCACAAGTTGTGGGGAACTAGGGTTATTAGACACTCCTAGAGATGTCGGCTCTAGTAAGTAATTGTTAAGTGAGGCCGACATGTTGGAGTGGGTTTCAAGTGAACGAAATAATATAAATAGAGAGTGAGGCTCTCTATTTATCACACACACATTCACTTATTGGGGCGCATGAGTGAGAGGAGAAGTTGCTGGGATCAGAGCGAGAGACTACTGCTGTCGGGAGATCATCTTTATGTTTTCGGGTTTTACTTTTGGTGCTGATTCTATCTTTGAGGAAGTTGCGGGGTTTTCTCCTTTATGGTTTTCCCGAGAAAAATTCTTTGTCCCTTGTCTCTTGTGTTTTATTGCTGTGCATGTTATTCTCTCAGTTAAAGATCCTAAGATCATAATGCTAGCTTGAATGATAAAAATCTAACATGGTATTAGAGCTAACCTGAGAAGAAGACATTATGCAGCTGTAGAAGCCAGGGCTTCTTACTTTTTGGGTCTCTCTCCACAATCCATCAGCAAAAGTATGCTAGGCTGACTGTCCATTGAAGGGCGCATCTTTCTGTCGAGGCAGAATTCAATTCCGAGCATTTTCAGTTTTGGTGCGAGAAATTAAGGCTTTTCTACAGAAGAGGAATTTTTTAGTGAGCCCAGGATAGGATTTCTCTCCTCATCAAAATCGAAGTTTAGAGACCTGGATCAATATTTTTGGTTGGGTATAACTCCGGGAAAGTCAAACCCTAGTTTGACCTTGAGCTGGAAAAACCCTAAAATACTAAAACTGATAAGTTTTGGTACATTCGCTATATCTTGGGATTGGCGAAGGGTTAGGAGCTGCAAATTGCAGAGTTCGAAGATAAAATCTTGATGTACACTGTGTCCAAAATTCAGCCTCATATTCGCTATATTCTGGGAGATATGATCCCTCCAAGTTAGGGTTCCAGCCTCTTCCAGAATTCATCCCTAAACAGGACACCTGGGGAGAATTGCTATATCTTGGCTTACAAAGGTCCAAATGACATTTCTGAAGATGTTCCAGAAAGGGCACGAACTTTACTTTTTGTGGTCGGAAGTTTAGACTTAGAAGATGAACCAGTGACACGTGGCAGTTTGTACAACTTCGCTGTTCTGAACAGTCCTGTAACAAGTCACCTTGGGAAAATGATCATAAATCCCAATTGGTGAAACCAATTTTGATGAAACCTGTGGTGTTGGAACAGGAACATGCGAGGCTACCTCAGTGCAAAGTTTCAGACACAGAGGAGCAGTAATTTCGGAGATACCGCAGAAACAGTAACAGGCATTTCTGCAGAAGAAATTGGAAAACTAGGGCTTCCTGTTCCGGGAGCTTCCCTCCACTGTTTTCAGAAAAGGAGTACATTGGACAGCTCAACTTGAAGAGATCTATCTTTCTATCCAATCATATCTGAAAGATTCCAAGTTTTGAAAGTTAGGGTTTCTCTGACAAACCCTAGATCAGCCAACTCCGGAACCAGGACGGACACCTCAAATCGGTAAGATCTAATCTTTTGCTATTTGCATTTGAGGTTCTCATTTCAAAAGTGATCTATCACATCGGCTTGATGATAAGCTTGATGAAGTTGACAACTTCCAAGCATGGAAGTATTTGATCTCTCTGAAGAAAATGAATTGGACACCTACATGAGTAGAGAGGTTCCAGTTCCAGAGGGAGATGAGGCTAAAAGCCTTACACCAGAAGAACTTGGTCAAGGCCAAGAAGATCATTGTTGATTCAATCATGGATCATATTGTACCACAAGTGTCTTCCCTAAAGACACTGAAGATGTTTGATTCCTTGACCAAGCTATTTGAAGGGCAGAACATAAATCAGAATATGACTTTGAGAAAACAGTTGAAGAATGTGAAGATCCAGAATGCAGAGACCATATAGTCATACTTTACAAAGGTCTCTCAAATCAAAGAACAACTTGAAGCGGTAGAAGAAGTGGTGATAACCGCCTTGAATGGCCTCCCGGGATCATGGGATTCATTCATTCGAAGAATGTGTGCTAGAAGGAAGTGATTACTTTTAACAGACTTTGGGAAAAGCACACACAAGAAGAAGCTCAATTAATAATAAGAGAAAATAAGATGGGAGCAACTGAAGATCAAGCTCTCACCATCCAAAGAAGATCCTTCAAGCGATGAGGAATATGAAGAACTCAACTCTTGAAGAACCTCTTATCCACCTTAGCGTTTGGATAAGAAACGATGCTATTATGAAGAAGACGATGAAGCTGAAGGCTCAAGGAGTCTACCCACGAAACAAATAAAGATAAGTATTCAATTGTCATTTCATGATATTGTTTTGATATGCATGTGATGGGTAAGTAGCTCATGGTGCTATACAACTCTCCATTGCTACTTATCTAGAATGAAACCTTTTTGCTGACATATTGGATTAGTGCATAGTCTCAATGTTGTCCTGGTAGAGATGGAAGGCATCTAGAAAGTTTCTGTGAGATATGGATGAATGTTGTATTGGCTAAAGTAGTTGCATGATCATATATTTATGCATAAGAACTTGCCAATATGAATATTCCTTATGAAATGTTTCTAACCATACAAATGCATTTGACTTGTAGGAAAGATCGCATACATAATCGCCTACAAGAAAAGAAGAATGAGACTTGTTCCGAAGAAAAAGTAACGACAGTTCAAGATAAAAAATAATATGACGAATGCAGCGACATCATTGATGCAGAATCTTCAAGCTATGAAGAAGTAACCAAGAAGAAAGGGAAGATCAGTTCAAGAAGAATGATGTCCAGGATGCAGTATCGATACATGAAGGGAAGTTCGTAGTTCCATCATGCAGTAGATGGAAACATCGTGGGATACAAGGCAAGATTCGTAGCACGAGGCTTCTCACAAAAAGAAGGCATAGACTACGAAGAGACATTTGCAGCTAGTGGGAGTTGAAACACATACATGATGAGCTTGATGAAGATCTTAACCTTTGCTACAAGGTTGAAGATGAAAGTCTATACACTAGATGGATACATAGAATATTAGTAGCATAGGAAGCTACTTGTCACTTTGGTACAGAATGTTTCAGTACATAGAGTACGGAAGACAAAGGGAGTATGATGCTCTGCTTCAGAGGGAGTGACTACAGAATATCTTGAGGTTCGACATGGTACGACAAGATGGATAGATTACTGATGACTCTAGGCTTTACTGAGAGTAAAGTGGATTCCAACCTTTGCTTCAAAGTTGAAGGCAGAAGACCAGTGATGCTCCTGTTATGTGTCGATGCACTATTTTCGAGGCATGGAGGTGTGGCAGAATGCGGATGGAATCTTCCATGGACAAGGGAAGCATGCAGTAGAGATCCTGAAGAGGTTCAGGATGATGGACTGCAAGGCCATGACCACACCTATGGCATCGAACATGAAGCTATTGAGTGATGCTTCATCAGAGACGATTGATGCTACGATGTATCGTCAAACGATTGGGTCCTTGATGTATCTGACGAATACGGGACCAGATATTTGGTTTGCTGTGAATACATTGAGACATGTTCACTTAATGGTTGCAAAGCATGCAGTAAGGTACCTGAGGGGTACAGTTGATTATGAGCTCAAGTATGAGGCGAATCAGAAGATTAACCTGGAGGGTTATGTTGATTCAGATTGGGCAGGCAGTGCCATCGATAGGAAGAGCACTTCAGGGTGTTGCTTCAATATGGGATCAGGTGCGATCTCTTGGTTTAGCAGGAAGCAATCCTATGTGGCACTGAGTACAGCTGAAGCAGAGTATGTCGCAGCTTGTTCAGCTAGTTGTGAGGCAGTATGGCTGAGGAAGCTACTGTCTAATTTATTTGATCTACAGATGGATGCTACTTGTATACATTGTGACAACCAGAGTTGCGTGAAGTTGTCAGAGAATCCAGTGTTCCATGACAAGTCGAAGCATATCGAGATCAAGTATCACTATATCAGGGATATGATGCAAAGGGGAGCAGTGAAGCTCCAATATGTTGCGACAAAGGAACATATAGCTGATGTGTTGATGAAACCATTGGCTAGGGTGAAGTTCGAGTACTTCAGGGAGAAGCTTGGTGTTCTCCAGATTGAGGTTTCCTCTAAGGGGAAATGATGAGACCCAGAGCCATTCTGACATGGTGAGAGGATTGGTTCCTTCCATGGTTAGATGTAACGACGAAGCCATTCTGTCATGGTGAGAGGATTGGTTCCTTCCATGTCAGATGTGAGTGCCGAGCCATTCTGATGTGACTGTAGGATTGGTTCCTACATGATCAGATATAAGCGCTGAATGCCATTCTTGGAATGGAGGTGCCTGGTCAGTTACCAGGAATACTCGGTCTAGGACTGAGGGCCTTTCTGATACAACTATAAGATGTAGTCTTACATGATCAGATGTGAGCGCATGGCCATTCTGATGTGACTGAGAGATTGGTTCCCACTTGATCAGATATAAGGGCTGTTGCCATTCTTGGAATGGAGGCACCTGGTCAGTTACTAGGTAGCTCAGTCTGGGACTGGGGGCCATTCTGATATGACTGTAGGATTGGTTCCTACTTGATCAGATGTGAGTGCAAGCCCTTTCGAACATGCATGTTGGATTGGTTCCTCACATGTGTCGGATGTAAGTGCAGAGCCCTTTCGAACATGCATGTTGGATTGGTTCCTCGCATGTGTCAAATATAAGTGCTGAGCCTTTTTTGAACATGTATGTTGGATTGGTTCCTCGCATGTGTCAAATGTGAGTGTTGGGCTTTTCTGACAGGGTTGTGGGATTGGTTCCCACATGGTCAGATGTGAGTGCTGGGTGTGCTTTTCTGATATGATTATAGGATTGGTTCCTACATGATCAGATATAAGTGCTCGGCGGGCCATTTTGACTTAGGGTCAGATATAAGCGTTGAAGAAGACCTACATGGAGGCTAGGCCTACAACCAGCATGAAAAAGGGCTGGCTCTGTAGAACTTCCTGTGACGAGAAGAATCATGAGATAGCGCCCATGAAGATCCAGTGATGATGATCCATATCCAAATAAAGATGACTTGAAGATGAAGATGACGAGAACTTGACGATGATTCAGATGATACAGAGAAGAAGACTTGTGCTGATAAATTGTGTTGAGAGAATACCTTCCTAGTTAAGAGGGAGTGTTGATGTAATTGTAACTTCAGAATGTATTCACTTGTATATCTTATGTATTGTACCTCGATGTTTATTCCGGGATGTGTCTGTAATGTATTTGAGTCATGTCATGCCCCGATGTTCCTATCGGGAGGTTCTATAATGTAAACAAGTCAGTGTGGGTAACCCTCCTATTGGTCAAGGGTTAAAGTCCCCTTAGTTGTGGGGCCCTAGGGTTATTAGACTATCCTAGAGAAGTCAACCCTAGGTGAGTCATTGTAAGTCGGGGCAATAGTCCCCACCATTGTGTTAAGGATAACCCTCCTTGTTGGTCGGAGGAGGCAAAGTCCCCACAAGTTGTGGGGAACTAGGGTTATTAGACACTCCTAGAGATGTTGGCTCCAGTAAGTAATTGTTAAGTGAGGCCGACATGTTGGAGTGGGTTTCAAGTGAACGAAAGAATATAAATAGAGAGTGAGGCTCTCTATTTATCACACACACACTCACTTATTGGGGCGCATGAGTGAGAGGAGAAGTTGCTGGGATCAAAGAGAGAGACTACTGCTGTCGAGAGATCATCTTTCTGTTTTCGGGTTTTACTTTTGGTGCTGATTCTATCTCTGAGGAAGTTGCGGGGTTTTCTCCTTTATGGTTTCTCCGAGGAAAATTCTTTGTGTCTCTTGTCTCTTGTGTTTTATTGCTGTGCATGTTATTCTCTCAGTTAAAGATACTAAGATCATAATGCTAGCTTGAATGATAAAAATCTAACAATTTGCACATGACAGACCTAATTCTGAGTGAGATTTTTCATAATATATTTCAAAAACTTGTTTAATATTTCTCATAATATATTTCAAGAATTTGTTAACATTTCTCGATGAGATTGTTTGGTCTCTATTTAATATTTTATGGTTTGGTTTTTGTGTGGTTTAGTGGTTGCAGAAATTAAGTCTTGTCCTAACAACTCATTTTGTGGATATAAACAAGCTCAACAAGTGAAGGCGAAGCTTGGGGTGGTATGTATGGATCCATTTGTGTTTGTTAAATTATAAGCATCTTACATTATTTGTCATTTATTTAATTATTGACTGCAATGCAATGCATGTGAAGGAATGGTTTGGCTCCTCAAAAAAAACTGTTGAAATATCTATGTAAGAGAGATTGTATTAGAGGTAGAAGTGAGTTCTCTTTTGTTCATAATTTTTGGTGTTTGCATAAGTTGTACTTGTGTATAAGATTATCCATAACACTTTCTCATAATATATTTGGTATCTTTAATATTTATAACGAGATTTTTTGGTCTCTATTTAATACTATCTATATTTTGGTATGCAGGGTGTCAGTGGTTGGAGATTGAAGTTTTTTATATTTCTCATAACATATTTCAAGTGCAATACAATGCAGGTAAATGAATGTGGTTTTTCATTGATAAAAAGTATTGAAATATCTATGTGAGAGAGATTGGAGTACACTTTGCAGATATCAATGTCAAAGGTGAGTTGTATTTTGGTTATAATTTTTAGTGCTTGTATAGGAAGTACTTGGGCATCATATTTTTTCACAGGATATTTGGTGTGCATTAATATTTGTTATAAGTTATTTTGGTGCCTATTTCATGCTTATATATATTTTTGTTTGCAGGATGTCATTGGTTCACCATGGAAGATTTTCAGGGTTGCAAAACGGTGTTTGTGTCTGTTATCTTTTTTTTTTGTTTTTTTTGTTGTTTGTATCTTTTTCTATTGTTGTTTTTTTGTTTTTCAACTGCTATGAATGTTACTTTTTTGCGTCTTTCAGCATGGCCATGCTAATTCGTTGTTTGGTATGTTGTTTTTTCTATTTGCTTTCTCCCTTGTTTTCCTGTCTTTGTGAACAATTTTTGTTTTTGGTTCAATTGGTGGAAAGTAGGCCTTAAAAGCCCATATTGTCGGTTGAGGGATGACGCAAGTTCTATCTATAGTGGGAAAAGCTAAAGGAGGTATGTCTATGGGAATTTACTTAATTGTTGTTACATAATTCTACGGTTCCATCGTGTTTTCATTGAACTCATTTGTTGCTTCATAAATATATCATGTGTTTTTGTTTAATTTTAGAGGCAATGTAGGTAAAGGTAGTTAAAAGTCCATGCATCAACAAAACATGCGTTTGATTGGATAGAGTTTACAGATATGGATTTAAAAAATGAGTTTTTCAAGCCCGATTATGACCATAGTAGTTTTCATTTGCGATTGGTTGGGTGACTTAGACATTAGGGGAGTTTTGAGGTCTAAAATGGGCCTCATAAGGGAATTAATAAAAGAAGAGCTATAATAATAAAATAAAAGTTCTAAATTTTGGAGGAGAAAAAGAAAAACTACTTTTCCTTATTGTATTTTTGACATATCTCCTTATCGGTTCACCCAAAGTTTGAGTTTGGGGACTCGTTGGATGTGGAATTTAATTTACCCTCAGTGCATACTTTTGAGGTATCCACGACACCCAAAAATAAAAATTTCAATAAAAAAATGTATTTAAAAAAAAAAAAAATTAACTTGACTTGAAACACATGGAATTTTTTTCAACTTTAAAGAACTCAGAAAATAAAAGACAACCAAACCACAAATTTCATTTAGAGATTTTTTACTAACTTGGTGTTGGATAAAACCCCGAAGGGAAAACCTGTTGAGAGAGAGATTTTTATTTTGAAGGCAACATTACAAATTTAGAACAACAATACTTATTTCCCTTTCATCTCGAAAAGCATGCCAGAATCACACTGACAACTTGTTGTAAAAAATGCATTGATTTCTGTTTTGTATGGTCTCACACGTGCAATTGTATGGCGTGCAACTGTATGGCCTGCAATAAATGTTGTACGACCTTCGAAATTTGTGCCATTGCTACAGGAAATTTCTACCTCAAAATCCGTGCATGTATGGACTGAATTTAATGTTGTATGGTCCTCATAAACTACCTATGATTTACCTTGGTTTCTTTGCCAATATAGCCTACATTTAATGCCTATACAGATGCTCCTCGAAATTTGTGCCAGTTCCTAGAAATTTGTGCTTCGTCTTAATCTTTAATCTTGGAATTTGTGCAAGGTTTTTGTCTTTCTTCTTCTTTCTCTCTCGTTCTCTTCTCGTCTTGTGCTCTCCATCTCTCTTGGTCACACTAAATGAGATCTTAATGCCTTTCCCTAGTTTCATTCATGGAAACTAACTCCATTTAATCCAATGGCTAGGACTGAAACTTGATTTTATAAGATCTAGGGCCCTCATTAAATGTTCACCTTTCTCATTAAATGAATTTCACTCAGATTCATTTAAATAATTAATGAGATATTTAAATATTTAACCCACTTTAAATTTCTCATAAAGTCAATTTAATATTATAACCACAAACCACCTTTATAAAGTGACTTTAAAAATATAAAGTGCTTCTCACTTAATAAAGTTACTAGGGACCTCTTTTTAATGTTTGTCCACCCTTAGGCATCATTAGGTGAACAACACTTGCCTTGGTACATTTTTCAACAGAGGGTGCGACTTTCTCACTTGTTTAAGTTAATCTTGATAGCTTATTTAGAGCATGACACATTTGGCATCTTAACTCCATAATATCTACAACTTTCTCCTAGATGCATACCTTTGCTTAAAATTTTATCTCTACATATTGCAAGATCCAACCAAGAGCATCATACCCACACAAAAAAACCAAAGCATTGTACCATCGAACAAAACTAAAACACCAAAAGATATGGAATCTGACCATAAAAAATGCAATGGATGCTCTATATGTATGAGTTGTAGACACTATGATGTCATGCAAAATGAAGTTCTTCATCATATTTGAGAGTAGCTAGATTCACCTATGTTTGGAAAATGTGCACTAACTAAGGTTGCATGCATAGTCTTTGGTCTTCATAGTTATAGCACATTGATTCATAAAAGTTGGTTGCCTTTATACTTCTAGAAATAAAGTGTGAGGCCATTTTATGGTTTGTAAATTTATGATCATTGAAATTGCTAAAATTATTTGTCCTTTTAAAATTACTTTCAAGAAAACAAATGGCAAAAAAACAGTTGTGGAATTGAAACTCTAGTTTTGTGGGACCTGTAGTGTAATAATGAGATAAATTGATCAAATTTCTATATATTTTTGAACATACCAAGAAAATAAAGGATATGTGAGTTGTTTTTGTCTCTCACAGTACCCATTAGAAGGTGGTTGAATGAATACTTAAGCTTTCAATAAATAATGTCATTCTTTAGGAACTTTGCCTACTCCTTTGACCTACATATATGACCTAGTGTAACATAATTTATGGAGTATGGCAAATCATTTAAAATCTGATACCTCAAAATCCATGTCAATGAGGGTGAATTTGAGGATATGAATATTCTTTCTAATGTCCTTCGAGGCTCCAAGGACAAGACTGGATTTTATTTTTTACAATAACTCATCTTGTCAATTTTTTTTAGGGCAAGTAAATCGAAGAAGACTATGTTTGAGTACAGTGATTGAGTAGTTTTATGATACTAATGCTAGTAGCATGGGGTTAAGATCATTGAGCTCGTCCCCATCCCCGTGATATTATTTTTAGTTTGTTGTCTTTTAATGATGAAATAATGAATTGATTTTGTCATGGAGAAGATATGCCATATGCAATGGTGAGAATTAAGAAGTCCTCTTGCACTGAATGGTTGTGCTTATAAAACACATATAGGCATAATTTCAAATACATTTAGGACTTTTGTTGGCCATACAAAAATTCACTTTAGTGACAATGTTTATTTTTCAAGTGATTGTTAATATTTCATTATATAGAATTGTTGGTAAATTGTTAATACTCAGAAATTGAGAAAGGAAACATTGTAGTTGCATTGCAGTGTCAATTTGCTTTCTACTTCAACATATGTCAAAGCTTAGATGGAATTAAGGGAAATAGTAGAAGATTACTTGTAGAGAGAAGTGTCACCCATATGAATTGAAAACTTCCAACAAAAGAATGAGGACATCCAAATATACCTTAAAACCCAATATAATACACATGGCTATGGTTAAAGCAAGGAGCTAACGTCAACTCATGCACTCTGAGCCAAATCGTCATGCACTCGAAGCCAAAAACATCCTGCACTTAAACCATCGGTATATGATAGTGTCTCATTGAGTACAAAAAAATTGGCCTCCATAGAAAGCTACAAAATAGTCCCAGATTATTCTAGTTTGGAGAGGGTCAGACTTTAACATCATCCAGGATTCCCTTCAAGCCTAATCATATGTACATCATTTACCATTCGACAATAAAGTTCAATTAGGGCTTCATGTGCATGTTGTAGCAATCAACTACCTTCTACCATTCCTCCATTCTGATAAGTAAACCATTATCTTAGACCAGACATTACAAGATTGAAGCTTAGACGAAAATCAACTCCTAGTCTAGGTACACAGAGAGCTTAGATCAAGAGTGTAGGCTAATAGGTTGAATAATGAAATGCTCTCACTGGTTAAATAAAATTTGAGTGTAGCTTTTGAGCAATTGAGATTGAACAAACATCCCATGCATATGCCTAATAGTGGCAGTTGGGCAGGGAGGATGGAAAGTGCGATGCCTGCACCTTTACAACACTGAAGATAAGGATTCTAGTGAGGTGCTTCTTTGTCTTGAGACCAAGCCTTAGAAATACCTTCTTACGTAGACCAAACTAAAATCAAACAAGGTCTTTAACTAGATAGCAAGGACATGAAAGTGAGCCATAAAAACAACAAATGTATCAGAAGATTTGAGCCATAGCTTCATCTCCATTCTCAACACCTTATTTACTTGCACTGGATATGATTCTTCATTTCTGCTACTCCAAACAATAATGTGACTTCTTACCACTAATTTTGGCATAGGGATAAATGTTCTCTTTTTGTTACTTGCATTGGGGTTATGATCCATCACCATCATATCATGAGGGTGAGTGTTGCTTTGAGGTTGATTTTCCAAGCATATTTTCCCTCCTATAACCACGATAGGGGGGACTACTAACAATGAACACTTGTGCAAGCATCCTTGCCTATAATTTTCCCGTTACCCTTGGCATTAACATTGATATATTTGAGCAATAGCCTCAAGTAAACCTAGTAACACAAACCAACTAAAATAGATAGAGATTTTAACTAGATAGTGAGGAGATACAAGTGAACAAGCAACAAATGCATTGTAAGAGTAAAGCCATTTCTTTAAATTCATTTTTAACACTTTATCCATACACACTTCCTATTATTCTTCCATCGTACCGCCCTACACACTAATGTGATTTCTAGCCAATCTGAAGTTAGTCTCAAATTGGCTGAACGCATCCAAAATGGTCAACATGTTGTGAAAATCTCAAAGCATTGGCTTTTAGACTTCAAACTTGAAAAGTTGGCCTTCAGATTGGCCCAGAGCCAAGGTATTTTCTTTACTTATGTCAGATGCTCTTAGAACAGAGTGGCAAGATTTTTGGCCAATGTTGGAGTCCAAATGAGGGTGCATCTAAGGGAAGGGAGGATGCATGAGATAGGTAACCAAGCCATTGCCAACCAATGCGAGGCTGTGGCTATCCAGGATAGGAGGCCATCGGATGTGGGTGCTCACGCGGTTAGGGGAAAGGGGGTGAGAGCCCATGTGGAAGTGATAGACTGACACGAGTTGAGTAGGGGAGGGGGAATTATTAGGTGAGGTGGCATATGATAGTTCGTAGGGTATGCATGTGGAAAGAGGACAATTTAAGGAGGAGAAGCATGAGCAGAGTTAATATGTTTGGTAAAGAGACTAGGAGGAAAATGGTTCGTAGGTGTGAGCATTGGGGAAAAAATGGAGGAGGCGATGATACTGGGTGTGAATACGACACCAAGGAGGGAGGGTTAGATCATGATAGTAGGGCATTCGATTTGCATTATCCATCACCATCATATCATGAGGGTGAGTGTTGCTTTGAGGTTGATTTTCCAAGCATATTTTTCCTCTTATACCCACGATAGGGGGGACCACAAACAATGACCACTTGTGCAAGCATCCTTGCTTATAATTTTCCCATTACCCTTGGCATTAACATTGATATATTTGAGCAATAGCCTCAAGTAAACCTAGTAACACAAACCAACTAAAATAGATAGAGATTTTAACTAGATAGTGAGGAGATACAAGTGAACAAGCAACAAATGCATTGTAAGAGTGAATCCATTTCTTTAAATTCATTTTTAACACTTTATCCATACACACTTGCTATTATTCTTCCATTGTGCCATCCTACACACTAATGTGATTTTTAGCCAATCTGAAGTTAGTCTCAGATTGGCTGAACGCATCCAAAATGGTCAACATGTTGTGAAAATCTCAAAGCATTGGCTTTTAGACTTCAAACTTGAGAAGTTGGCCTTTAGATTGGCCCAGAGCCAAGGTATTTTCTTTACTCATGTTAGATGCTCTCAGAACAGAGTGACAGGATTTTTGGCCAATGTCGGAGTCCAAATGAGGGTGCATCTAAGGGAAGGGAGGATGCAAGAGATAGGTAACCAAGCCATCACCAACCAATGTGAGGCTGTGGCTATCCAGGATAGGAGGCCATTGGATGTGGGTGCTGACGCTGTTAGGGAAAAGGGGGTGAGAGCCCATGTGGAAGTGATAGACTAACACGAGTTGAGTAGGGGGGGGAATTATTAGGTGAGGTGGCATATGATAGTCCGTAGGGTATGCATGTGGAAAGAGGACAGTTTAAGGAGGAGAAGCACGAGCAGAGTTAATATGTTTGGTAAAGAGACTAGGAGGAAGATGGTTCGTAGGTGTGAGCATTGGGGAAAAAATGGAGGAGGCGATGATCCCGGGTGTGAGTACGACACCAAGGAGGGAGGGTTAGATCATGATAGTAGGGCATTCAATTTGCATTATCCATCACCACCATATTATGAGGGTGAGTGTTGCTTTGAGGTTGATTTTCTAAGCATATTTTCCCTCCTATACCCATGATAGGGGGGACCACTAACAATGACCACTTGTGCAAGCATCCTTGCTTATAATTTTCTTATTACCCTTGGCATTAACATTGATATATTTGAGCAATAGCCTTAAGTAAACCTCGTAACACAAACCAACTAAAATAGATAGATATTTTAACTAGATAGTGAGGAGATAGAAGTGAACAAGCAACAAATGCATTGTAAGAGTGAAGCCATTTCTTTAAATTCATTTTTAACACTTTATCCATACACACCTGCTATTATTCTTCCATCGTGCCGCCCTACACACTAATGTGATTTCTAGCCAATCTGAAGTTAGTCTCAGATTGGCTGAACGCATCCAAAATGGTCAACATGTTGTGAAAATATCAAAGCATTGGCTTTTAGAATTCAAACCTGAGAAGTTGGTCTTTAGATTGGCCTAGAGCCAAGGTATTTTCTTTACTCATGTCAGATGTTCTCAGAACAAAGTGGCAGGATATTTGGCCAATGTCAGAGTCCAAATGAGGGTGCATCTAAGGGAAGGGAGGACGCAGGAGATAGGTAACCAAGCCATCGCCAACCAATGCGAGGTTGTGGCTATCCAGGATCGGAGGCCATCGGATGTGGGTGCTGACGCAGTTAGGGGAAAGGGGGTGAGAGCCCATGTGGAAGTGATAGACTGACACGAGTTGAGTAGGGGGGGGGGAATTATTAGGTGAGGTGGCATATGATAGTCCGTAGGGTATGCATGTGGAAAGAGGATAGTTTAAGGAGGAGAAGCACGAGCAGAGTTAATATGTTTGGTAAAGAGACTAGGAGGAAGATGGTTCGCAGGTGTGAGCATTGGGGAAAAAATGGAGGAGGCGATGATCCCGTGTGTGAGTACAACACCAAGGAAGGAGGGTTAGATCATGATAGTAGGGCATTCAATTTGCATTATCTCTGAGATGATTTGCACCCTCACCCTGGGAGTTATAACCAGAGGAGAGATGCGTGAGAGCAATCGGTGGGGATTTTCTTATGTCGTCTCTTGTGTTGGTGGAGTGGCGAGTTTGGTGTTAGCTTTGATGGAATGGATTAGGTAGGAAGTTGGGTTTGTAGAGGACGTGTCGTCTTTCATGGTTTATAAACATTTTTCGTTACGTTTATCACACTATGTGTAGTCTACCCACTTGAAGTATCCTATCCGGGACGGTAGAGGTAAGGTAGCTAACCGGTGACACCACAAGGGCTTCGTCTACTATTAATGAAGTGTAATTGTCACACCGGATGGGCTCTTGTTGCTTTAGATTCCTCCGTAAAATGATTAAGGGGTAGACCCTACTAGACCAAAAGGGCTAGCGCACTTAGTCAAGACACTCCATGAGTTATACAATGATCGAAAGAGGAGAGGTAATTAGTGAGGGAATCTAAATCTATGGAAAGGATATGTTATAGTGGTTAGGGAAAAGTTGGGAAGGCTTAGCAAATAAGGAAAATGACCCAACTTTATGAAGATTGTACCACAAAGAGTTTAGGAATGTATATACAGAGAGACCTAGCCATAAGAAAACCCGAATGTGACCCACCTGGGGTTTAGGTGAAACTGGACAAAGTGGACCCAAAAGAGTAATTCGGGACACTTGAAGGATAGATCTGTGAAAATCAAGTGGATTCAAACATACCCAACTAATAGATTTGAATATTTGGCCACCCACCCAAAGGGGGCGCACCCACCTAGAGAGACTAGTGCTAGATCCTTTCGCAAATAAAGTTCGATTTAAATGAAATTCAAGATCTAGGTTTTATTCAACAATCTCCAAGTGGGCTTTGATGGTCGTCATAAAAAACTCATCAGATCTATCAGATCTACAAAACTAGGGTTTGAAAAAAAGGGTTTTGATTGACAAATGGATGAAAATAATGAAAAACAATACTTACCTTGTAGATTGTACCTGAAAATACTTGTAGGCATCTTTAATGTTGATAATCCTTCCACTTAGTTATAACTTCTTGCAAGATATAGCAAGAAATGAAGGAAAAATGCCCAATTGAGG
The DNA here is from genome assembly GCA_001517045.1 of Pseudotsuga menziesii. Taxonomy (NCBI): domain Eukaryota; kingdom Viridiplantae; phylum Streptophyta; class Pinopsida; order Pinales; family Pinaceae; genus Pseudotsuga; species Pseudotsuga menziesii. The sequence goes on along the minus strand of LPNX011062630.1, from coordinate 7,150 downwards.
TAGTGCGCCCCCTCTTCTCCACCTGCAAAATCAAACAACAATGACATTTCTTCACTGATGAAAAATATAAGCTACGTAAGTCATCTACAGAATGAAATCCAATGCACAAAGTAACAATTGTAAAATCCCTGAAGATGAAACGATTTGCCCGAACAATGATGCAAGACGTCTTAGCAATCTCCTCCAACCAATTCACTACCCTGCAAAAGATCAATACGACCACCACAGAAAAATATTCATTTGCATGCAAGATCCACTGAAATGTCTAAGTAAGAGGCATAACAATCACATCCAAGTACATTCACAAAGTTTCCAAGAGTTTCTACAAAAAATTTCTTCCATTCAATATTCTTAGAGCCAAAAGTCCCTTTACAAATAAGAGAGCATCTCAATATATAGTTCTCTCAAGTACATAAAAACCTAGATCCAAAAAGATCAAGGGTCACAATCAAAAGATAAAAACAATCTAATCAACGACTAAGATTAGTCGGTTCTTGTTGGACGCAATGGCCACATTGAGGGGGGGGGTGAATCAGTATGAGAGCAATTTAAACTTTTTACCTTCAATTGATCAATCAGAGTTTATCAAGCATTATGTTATCATCATATTCATCAGCTAAATCAACCATTAGTCATAAGCACAATAATCACATCAAAAGAGACACAAGAATATATGTAATTTAAGCTTTATTTATGGTAATGGAAGACTACAATCTTCTCGATTACACTCAACACCAACTCTTGGAAAGAGCACCAACTCTCATAACAATACCCCGCTTGGTTTTCTTAGCTCCAACTAATAAAGGGTTGAGGAGTCCAATCCTCAAGTGCAAAATACTACTTGCAAGCTTGATGCCAATCTCTAATTGTCATCACGCTGTTGGTCAACCATCGCTGCTCATCAATATTGCTGATCAATCTCTACTCATCAATACTATTGGTCAATCTCTGCTCATCAACACTGCTGGTCATCTGCTCATGTACATATCACCATCATCATCAAGAGTATCAACATGTATGCATCAAGTTTGCATCATCATCATCAAGGTCTGTCAAACCTCAAGGTCGGAACATGTCATCAAGTTCTGCATATGTCATCCTCTAGGGCAGTCATGTATCAACATCATGGAGTGTTCGTCTTAGGGTATAGGAGTGCATGCATCATCATCATCATCATGTCAACAAGGATACCTCATCATCAAGAGTATATAGTGAATGGAATGTGTATCAACATATCATCATAGTATATACTATCATCATCATTATCATAGAGTATACTTCATCATATGTCATCATCATAAGGTGTATGCATCATAGTGTGTAGGAATGCATCACAATCATCATACATTTTTACCACTATACTCTTTTCAATATGAAGGCATCAACATACCTTTCATAAACTGTGCATATAAAGGACTTACTTCGCACATCAGTACTGTATTCACTATACATTCATCACTGTATAATGTACATACACTCACCACTGTTCATACGTGTGCATCATTACTACTTACACACATTACTATCATTACCTTTGATAAGTTGTGGATATCACAACTTTAGGATTCCATACCTGAGCTGTTTCAGTCTGCTATAGAAGACCCAAACAAGACCAAACTTTGTGACTGTTTGTAGCTGTTTATGGAACTGTGTGTATATGCCTTCAGATGCCTTCAGACTGTTCAATCAGTAACCATCACAAAACTCAGACTTTGCAAGCACTCAGACTGTTCAAAGAAGTCTGATCAAGGTCTGTATGATGGTAAAAGGTCATCACCCAAAAACTTTACCAACTTTCTGTTGCTTCAACATTCAGACTATGCAAGACATATTAACCTGGATTTTGTATTAGGGCTGAGCATGGTGGAGATGCTACCATCATCTAACACCCAAAAATTGGGTTGTTTTAGCACAAGAATTAGGACTGTTGCGAGCGTAGAAAAGCCTCCAACACTGTTGTTTAGGCATCCCCCCCCCAAAAAAATTATCTCTGCAATTTTGGGACTCTTTTCACCTCTGCAAATTTGGGACTGTTTTAACCTCTGCAATTTCGGGAAACATCTCTGCAATTTCGGGACTGTTTTAACCTCTGAAATTTCAAGACTGTTTTAATCTCTGCAATTTCGGGACTGTTTTAATCTCTGTAAAAGGTGGACTGTCATACACCTTGACTGCTGCCTCCTCTCCAAATTTCAAAGCTACAAAGAAAACACCAAAAAACTTCAAGATACTATTGTTGCAACAGTCCTGAAAAAGGCATGTCTCCACCGAAAATAGCCTCTGATTACTCATCAGAAAAATTAGAAAAATAAGATTTAAAACAACATTTCCTCTGTTGTTGTTTTACGTAGTTGTTGCTGCCTTCGCCTGTTGTAACCCTTGGCACTGAGGCAACTTCAGTCCATCAAAAATCTCAGAGCAAGTCAGAATTTTGTTTCTTCATTTTTGGTAATTTTGGTTTGAGTTATATTTTCTTTCAAGGCTTTCATTTACTTTTTTTTGATTTTGCCCTCCTTCTGGAAAATTTTGTTTAGTGTTTATTTGAAACTTTGAACTTGCTTTAGAAATTTTGAACTTTATGCTATAGGTTTGTTTTTGATTAAGGGTTTTTTGAAGTTATTTTATCAAATGGTGGACTCATAAGGCATATTTTGAGCATACCTACACTCGAGCAACTTTTAAAACCTTATACAAAGTATCAAAAAGCTGAAAAGGGGCGAAAAAATAACACCAAGGATATTCTTGTAGCGCTGGAGCGGAAAATTACAAAGGGCGCGCTACAAGAATATCGCGGCCCTCTTATTTTCCGATTTTCAAGCAAATTCTTGTCATGATTTCAATTTATGGGTGACTAATCTCATATGGTGATCTGTTTGATACGTGTTACCTTCAGTTTTAACATGATTCCAGGTGGTTTTAAGTCATAAAACAAATCATGGCCATCATTGCTCATAATGCGGGTCGGTTTGACAGTTAGCAGTAAATATCGGTCTAATGTGGCATGATTTGCCTTTCACCTGCATTGTCATAGGAAAAGAAGGTTCGTGGAGTAAACTTAACCGCTTAAAAAAATGGATTCTGTCGCTGCAAAATAGAATCAAGGTATTGAAGACTGACTAGAAACTAGGGCTTTGCAATTTCGTTACCTCCAATCAAAGTGATCATAGAAAGACATCTGTACACTCAAGTAGAAGCATTTAACAGCTCGGAATCGAACTTAAATCAACTATTGCAGAGCATAAAGCAAGTATCTCTCGGTTACCAAGAGGTGTCCATCAATTTAGGGTTTTTTTCGGTGGAGTTCTTTCTATAAAATTGATTGATGGAGAGGATGGAGTATGCTTTTAAATAAGATCTTAGCCAAAGAAATAGCTGTTTGAGTCATTTTGAGGAGTTTTGTTGAAACCGAGCACTAAAAAATAGCCTTAGGTTTGAAGCATCCAGTCTTTGAAGTTCGAAATAATCTGAGGTGAACGCTGTTAATGTTTAAGCCCTCAAATTCACACCAAAAGCTCTGATACTGATAAACATTGGGTTTAATGAGTTGACTG
>LPNX011062592.1:53220-140501 GCA_001517045.1 Pseudotsuga menziesii | reverse complement strand
TTCTGAGATGAAGCGTTACAGTTTTGATCTTTAAAAAGTTGTACTTTACAATATATTTAATTTTTAATTATATTCTAAAACGTTTGTAATAAGATTGTTATTTTTTTTCAAAAGAACAAAATTTATAAATTACCCCTCTCTATGAGCACTCGAGTTGCTCTAAACTACTGTAGGTTTATAATTTCCCCCGCAATACGTAGTAGAATCAATTTGAGAACCGTGGCAGGTTCACCACAATCTACAGGTAACATTTCAGGTTTCGTTTGCATGTTGTAGGTGTATTGAAGATAATCCAGGTAATTTTTTTTTTTTTTTAAATTTCAAAACCCGTCGATACAGCGACGAAAAAAAACACCAACCCGTCGATATAGCGACGGAAAAAAAACCAACCGTCGATATAGCGACGATAAAGCGTGGATATAGCGACGATGAGGCGTGGATATAGAGACGACAGGTGACGACGGGCCGTGGATACAGCGACGATGAGGCGTGGATATAGCGACGGCTTAAGCATATAACGAAATCTAGAACATTGTCGCTCTTGCGACGGAAATTAGGGGTCGTCGCTATTGCGACGAAAAAGTTTCCACGGAACAAAAAACACTTAAATGTGGCAATATCCATGCTTTTCCGTGGATATTGCCACGTTTTTCCGTGGCAAAATTGATCACTTGTACTAGTGCCCCAATTGGGTGAACCACCAATACTTCCTATTACTGCGAAATTATTATTTACAAATAGTTTTTCCTTCTTATATACATGAGGATGGTATTACACCCTATTTACCAATATATACAAGAAGGAGGCTACGACCCCCTGGTTTATCGGTTGCTACTGAAAGGATGCTACAATGCCCTATTTAATAGATACTATTGGAAGGAGGTTATGACCCCCTGGTTTATCAGTTGCTACTGAAAGGATGCTACGACATCCTATTTACTAGCTACCACTGGAAGGACGCTATGACCCCCTATTTTTTTCAACTACAATTGATAGGATGCTTCTACACCTTATTTACCAGCTACTACTAGAAGGAGGCTACAACCCCCTGCAAGCATGCTTCCTTCCCTAGCACCACCCTACCACCCTGATATGTTTTTAGTAATAGTCTATATTTATTTACCCTTCAATATCTATCTCACCCACCGGTCTCTGCTCCTTCTTTTATGATCTGGACCCTAGAGACAATTTCTCTCAATCATCCTTTTCTGTATAAATACCTTCACGTTTTCCTACGGATGCATCTCTTCACCATTGCGTCATTTCATTCTTCGATCATTCCTCTTCATTGAAATACTATTTAATCCTCAAGTCGTGACCTTCTCCATTCTCCATCTCTGTAAACATCATGAGCCATTTATTTTATATCATATTTTTCCTAACCGTGGATCTAATATAAGATGTGATATGCAGATTGCCTAACTATGACATTTCTCAAAAAATATTTCTGCACTTAGCTTTCTGCCTCAACCATTCAACACAATTGATCTACTTCAAATTCTTCATGACCGTTGATCTCCTTCAAGCTCTTCATGATAGTTGATCCCCTAGACTGAGGATCACCTAACTATGAAATTTCTCAAAGTTTATTTCTACACTTAGATTTCCACTTCAACCATTCCACACTATTGATCTTCTTCAATCTTCTCGTGACCATTGATATGAGTTGGAAATCAAATATCGGATATTTGAATTTTTCCAAATATCATTTCCCGATTTCCACTTTCCGAACCAATATTTCCTCACTATTTATCTTTTACAAATGTCTCTTGACCGTTGATCTTCTAGATCGTGGGAATACGAGTTCTCAAAAACTCAAACGTTTCTTTCATAATTCTCCACCTTTCACTTTTCACCTTTGTCTTTTCGCCTTCCGGACTTCGGGTTGTGGAAACCTATATTACTCCAGACCTTGATTTCTCATCTTCTGCTTTCTGCCTTCTGCTTTTCTTATGGACCATTGATTTATTTGCAGGTTCACTTATGTCCATCGATATACGATCTAATGAAGATTTGTGGATCTCCCCTTTTGTTTGTGCAGGAATCATTCCCTGACATATATTTCCTTGTGGATTCAATCCTAACCATTGATCTACGATCAGATGTGGATTGGTGGATCTCCCATTTTCTTTGTGTGGAAATTATCCACCATCATCGATATTCTTAAGATTTGATTTCATAATTTCTCTTAACTGATCTAGACCATCCATGTTGTTATTAAACTATTTCTCAACGAAAATTTCACTCCCATCCAGAACGTTAACTCACTTTCTAGTTGAATCTATGAAATACATTGAGGACCGTTAGATCTAGATCGACGATGGACCCCAAATATCATAAAGTGGATTTTATTCAAATTTTGTGCACATCGGGACTTTATTAATTCACTCTAGTTCTCCCTGCGAAATAAATGCCATCTATTGATCTGCTTCTATGATCAACCTCGTTCGTTGATCCCGATCTCATTCTTGGTGTTTAGTTTCTGATTTTGCATCTTGGCTCTCTTTTTATCCTCCTTACTCTTTTATCAGCAGAATATTCTTCAATCATTGATCTTATTCCACCTTTTATCTCCACCGCCATTAGAGGAAATTTCAACTCAAAATGAGCCTCCTAAGGAAAATAATAAAATAATAGTAAAAATTATAAAATAAATTTTTTTAATTTGGGGGGAAGGAAAGAAAAAAAAAATTGTTCATATTTTCGACATATCTCCCTATGTTTTTACTCAAATTTTGATCGAGAGAGCTCATTTTATGCAAAAATAAATTCCTCATTCCACGAGTACCCACTCTGCATACTTTTTGCACCCCAAAAACAAGAAATACATGAAAAAACATGATGATGACATTATCATCACGTTTTTCATATATTTCTTGTTTTTCAGGTAGCGGGGTCCATAAAAAGTATGTCGAGTGGGTAATCATTTGATGGGAAATTTAATTCCATATCCAACGAGCTCTCTCAATCAAAATTTGAGTAAAAACACAGGGAGATATGTTGAAAATACGAACAAAAAAAGTAGGTTTTTTATGATACCTATCTCGAAATTTATATTAATTTTTTTTTTAAGACCTATCAGTATTTCAAATTTAAAGCAATTTCATTGGCTAACACATGATGACATGGAATTTGAATTTGGGTTAAAAGGCCTATTTTGAGTTGAAATTTCCTCTAATTACAATCGTTAAGCATATGAATGAAGATTATCAATTTATCTCGGGCAAAATTTTCGCCAATGGCTGAGATGCTCAGTTGACTCTCTCCCCCTTTGTAGGTGGTCCAGCAGCCCCTGATTCACGAGTGAGCATAAAAGGGTGGAGGGAAGAGGCCCTGGTGAACCATCGCAATAAGTGAACAAGTGTAAGATTTTTTTCTCGACAGTATTAAGTACTAACCACACTGAGGGACAGGCCCTAAAGCAAAGGACGGGAACGTTTTGGGCAGTGTGTTCAAATTTTTGGCCTTGCGCCAAACATCCAATGGAGCATGGACTAAATCACCGTTGTATTAAAAGACTATGTCTAGGTTTCTAACCATTCCCACAAGGTACATCTTGTGCCTATGGGCCGCTATAACTATCAAAGAATACACTCGAAACTGGAAAAAAACCCAGTGGACCGTTGAGCTACAAGCGACACAGGAGCAGGATTCCCCAAAAAGCCATCTAGCTTGCTTGTATTAGTTAATCCACTTAAACCCCGGATAAGGCCCTCAAAAGGGAACTTGCCAACTCTAATGAAAGTTGATGGATAGAATAAGTAGGTCCAATGCCATGCCACCTAGATTTGCATAGATTGGTCAGGTTTTTAAATAAATCCTTCCAAAACTTTTTGGTAAATTTTGCATCTTTGTCCGATATTACTATCTTAGGTACACCATGCAACCTAAAAATTTCTTTCATAGATATATCAGCATTGTTAATAGTCTTATATGTAGTCTTTATTGGAATAAAGTGAGCTTCCTTACTCAGTTATCTATCACAACCATGATTGAATCATGTTTCATAACATTTTTACATAACTTAGTTATGAAATCTATACTAATAATTTCATATTTCCATTCTAGAATAGGTAACAGTTGTAACTACCTGGCTGGATGCGCATGTTCAGCCTTTACCTATTGGCATTCAATACAATGTGATAAATATTCTGTTAATTCCTTTTTCATATTAGGCCAGAAGAAATCCTTCCTTGTCATGGTAACCATTTTTTATATCCACGAAGTCATGGATAAAGTCTTTTATGTAATTCGTCCATAATAATTAATTTAATATCCTCTGAATTTGGTTTATATAATCTTCTTTTTTGTAATAATAACCCCCTTCCATTTAGACTAAAATATGTCATAACTTGACTTACTTCATTTTTTGCGGTATTTTCTTTTAATTTCTGATATGTTGGGCCCACTATATGTAAGTTAATTAAAACTTAACATGCAGAGTGCTAAACATAAATTGTCAACCTAGGGAAGTCTTTTATTTCAAAGCTATCGTGCAAGATCTATGCAAGCACAATTTCTACATGACACTGTTATCTATTGGTATGAAATCAAAACTCATTATAAACTAGATCACACATTCTTGAAAATAAATCAAACCCTTATCCTATTCATAAAATCACACTGTAAGCCTAATCACACTTCAAACATGGAAATAAAAATTAACTCTTACAAACAAAGATCTAACTACACAAACCTTGAAGAAATGTTATATTGGCCAACAATCTATCAAGATGAATTAACAAGAAAACAACTACAATAAATCTAATGAGAGCAAGAACTAAATAATAAAAACAACTATGATAAATCTAACGAATGAAAGCATGATCTAACAAATAAACAAATCTATAAAGCAAAACCATGGGGGCTTCACTTGTTGACCAATATCCTATCACGTTGGTTCATATTGTGGGTTTTAAAATTATAAAAAATCGAACCAATATATTGTAGGTATTGTAGGGATGAGAGGTTTAAGGTGGGGGTGGGTAGGATGGTTTATAAGGATTGAGGTATAAAAAGGGGTGGGGAGGAGGTTTTAAGTATTGGAAGGGGGTTTCAACAAAAAGAGTTTGGGTCAATATCTCTTGAAATTAAGGGTATTCTTTAATATCCCACGATCACACGTGCTATGTGAGAGGTTCACTGAGTGAAGTCCCCATGAATAAAACACCCACAATCAACACTACCAGCATCTGTTCAGGGAAGAGAGCCCTTCCTCCACTGAGCCAAGATGGATCTTCACAATGAAAGTCTACAACTCCATAATTAAGAAACTGCGAGCATGTATTATCAGAATGGAATGATTACAATAGACCTAGATCAAATTCTACATCATAACATTTCTTTCTCTTCCCCCCCTTTCTCAGTGAGATTGATTACATATTTATACATAAAATTATCTCATGGAAATCACGAATTGAATCCCCAACTTATGATCTGTAATAGCTGAAACACGATCGTAATTGCTAACAATTTTGGAACCAGTCGCAACAGTAAATATGGAAAATACCCTCTCTAAGAACCACATGTATATCATGAACCATGGATTTGTTTAGCAATGTCCTTTAAAGTCATTTAAAAGAGGATGTTATGCACAAAACCCATGTCTCGGATTTTTGATATTCTTTTCCATCCACCCAAAAATCGAGACATGAATCAAGGTTTTCTTATCTAGCATGCATTTTTAGTTAAGGCTGTAACAACTAGCTGTGAGCATCCTGTATGTGAAAAATCACTCCACAAACCATCATTAGTAAAATTATGCATAATAGTATTCAATTCATCGAAGATAAAGGAAAATAATCATCATTAATCACTTAAAACATCAATGGAAGTAATATGTTGTTTTACGCATAGTTACAACAAATGGATGGGAAATGGAATGATAAATGGGTGATAATGGAAACAAAATGGATGAAATATATGTCGATAAGTGATGGAAAAATGGACAATTATGTGGCCCAACATTACCCCCAAACTAAATGTGTTGCACGTCCTCATGCAACCCAATGCTTGTGTAGCATCCAACTGGAAGAACTCATTCACTTGTTCCTTAATTTTACCATTTGCACAGTTGTAGCCAGAAGAAATGAAGAGTTTAACCGAAATTGGCAGAGTCCCAGCTTCTTAGTGGATGATTTAATATAAAATTTGTCGGATTCGCAGCTGCTTAGCGAAGGTTTTAGCAGAAAAATTGGCAGAGTCATAGCTTTTTTTAGTGGAGAATTTGGCGAAGTCGTAGCCTAAAGATCGCTAAATTTACCGAAGAATTTGGCAAAGATTTTAGCGGAATCGCAACCCAAATAGCATTGAATTTAGCGGATGATTTGGCGGACTAGCAGCTACTTAAAATGGGAAAATAGGCAAAATTTTTACGGTGTTGCAGCTGCATGGAACGGGAAAAAGACAATATTTTTATGGTGTTGCAGCTATGTGAAATGGGATAAAATGAAAGATTTACGGTGTTGCAGCTGCACGAAACGGGAAAAAAGAAATATTTTTATGGTTTTGCAGCTGCGTGAAAGGGGAAAAGGTAATAATTTACGGTGTTACAACTACACAAAATGGTAAAAACGAAATATTTACGGTGTTGCAGCTGCGTGAAACGGGAAAAAGGAAATATTTTTACGGTGTTGTAGCCTTTTGAGCACACAAATTTAAAATTAATTTTCTCCCAAACGACAAACTAGGTTTGGCTAGAATTTTTTAGGAAGGTTTATACTAGACCAATGAACCCACACACCAAAAATCAGAGATACCCACATCACGAATTTTGAGAAAAATGCAAATTGGGTGTAGGTTATTATGGTCATTTTCTCAAAACTCGTACATTTTATTGGGGTGAAACTTAGCAGACTTGTTCATCTTGGTATTATGCACTTCCTATCCAAACCTTACAAGAATCCATCTTACCAATTGTAAGATATGCTCATTTCAATTTCTACACTTTTCTAGATGAACATGAATAAAAATGTGTTGTAGCTAAAGTTCTTGAACCAATATTTCACAAAATACAAACTCGGTTGGGCTGAAATTTTTCAAGCAAGTAATTACCATTCTAATGCAAACCCACATCATGGATTTTGAGAAAAATGTAAATTGGTTGTAGGTGATTATGGTCATTTTCTTGATAATCGTACATTGGATTGGGATGAAACTTACCAGGATCATTCATCTTGGTATTATGCACTTCTTGTCCAAACATCATGAGGATCCAATGCATGTTTTGTGAGATATGCTCAATTCAAATTTAGCATTTTATGTGAGGAACAATATGCGTGAGAAATATGAATGTGAATGGAAAACCAATAAGCATAGTAGCTCTTCCCCCAAACTGAATAATTTTTCATGTCCTCATGGAAAGTAGGAGTTTTTATCTTAGTTGGAAAGTAGCCATCTCCCCCGAACTTAATTCCTTGATGCCTCAGAAGATATAAACCCATATATGTAGCATTCAATGATTCTCAAATTTTAACAAACATTTTCATCTTTAACAACTGGCCTATTTCTCAAATCATCTCACTAAGAGTCTGAAATGACTATTATAGCTCAAATATCAACCAAACATGGAATAATCAACCTTTTCCCTGGTTTCATAATATTGATTGTCCCAGCTCTGTTCCTAAGCTGCTTGTTTGACACCCTATTAGTATTTTGGCCATAAATCTTTCGTTTGATACCCAGCATTAAAAATACAAATTGTTTTGGAAACTAGATTTAAAGGGATACTTGGGATGTAAATAGGTTTTAAAAATAAGTCCATTTGGTCTCCCAAAAACGGACTATCCCGACTATGTTTCAGTAAAAATTTCAAGCCAAAATGCCACCAAAAATTTAATAATTGAAATTTGACCCCCAAAAAGTGACCAGGATGGGTGTGAATGTTTTTAATGACGTAAATTTAAGTATATCACACACCCATACAAAATAATTTCAAGCATTGAGCACCTATATTGACTTACACAGTCTATTGTAGCCGTATTTGCAACTCTTAAAATTGATATAATGTTGAAATAAAGCATGTGTATTTTCATGGATGTGTTATATATAAATGAAAAGTAAATACATATCATGATGTGAAACACACACGTATCTCAAATCCATAAATTCTCACATATAATATAGTCAGAACTGGGTGTTGCAGCTAACTGTTACAACTTACAGTAATGAGTCACAGCTGGGTATTGCAGCTCACTATTACATTTGACAGTAATTAGTCTTAGCTGGGTGTTGCAGCTCACTATTACAGCTAACAGTAATCAGTCACAACTGGATGTTGCAGCTAACAATAATCAGTCACAGCTGGATGTGCAGCTAACAATAATCAATCACAGCTGGGTGTTGCATCTAACAAATTCATGCCCAAGTTCAAGCTTGAAGGGTTCCATAATCGTTGGCTCCTTTTCCTATGGATCATTCATTCACCTTCCTTAATTATTGTAAATTTGTTTACATGATATTACTTTTTATTCGTAACAAATAGAGACAAATTGAAATTGGAAAATTGAAGACAAAAATGATTTAAGCATTGTGTTCAAATAGTCAACAATTCCAAACCATTCCTGAAAACATCTGATACCCATTCCTTATCTTTCTACTTTCTGATCTTCCAGATCGGAACAAAGCGCGGGAAGAGAGAATACTTATTTGAAAAATAAAAACTAAAAAAAAAGCATGGTTTTATTATGTTTCTCTATCCTACCCTATTCTACTTCGAAATATAAAAATTATTCAAGTGTATGCATATTTCCAATGGAGCCACTTTCGAAGAAGTGACTCAAGTATGCTCATACTCCCAACAGAAAAATATAACTTTATGAATGCTAGTATAGGAGAGATCAACTTCCCTTGAAATGATGGTGCAAAGAATTGGTGAAGTATGAAATAATGTTGCAGACCGATGGCAGATTGAAACTAAGCTTCAATATAGTATTTGTTCCCTTGATTTTTCATGGATGTTACACCATGAAGATCCTTAGTAAATAGATATTCCTCAATGCATAAGAGATTCAGATCTAATGATGTAAAGGATGGTTCAATTTTTGGTTCCAATGTTCGTTTGTCATCAAATATTACATGTGTCTTGTTGATGTTGTCTGGTTGATCTTCGTATGGATTTGGTACAACAACGCACAGTCTTTTTGTAGTGACGTAGGTGAGGTAGAACAAGTGGGAAATGTAGGAACATTTTGTAGTTCAACATTGTAAGCATACTGTATTGCTTTATTACGGCTAGGGTGGAGGGTGGATTGGACAAGAAATTGTGTTGGATACCAAGGAGTTTGATGAGAAAATAGATGTGGCTGATGTAAAGGGTTGATTTGTGAGGTTGATATTGAAGGACCAAGTTGTTTTGTAGTATGAGGGAGAGTGGCCATGTGATCATAAGATAGGCCATTCCAACCTTGTGGATAAGGTAGCTAAGAGTTAAATTGAGGCTGCAACAGCTTCCATGGTGGAAGAGTATTCAATGATTGAGTATGAGAGTAAGGAAATGGAGGGATAAAATTTAGAACCATACATGTAGGCCACGGTTGTCGTGACTGTTGCAATGAGTTGGCTGTAAATCCCATATCTCTTTGATATGTTTCTTTCATCCAGGGTATAGAGGGGTAGCAATCTATCGAATTCTTCAAGTCACATATACCACAACTTTCAAGACTATCCAAAGGGAAATCCCTTTCTTTTCTTATTTCCTCCTGCTTTTCCTTATCTTGCAAAACACCCAATTGTGAATCACCTTTATGAATTTCAAATAAATTGCTGATTTCAGCTCCTATAACTCTTGTTCTTGTAGCAGATTTCAAAGATTGAAAAGAATGATTACTATAATTCTTACCAGTCTTGAAGTTTTCTCCTGAATACCTTCTACATAAATCACAAATATAATCATATGCTAACTTAAATACATTACTTGTTCCCATCATATTTAATATTTCTAAATATTTAACTTGGATTCCCATGAGTAGAAGTGTTTTTAGGGTCTCCTTCCCCAGTTTCCTTTGTTTGGATATCTGGAGGTTATATTGAAATCATTTTATGTATTCCTCGAGACATTCTTCTTCTCCTTGTGTCATTTCGAAGATGTCTTCATTGATCCTACAATAATCTTGGTACCTTTTCAAGAATACGTGTTTCATGTCTTCCCAAGTTTGTATACAATTCCCACTGAGGCTCATGAACCATCGCAAGGTTGTTCCTTTTAGAGTAAGGGGAAACACATTCAAATTTTGATCATTAGAATAGTAACCATATCCTCTATAGAGTATTTCGAATTGAAATAAAAATACATCAGGGTCTTCATTTTTCGAACTGTGAAAATTTGGTAGAACATGTGGGGGGATGCTTTTCATTGGCACCACTTCTCCTAAATCTATGATGGGAAATTTGAAGGTAACAAATTCTCCATCTTTCTTACCTGCCATATCTTCATATATTCTTCATGTGCTATTATGAGGCTCCTCCTTCGAATGTTCCTCTCAACTTGTTAGTCACAATTGGTTGTGCTTACAACACCACTCTGGGGAATGATAATATTTATGTTCCAAAGATTGAAGATGAAATAAAACTGAATGTAAAGACATAAAATTCACACTCAAAATAAATCCAACAAACTGAAATGTAATAATGCAACATACATGCCCTACTTTAACAATGCATCTATAAAACAATGTCAGATGTACTTTTGCACCATTGATAACATCCCTGCAAACGATGCCAAAATGTTGGCCCCACTATATGTGAGTTAGTTAAAAATTAACATGTAGAGTGCTAAACATAAATTGTCAACCCGAGGAAGTCTTTTATTTCAAAGCTATCGTGTAAGATCTATGCAAGCACAATTTCTACCTAACACTATTATCTATTGGTGTGAAATCAAAACTCATTATAAACTAGATCACACCTTCTTAAAAATAAAACCCTAATTATATTCATAAAATCACACTGTAAGCCTAATCACACTTCAAACATGGAAATAAAAATCAACTCTTACAAAACAAGATCTAAGTACATAAACCTGGAAGAAATGCTATGTTGGCCACCAATCTATCAAGATGAATTAATAGGAAAATAACTACAATAAATCTAATGAAAGCATGAACTAAATGATAAAAACAACTATGATAAATCTAATGAATGAAAGCATGATCTAACAAATAAACAAATCTACAAAATAAAACACCTAAAATAAACACTACCAACATCTTCTCAGGGAAGAGGGCCCTTCCTCCACTGAGCCGATGTGAATCTCAACAATGAAAGTCTACAAATCCAGAATTAAGAAACTGCCAGTATGTATTATCAGAATGGAATGATTACAATAGCTCTGGATCAAATTCTACATCATAACATTTCTTTCTCTCCCCACTTACTCAATGAAATTGATTACATATTTATACATAAAATTATCTCATGGAAATGAGGAACTGAATCCCCAACTTGTGATCTGTAACAATTGAAACATGGTCGTAACTGCTAACAACTTTGGAACCAGCCGCAGTAGTAAATCTGGAAAATACCCTCTCGAAGAACCACCAGTATATCACAAACCATGGCTTTGTTTGTAAATTTCCTCATGTTTTAGGTAAATGAGGATGTTACAGACAAAACCCATGTCTCAGATTGTCGATATTCTTTTCCATCTACCCGCAAATTGAGACGCAAATCAAGGTTTTCTTTTCTAGTGCATGCATTTTCAGTTAAGGCTATAACAGCTAGCTGTGAATGTCCTGTACGTAAAAAATCACTCCAGAAACCATCATTAGTAAAATTATGCATAATAGTCTTCATTTCATTAAATATAAAGGAAAATAATCATTATTAACCACTTAAAACATCAATGAAAGTAGTATGTTGTTTTACGCACAGTTACAACAAATGGATGGGAAATGGAATGATAAATGGGTGATAATGGGAAGAAAATGGATGAAATATATGTCGATAAGTGATGGAAAATTGGACAATTCTTTGGCCCAACATGATACTCCTTATCAAAAGTTTCTACATTTGTAATTTTATCTTCTAAATCTCATTCATATTTGTTGCTTACTATTGCATACAACAAATTTGCAAGACAACTTAAGGTGTCTGCAACTTTATTCTCTTTTCCTTTAATATGTTAAATCTTTCAAAATCGTATTTTCATAGAAATGATAACCACGTAGCTTGTCTCGCATTAAGATTATGTTGATCAAATAAGTATTTTAAACTTATATTATGAGACATTAATAAAAATCTCATTTCAATCACATAATGTCACTACATTTTAAGTGCATGAATGATATAAGCTAACTCTAGGTCATGAGTAGCATAATTATTCCCGTGTTCCTTTAGCTTCCTAGACTTATAGGCTAAGACATCATTTTCTTGAATCAGTACTCCACCTAGACCTTCTTTGCATGTGTCTTTACATACAACAAAATCTTTAAATGGATCAATAATTTTGAGAATAGGATCTGATGTTAATAATTGTTTTAACTTATTAAAACCCTCTTCACACTTTTTGTTCCAATTGAATTTAATCGTTTTATTTTTTAATGAAGTTTTGGGGTATTATGTCTTACAAAATATTTCAATGAATTTACGGTAGTATCTAGTAATCCCCATAAATGATCTTATATCATTCACGTTCTTTGCAAAAGGCCATTCAATGATAGATTTAATTTTATCTAGATCTACTGATATCCTATCCTTAGACACCACATGCCCTAAATACTAAATCTTGTCCTCGAAAAAGTCACATTTGCTAAACTTAGCAAATAATTGATGTCCCCTTAACACTTCTGATGATATTTTATTTACCTCTTTAATTTAGATTTAATTGAAAGTTGTTCATGAATTGTCAACCCGGGGTTTCAAAGGCTTATGAGCCACCCAATTTTTTTTATGTCAAACACTACAACTTAGATGTTATTTAATATAGAGGACATCAATGAATTGGTAGAGCTAGATTAAAATTCAATTGAGTGGTGAATGATCTTTTCGATAAAATCACTTTTACATAAAAGTATTTTGATCAATCAGAATGCAAGTATTGTCTATTGATTATAACAATTTATTCCTCTATGATACGAAATAAAATACTCTAAAATGATCTAATTTAAGTACCCAAAACCTTGCATAGAGTAAATTCCATGAAATTAACAGCTACAACAATTTAGTTGAATGAATTAACATAAGTTTAACATGGTTGGTAGATAGCAACTAGCAAGAGAATCCTGAGAAATACTAATACGACGTGTCACCACAGATTTATCCTTTTCGATACCAGACTTACAAACCATACATTCCTTTGTGTTCTACAATGATTAAAAACAATTGCACTACTTAATTCACATCATAAATGAAGAACTCTCACTTATCTGATCAATACTATAATTTAAAAATGCATATAACAATTCAAATATAAAACTAGATGCCCAAAGAAGATCCTAACTATAACAATAGCACCTGACAATCCAAGGGGGGCTTGCCTTGAGGGACACGAGATGAAAATGCCAATCACTGACACAAAATTGACTAACACATATGAAATCAAGAAAATAGAGGATTATATATATAATAGAGTCTGATTACAACAACGTTCAATAAATCTGTGTAAGATGATGGCTAACCTTCCTTGGAGAGGATTCAAAGTTTTTATACATCAACACCCACTATGAAATCATTAAGATTCTTTCAATTGAACTAATTTAGGGATGATGAACTAGTTGACATGTTGAGAAACTTCTATAAAAAATTGACTTTTCATTTAAACCTTGTAACATTTTTTTAGTAGAGAGAAGAGATATAACGGTTAATTGTCCCTCTATTACAAATCAATCCATTGAAATTTTTTAGAGCATTGAGGTAGAGATTACCAAGCCTTCTATTTCATGTAGGGATTCCAACGATTAGTTCCTTAAAAACTATATTCTTTTATTGAGGGGGATCGTTAGGTCCCACATAATTTATGGAAATTTATTGTACATCATGTGTAGTAGACTAAACCAATTTCACACCTTGATCAAGTGTTCAATTGTATATTGCAAACATTTATGAGATTATCTCTATATATGATGTCTAAGTAGGTTTGAAGCTAGTAGCATATAAGTAGTTGTGTTAAGTAATGTTAGCATGTTAGCTTGGATTTTGTTTAGAAGGTGTTCTAGTGAAAGAGTACATGGAAAATCCAAAATGAATAGAAAATCATCTAGGAAAAATTATTAAGTCAAATTTCAACCAATTTTCTAAGACTTTACAAGGTTTTATAAATTAGAGAAATATTCATCGAGACTTATACAAGATTTCATAATTCGATAATTTTATGAAAGATTGTCCAACAACTTATATGTACATATTATATTATTCATAAAATTTCTTTGACCAGTTTCTATGTACTACAGGGATTCAACCATTGATTATAGATATAAATTTTTGGGGTTCTTAAAAGTTTCATATTCCTAGACAAGTAATAAAAAATATTAGATAATATACCTTCAAAAATAACAATGGAAGTAATAACTTTTTTCAATGATGTAGCCAATGAAACATGTGAAAACTATCTTCTATTAGGTTTTTCAATAACTAAATCCCCACATCAATTTTAGTATATGGTTATGCAAGTTGTGGGTTCAGGATTTCTCTATCTTCAATGGATGATGATGAGATCATTTTTTTCAATAAAAATAAAGAAACATATATTATGGTGAATGAACAATAATTAGACACAAGTTAAGTGACATGAAGTGCCCCGTATCCATTCCTTTGTTTATTTCAAATTTGGATTGAAATGCATTAAATAGATATTTACAGTGCACTTGTCTCATCTTCTTTCAATCTAGGAAGAACACATAGTTGTAATCACTCATTGTCTACTCTGGTCTTCTACTAGTTAGATGCGTTGTCTACCACTGGTTGTTATCGATGCATGAGCTACTAATTATCCATTGACCAACAACCAATTATTTTTTATATTTTTTCTCATAATTGTTTATTTCGAATTTGGAATAACAACCACAAAATCAATATGTTTGTCTCATCCTCCTACAATCTAAGAAAAACATGCTTGCTAGTACACTCCAAATTCTTAAATATAAACACCTATTAGTGTAATTATAAAATTTAATAAATAAAAATAAATCAAATTATAATAAACCTAATTGGAATACCTAGTCAAATTCCTCTTTTGTGAATAAATTATCTATTATGAGCTTTATCCATGCATCACCTACTAGTTATCCATGCACAAACAACCATTTATTTTATTTTTTATTTTTTCTTATAATTGTTTCTTTCAAATTTGAAATGACATCCATAATATCAATGTCTTTGCCTTGTCGTCCTACAACTTAAGAAAAGTATACTTACTCATCAACCCCATATTCTAAAACATAGACACCTATAAATATAAATACAAACACAAATAAATATAATTACAAATATAAACAAAAATCAATATAATCACCACATTTAAAAAAAAATTATAATAAACTTAATTGAAATACATTGTCAAATTCCTCCTTTGTCAATGGAATACTCGGTGCATCCTTAACCTTAGTATGTGCATTAAGAGTGTGACATGTATGAAGGAGCAACATTTTTAATAATCACAGCTATTCGTGGGTGATGGCGTTGTGACACACTCCATTCTCACTTTTCGTTTCCATCATTTTTTTGGTTGACAAGCACTTATATAATATTTAATATATAGGTTTTTTTATTGGATAGGTGTTTTTTTTTAAATGTAAATGAGTGCATATACAAAGTTTTTTATAGGTGTTTTTTTTAAAATATAAATGAGTGCATGGATGTAGAAGTTATAAATAAAATCGTACGCAACTTTAACATATAAAAAAATTCTAAATAGGCTTTTATGGCAGAATGTATGGTACAATCTAAGGGTTTATTTGGGCATGTAAGTAAACTTGAACCATTTATAGTATTGGACACTTGGACTGTCGAAGTATTTATTATTGCAAGTTAACTTTGGCATATATAAAACTTAAATGGTGGATAACTTATCAGCAACCGCTATTTTGTTTCCCCGTGTCGCCGCCAATGCCCTCCGATGTCATGTAAAATGGCCATTTAAAGGGCGGTGAAGCCTTTCACAAGAGGAAACATTAATTAGTGGTTAAAGCACGCTGACCGTTAGTGCTATAAAAGAGACGATGTCTCGTGTTATTTAATGGGTTGGATTATATTTGTTCTTTACTTCGTAACATTTCAGTAATGTATATTTTCTAACAAATGTTTTGTTTGTAATATAAATAGTTATTAAATTTAATAATGGTATAAACTTAATTTAGTTTATATTTAATAAATGGTTTTGCTAATAACATAAATAGTTATTAAATTTAATAATAGTATAATTTAAAATTATTTTGTATTTAATAAAATTGAGAATTGCATTTTAAAAAAAATTAAAATATGAGACAATTTTGTTTGTCATTATTTTTCAATTTATTTTAAGTCACAATAATAATGGTGGAGTTGCATGATGATGATAATACTTGGTTTACTTTAAAATCTTTTTCATGTGCTCAAAAAGCTTGCGAAGAAGCTTTCCAAGCTCACTATAGTTTTCGCAAATTAGGAGGTTATAGAGATTCGTATTGTAACAAATACTATGGAACTCATGTCTAATGTGGGTGTAAGAAAGGCACTCGAAGAGAGTGATTTTCATCATCAACACTCATAGACTCACAGATATGAAAAACCCTTTTAGTCCATGGAGTTTTAGGAATAAACCAACGTTTTGTTTCCCTATGGAGTATGATCATGACAGTTTATTCTAATCATGGTTATATTAATTTTCTTCCATGAGCTGTTCACTTCCTACAGATACTTTTGATCTTCCAAGTTAGGATTAAAGACCTCCTTATAGTATCTTAAGTTTCTCTTAACTGCTAAATTTTCTTCACACCAAAATTTCTCTTTAAACTTAAAAGTAATAAAAAATTTCACATTGTCAATGTTTTGCAAAATGTTGTTTTCAATAATGCCTCAATGGTTTAACCAAGCCATGGTATCTTTACACCAACACCGCTTGAGATGCAGTAGGTCCATGGTATCTTTACACCAATACCGCTTGAGGCATAGTAGGTTTTGACTTGACTTTAAAACAATTTTAGAAAGTCTCTTGTTTCCCATGTTATTTATTGTGTGCATGTACACTAGGTACCTAGTCATGGAAATGGTCTGAATGGGGGAAAGACCCACTTCTATAAGTAGAACACGATAAGGCATATAATTTTGAAGTTATAAGTTATAAATACCTTTTATATTTTCTCAATATTCCTCCAAGATTCTCTAACCCTCATACAAGATAACACGAATGAGAAGGGTTTCAAAGAGGAACTTTTTTTTATCCAACATGAACCAATTGACTGATTTATAGTTATTTATTAGACCAAAATAACTGTAAATCATATCCATATAAATATAAATTAACATAACTTAAAAAATAAAATAAAAAATTTATAATATCAATAATTAACTGCATTATGATGATTGAGCACACGAAATGATAAAACATCCCCCAACTAAGCTTACCCAAATTTTGGAATTCAAATTTTAATGGAAGATTTAAAATTCAAATGATACTTGTTTTTTCTTGAGATGATCAATAAGATTGACCCAAGTGTAACAAATGTACAACAATGATTCATTTAATGGTTTTATGCTTAAATGAATTTTCATTAAGATTTAAATAAGCATCAATTAAAGGGTGGCTAAAAAGAAACGGTAATAATTTGTTATTTTTTTTATATAGATTTTTTTATTTATTAAATAGTAATTGTTTTGTGATTATATTAAAACTAAATATAAAATTATATATTTTCGACTTTGTTTAACAGTTAAATATCTTTACAATATAAGTGATTGGTTGTGTCTATTAACATTCACTAACTACTTTACTTATAAATATACTATCTTATAACATCTTTACATAAACACACAAGAGAAAAAAATAGCTCAAAGTTAAAACAATAATTAATCAAAGCTTTTTGAAAATAGTTGATGCTCAAGTGCGATCTACCCTTGACACACAAATCCTTTTCAAAAAGAGCCCCATGACATAAAGGTGGAGAATCGAGATTAATGATTTTTTAAAGTTCAATCTATGTGCCCGGAGAGATTGATGACTTTGTTTTATGGGTTGTGCATATGCAGTGAAGATTAATGATGGTTTAAGTTCAAGTTGTGAGCTTTCCATATGGGTTTTGTTAACAAAGGGAATGAATTTTTAGTGTTACTTGTAAATAGTCTAAATTGTTGTACTAATTTAATTGAAAATGAGTTTCGAAAGATTAAATATTTTGGATCTGTAAAGGGATAAAATGATTAGCATTACCTTTTCTTAAGTTTTGTTTTTCCATCTTTTACATGTTATTTTTTATTTTATTTTATTTTTGTAGTTATTGATTATGCTCAATTATATATAATTGTCATATACTGTACTGTAGTGTTATATATATAAATATATAACTATAGTGTAGTGTTATTTAATATACGATATATCATTATTTTGTGATTATCTGTGTACCATAAGTCATTAATTTATTACCCATATTTCATGACTATATGTTAAGAACCTGTTTCAACCCTCCTCTTTATTTTGTTAGTATATTTTGTCAGATGCATATGCTTTGTAAGTTGTCCCATTAGTATGTTGTATTACCCCACATTCATGGGGATTAAGTAATAGTTGTTTAGATTAAACTTAGTATATAAGTATGTGTTGAGGTTAATGAAAGCATTGAAGAGTTATTTTGTATTAAGCTTGCTCAAAGGAGGTTTCCCCCTCGAAGTGGCCTGCAATTAATAAAATCTCTTCTATGCTCCATAATTTCTGTTATATCATGCATTCTCATTTTTTATTGTAGGAGGTTCTCCACATCTGGTATCACAACACTTTCTTGGTCTTGTTGGGTGGAATTTTTGGAATTTTTTTTTGTCTACAGTGCTTCCTGGTGCTATGATCCTTACAGTTGTTCTTCTTCTTGCAGCGGTATTATTCATTTAGATCAGGGAATAAACCCTATCCACTTAACTGTGGGAAGTATTTGGAAATAGACCTAAAACTCATTGCGAGGAGTACCAGAGGAACCCCGAAGTAGTTGGCCATTGAGAGGACCTTCCAAGCAAAAAGGGCAATGAAACCCCCACCAGATTTACTAGATTCCCATCCGTGAGGAAAACCAAAGAGCTGTCATTTTTTTCCAAATGGTTAGCAGTTTTACCTACGTCATGAAGTGAGGGGTACTGCACCAATACTTAAGTCTAAGATAGCCTTGGTGGCCAAGTTACTACCTTTGAACCATTAGGGAACCGAATATACCTGGGGTCCATATCTATTTATAGTTGATAACACGTAGAATTCCAGAACTGTCACAGATCATTTACTCTATTTCAAGTTGATAAAGCACATCTTTCTAGCACTGCCACATATCATTTCTTCAGTAAAAACAAAACAAAACAAAACAAAACAAAAGTATAAATTTATCTTTTTGAGGCATATCTTCCTTGGTTTAGCTCTATCTCCATTGAAACTTCACTGTAACCCCCATAATACAATTGTCCATAGTACTTCTTTGATGACCCTATTCCCAATTTCACTTTTGGAAGGCCAAAATTCCACATTTGTATATTTTTAGGGTTTTTCATAACTTCTCTGATTCTCACCCAATCGCCTTCAAATTTTTCCACGCTACTCCATTGTCCCTCTCTAACAAATTTTCCAATTCCTTCATCCCACCTTTGAAATTCACATTTTTTGTTGCTTGTCCCTAAGAAAGTGTCCAAAACCCCAATTACCCTGCCAAATTTTTCCTGAATCAAAAATCTCCTTTTCTATAACCCTTTCCATTTTTGTTTTTCTACCCATTACCTAAAAAAAAAAAGAAAAAAAAATTGCTTATGGTTGTCACCCGCGCCGGAGAAAATAAACAAATGGAAGAATAACTTGCTGCCAACAAGTCCAAACTCGAGGATCTAGATCCAAAATTTCTCGACCTCCATCTTCAGCATTCACCCATGAACAATCGCCACCATCCTGAGTCTTCTACAGACACTAGGTTCTCGTAGTCTAGCAACTTCTGCAGGCCGAAGCTGGATCTTCCTCGCTTCAATGGTGATGATCTGACTGGATGGATTTTAGGGCAGAACAATATTTCAGTATGCATAACACTTTGATGTCAACAAAGTCCCACTTGCATCCTTTCATTTGGAACGTGAAGCACTTCAATGGTTCTGTTGGTACATCAAGGCTCATGCAGAGCCAAAATGGACATATTTTCCCCAACTCCTTTTGCAGCGATTTGGCCCTAGTGCTTTTCATGAATTCACAGAGCACTCACCAAACTTCACCAAAATGGCATTGTATGGGAGTATTAGATAGAATTTGAGAAACTAGCCAATCACACGGAGGGATTGCCTGATGCATTCTACCTGAGTTGTTTTATAAATGGTCTGAAAGTATGCAATATGATCTGAGATTAAAATGTTCTGCCCCAACACAATGATGGAAGCCCTAGGGCTTTCTAAGATAGTAGAGGATAAGATTATGGCTCAACAATGCTCCAAATCCATTCTTGTTCCATTAAAACCTATGGTTCCCCAAAGAATACAAAATCCTCCAGCTCCTAGAGCTACTTCTATCAAGCATTTGTCTGAAGTAGAGATGAGGGAATGTCGGGATAAAGGGCTTTGTTATAATTGTGACATGAAATTCACTCAGGGACATAGATGTGTTGAGAAAAATCTCTATCTCTTGGATGTGGATTCTCCACCCGCACCTGAAATTTTTATGATGCTTAGGATCCAGTAGATGATGATGGTGACATTCAACAACTTCCTGCTCCACACAACAAACCAAAGATATCTTTCCATGCCTTAGCCAAAGTCACCACCCTGCAAACCATGCGGGTCAAAGGGTTCCTCAAAAAAATCCCTCTTACAATACTCATCGATTCTAGTAGCACTCACAACTTCATTGACCTAAGGATCACCAAACAGGCTAATTGTTTTGTCCATCCTTGCTTAAGCTTTCAAGTCATGATTTCCAATGGGGGAACCTTACCTTAGAATGGGAAGTGTCGTAATGTGCACATATCTATGGGGGATTATAACTTGCACTCTAAGATGTTTTCCTTTCCCTTAGGCAGATGTGATGTGGTCTTGGCCACTCAATGGTTACATACACTTGGACCCATTTTATGGGATTTTGCTGAAATTTGGATGCAGTTTTCAATCAATAGTACTAAACCCACATTGTGGGGCTTACAACTAGGGTCTCTTAGCCACATTAGTTCACATATAATGGAAAATATTCTTAATAAAATTTCACATGGTGTCATCTCTCAGCTCCATTTCATTCAGATGCAACCTTCAACAGTCTCAACTACTCCATTGGATCTCCAACAAATTTTGGATCGATATGCATGTGTGTTTGTTGAGACAGTGGGATTGCCACCTTCTTGACCCAAGGACCATCATATTCTACTCCTTCCTGGAAGCGCCCCTCCCAACATCAGGCCCTATCACTACCCGTTTCACCAGAAGACAGAAATCGAGATGCTTGTTCGCGACTTACTGAAGCAAGGTGTTATTCACCCTAGCACTAATTCCTTCTCTTCACCAGTCCTTCTAGTACAGAAAAAATATGGGTCATGGTGCCTTTGCATCGACTTTTGAGCACTTAATAACATCACAATCAAGGATAAGTTTCTAATTCCCATTGTTGATGAGCTTCTGGATGAGCTCCATGGTGTTCATTTTTTTCTCCAAGTTCGATATTCGTTCTAGGTATCACCAAATCCAGGTCCATGAGGATGCTATCCATAAAACGGCTTTCCGCCCACATGATGGCCATTATGAATTTTTGGTCATTGTATTTGGCCTCACAAATTCTCCTTCCACATTTCAGGCATTGATGAATAAAATATTTTAGCCCTACTTGAGAAACTTCATTCTGGTCTTCTTTGATTATATCCTCATCTATACTAAAACCTGTGCCGAGCATCTCCAACATATATATCTTGTACTACAACTTGTCTTCGATTATCATCTCTATTCCAAATAATCCAAATGTGTTTTTGGGAAGAATTAAGTAGAGTATCTCGAGCATATTATTTCAGCACAAGGTGTTCGTGTCGATCCTAGCAATATAGTTTCCATGAAAAATTGGCCACATCCTCAGACCTTGAAGAGCCTTCATGGGTTTTTGGGACTTATTGGATACTACCGCAAGTTTGTCAAGGATTATAGTAAGATTGTATCTCCATTAAGAGCTCTACTGAAAAAGGATGTTTTTCAATGGACACCTATTGTTGAGTGTGCATTTGAGAAATTGAAACAAGCTATGTGTACCACACATGTTCTAGTTATGCCTGATTTTTCCAAGCCCTTCACTATTGAGAGTGATGCTTGCGACAATGGACTTGGTGATATCCTCCTCCAAGACAAACATCCCATTGTGTTCACTAGCAAATCCTTGTTTGGTAAGAATTTATCTGCCTCTACATATGAGAAGGAAATGATGGCTATTTTCCATGTCGTACAGAAGTGGCATCCATATCTCTCAGGGAATCATTTCTACATTAAGACTGATCACCAGAGTCTGAAATATTTCCTAGAACAATGAGTCTCATCCCCAGCACAACAGAAAATGGGTTAAGCAAACTCATGGGTTATGACTATGAGATCACTTACAAGAAGGGTAAGGACAATATTCTAGGGGATGTTCTTTCCCACACATTTGATGGTCATCCTTCTCTTTCATATATTTCTATGCCTATTCCAAATTGGTTACAATCTGTTCATCAAGGCTATGTCAATGAATCTTCCTTATCTCAAGTCATCCAAATGTTGTCCAGTAATCCTTCTCTTGTACCTCATTACTCTTGGGATGGTTCTTCTCTAAGATACAAGGGTGTCTTGGTGTTTCCCCAGAACACAGATCTTCACAAGGTTGTCTTCTATGAACTCTGTGCTTCTCCAGCAGCGAGACACTCTGGGTTCCTCAAAACGTATGAGAAAGAATGACGTAACTTCTTTTGGAAGGGAATGAAATAGGAAATTCAGTAGATGGTTGTCGAATGTGATACCTGCCAACAACACAAGGGTGAAACTACACTCCTCCTTGGCTTGCTCAAACCATTTCCATCCCTACAAGGATTTGAACAAATATTTCGATGGATTTCATCGAAGGGCTCCCTAAATCTGGGGGGAAGACCGTAATATTGGTTTTTGTTGATCAGCTCCCCAAATATAGTCATTTTTTTCCTCTCATCGATCCATATACTGCCTCCTCAGTCACATAAATTTTCATAGACTAGATATTCCTTCTTCATGGCATCCCTTCTTCCATTGTCTCAGACCGCAACTCAACTTTCACAAGTCAATTTTGAACCGAAATCTTTCGCCTCACTGTAACCAAACTGAAAATGAGTTCAGGATATCACCCATAAATAGGTGGTCAAATTGAAGTCACCAACAAATGCTTGGAAACTTATCTTTGTTGCTTCACCTCTGAACAATGAGATCAATAGGAAAAGTGGCTCCCTCTTGCTGAATGGTCGTAGAATACTTCCTAACATACTACATCTAAAATTAATCCATATGAAGTTTTTTATGGGAAGCCACCCCCAGTGCTCCTTCCATGCACCCCCCATAGTTCACCAGTTCTGGAAGTTGACATGGTTCTTAGAAACCATGATCATATTTTCCACATTCTACAAGAGAATCTTCACATGGCAAGAAATCGCATGAAGCAGCAGGCTGATCAACATCGTTCTAAGTGCACCTTTCAATTCAGTGATATGGTTTGTCTTCATATGTAGGCTTACCAGCAATCCTCCCTGAAACTCAAAGGGCATCAGAAGCTGGCTCCAAAGTTCTATGGACAATATAAATTTCTTCAGAAGATTGGGTCCATTGCTTATAAATTGGAACTTCCTCCTTCTTCTCACATTCACCTAGTCTTTTATGTCTCTTGTCTCAAGAAAGTGATTTGCATCAACATCAGATCACAAACTCTTTTACCAGAGCTAGATATGGAAGGATCCATCATTTTGGAACCAGAGGCCATCCTCAATAAGTGCACTCGTCAGCTTCTCTCTCAGTCCATAATAGAGGTCTTAATTTAGTGCCACCTTCTTGACCCAGGTACCATCGTATTCCACTCCTTCCTGGAAGCATCCCTCACAACATCAGGCCCTATCGCTACTCGTTTCACCATAAGACATAAATTGAGATGCTTGTTCACGAATTACTGAATTAAGGTGTTATTTTCCCTAGCACTAGTTCCTTCTCTTCATCGGTCCTTCTAGTCCCGAAAAAATATGGGTCATGGCGCATTTGCATCGAATTTCAAGCACTTAATCACATCACAATCAAGGATAAGTTTCAAATTCCTATGGTTGATGAGCTTCTGGATGAGCTCCATGGTACTCATTTTTTTCTCCAATTTGGATATTCATTCTGGGTATCACCAAATCCAGGTCCATGCAGATGATATCCCTAAAACAACTTTCTGCACACATGATGGCCATTATGAATTTTTGGTCCTGCCATTTGGTCTCACAAATCCTCCTTCCATGTTCCAGGAATTGATGAATAAAATATTTCATCCCTACTTGTGAAACTTCATTATGGTCTTCTTTGATGATATCCTCATCTAGAGTAAAAGCTGGGCTGAGCATCTCGAACGTCTGGATCTTGTACTACAACTTTTATGGCATCATCTTTGTGCCAAACAATCTAAATGTGTTTTTGGACAGAAGGAATTAGAGTATCTTGGGCATATTGTTTTGGCACAAGGGGTTTGTGTTGATCCTGCCAAAATAGATGTCATGAAAAATTGGCCACATCCTCAGATCTTGAAGATCCTTTGTGGGTTTTTGGGACTTACTGGCTGCTACCGTAATTTTGTTAAGGATTATGGGAATATTACAGCTCCATTAACAACTCTACTGAAAAATGATTCTTTTGCATGGACACCTGTTGTTGAGTGTGCAATTTAGAAAATGGAACAAGCTATGTGTACCATGCATGTTCTAGCTATGCCTGATTTTTCCAATACCTTCACTATTGAGAGTGATGCTTGCGACAATGGACTTTCTGCTATCCTCCTCCAAGATGAACAACCCATTGCATTCACCAGCAAATCCCTGTCTGGTAATAATTTATCCACCCCTACATATGAAAAGGAAATGATGGCTATTTTGCATGACGTACAGAAGTGGAATCCATACCTCTTAGGGAATCATTTCTGCATCAATACTGATCACCAGAGTCTAAAATATTTCTTGGAACAACAAGTCTCATCCCCAATACAACAAAAATGGGTTAGCAAACTCATGAGTTATGACTATGAGATCACTTACAAGAAGGGTAAGGACAATCTTGTGGCGAATGCTCTTTCCCGTACATTTGATGACCATTATTCTTTTTCAGATATTTCTATGCCTATTCCAAATTGGTTACAATATGTTGAGTAAGGCCATGTCAATGACTCTTCCTTATCTCAAATTATCCAACAGTTGGCCAATAATCCTTCTCTTGTACTGCAATACTCTTGGAAGGGTTCTTCTCTGAGATAGAAGGATTGCTTGGTGCTTCCCTAGAGCAAAGATCTTCACCAGGATGTCTTCTATGAAACCCATGCTTCTCCAATGACATGACACTCTAGGTTCCTCAAAACATATGAGCGGGCACAACGTAACTTCTTTTGGAAGGGAATGAAACGAGAAATTCAATAGATGGTTGCTGAATGTGATACCTGCCAATGCCACAAGGGTGAAACTACACTTGTCCCCAGCTTGCTCAAACCATTTCCCATCCCTACAAGGATTTGGACAGATATTTCGATGGATTTCATCGAAGGGCTCCCTAACTATGGAGGGATGACCATAATATTGGTTTTGGTTGATAGACTCTCCAAATATAGTCATTTTTGTGCTCTTATCCATCCATATACTACCTCCTCAATCGCACAAATTTTCATGGAATAGATATTACGTCTTGATGGCATCCCTTCTTCCATTGTCTCAGACCACGATGAAACTTTCACAAGTCATTTTTGTACCGAACTCTTTTGCCTCACTGGAACCAAATTGAAAATGAGTTCATGATATCACCCATAAATAGATGGTCAAATGGAAGTCACCAACAAATGCTTGGAAACTTGTCTTCGTTGCTTCACCTTGTAACAACAACATCAATAAGAAAAGTTCCTCCCTCTCGCTAAATGGTGGTACAATACTTCCTACCATACTGCATCTAAAATAACTCCATATGAAGTTGTTTATGGGCAGCGACCCCCAGTGCTCCTTCCATACACCACCCATAGTTCACCAGTTCAAGCAGTTGACATGGTTCTTTTGAAACCGCAATCAGATTCTCCAAATTCTGCTTGAGAATCTTCACATGGCAAGAAATCGCATGAAGCAGCAAGCTGATCAAAAACGTTCTGAGTGCACCTTCCAAGTAAGTGATATGGTTTTTCTTCATCTGTAACCTTACAATCAATCCTTCTTGAAACTAAAAGGACATCAGAAGATAGCTCCATATTTCTATGGGCCATATAAAGTTCTTCAGAATATTGGGTATGTTGCTTATAAATTCGAACTTCCTCCTTCTTCTCACATTAACCTAGTATTTCATATCTCTTATCTCAAGAAAGTGATTAGCACCAACATCAGAGCACAAACTGTTTTACCAGAGCTAGATATAGAAGGCTCCATCATTTTGGGACCGAGGGCCATCCTCAATAAGCGCACTCATCAGCTTTGCTCTCGGTCCATAATAGAGGTCTTAATTCAGTTCCACCTTCTCAACCTAAGGACCATTTTATTCCACTCCTTCCTGGAAGCGTCCCTCCAAACATCAGGCTCTATCGCTACCTGTTTCACCACAAGACAGAAATTTAGATGCTTGTTAGCGACTTACATAAGTAAGGTGTTAATCGCCCTAGCACTAGTTCCTTCTCTTCTCCGGTCCTTCTAGTCCAGAAAAAAGATGGGTCATGGAACATTTGCATCGACTTTCAAGCACTTAATCACATCACAATCTAAGATAAGTTTCCAATTCCCGTTGTTGATGAGCTTCTAGATGAGCTCCATGGCACTCATTTTTTTCTCCAAGTTGGATCTTCATTCTGGGTATCACCAAATCTGGGTCCATGCAGATGATATCCCTAATACAACTTTATACACACATGATGGCCATTATGAATTTTTGGTAATGCTATTTGGCCTCACAAATGCCCCTTCCATGTTCCAGGCATGGATAAATAAAATATTTCGGCCCTACTTGCGAAAGTTCATTCTGGTCTTCTTTGATGATATCCTCATCTATAGTAAATCCTGGGCTGAGCATCTCCAACATCTGGATCTTGTACTGCAACTTTTCTGTGATCATCATCTCTATGAAAAATAATCTAAATGTGTTTTTAGGCAGAAGGAAGTAGAGTATCTCGGGCATATTTTTTCAGCACAAGGGGTTCGTGCTGATCTTGCCAAAATAGATGCCATGAAAAATTGGCCACATCCTTACATCTTTAAGAGCCTTCATGGGTTTTTGGGACTTACTGGCTACTACTGCAATTTTTTCAAGGATTATGGGAAGATTACAGCTCCCTTAACAATACTACTAAAAAATGATACTTTTGCATGGACACCTACTATTGAGTGTGCTTTTGAGAAACTGAAACAAGCTATGTGTACCACACTTGTTCTAGCTATGCCTGATTTTTCCAAGACCTTCACTATTGAGAGTGATGCTTGCGACAATGGACTTGGTGCTGTCCTCCTCCAAGATGAACATCCCATTGCATTCACAAACAAATCCCTGCCTGGTAAGAATTTAGTTGCCTCTACATATGAGAAGGAAATGATGGCTATTTTGCATGCCGTACAGAAGTGGCATCCATACCTCCTAGGGAATCATTTCTGCATCAAGACTGATCACCAGAGTCTGAAACATTTCCTGGAACAATGAGTCTCATCCCGAACACAACAAAAATGGGTTAGCAAAGTCATGGGTTATGATTATGAGATCACTTACAAGAAAGGTAAGGACAATCTTGTGGCGGATGCTCTTTCTCGAACATTTCATGACCATGCTTCTCTTTCATCTATTTCTATGCCTATTCCAAATTGGTTACAATATGTTCAGCAAGGCTATTCCAATGACTCTTCCTTATCTCAAATCATCCAACAGTTGGTCAGCAATCCTTCTCTTGTATCACATTATTCTTCATATGGTTCTGCTTTGAGATACAAGGGTCGCCTAGTGCTTCCCCAGAGCAGAGATCTTCACTAGGCTATCTTCTATGAACTCCATGCTTCCCTAGTGGTATGATGCTTTGGGTTCCTCAAAACGTATGAGCGAGAATGACGTAACTTCTTTTGGAAGGTAATGAAATGGGAAATTTAACAGATGGTTTCCAAATGTGATACCTTCCAGTGCCACAAGGGTGAAACTACACTCCTCCCCAGCTTTCTCGAACCATTTCGCATTCCTACAAGGATTGGGATAGATATTTCGATGGATTTCATCGAAGGGCTCCCTAAATATGGAGGGAATACTGTAATATTGATTGTGGTTGATAGACCCTCCAAATATAGTCATTTTTGTGCTCTCATCCATCCATATACTGCCTCCTCAGTCACACAAAGTTTCATGGACCAAATATTCCATCTTCATGGCATCCATTCTTCCATTGTCTTAGACCGCAACGCAACTTTCGTAAGTCATTTTTGGACCAAAATCTTTCACTTCACTGGAACCAAACTAAAAATGAGTTTAGGATATCACACACAAACAAATGGTCAAACTGAAGTCACCAAAAAATGCTTGGAAACTTATCTTCATTGCTTCACCTATGAATAGTAACATCAATGGGAAAAGTGTCTCCCTCTCACTGAATGGTGGTACAATAATTCCTACCATACTACATCTAAAATGACTCCATATAAAGTTGTTCATGGGTAGCCACCCCCAGTGCTCTTTCCATACACCCCGCATAGTTCACCAGTTTAGGAAGTCAGCATGGTTCTTCGAAACCGTGATCAGATTCTCCACATTCTGCAAGTGAATCTTCACATGACAAGAAATCGCATGAAGCAGCAAGTTGATCAACACCATTCTGAGCACACCTTTCAATTCGGTGATATGGTTTTCTTCGTTTGTAGCCTTAGAAGCAATCCTCCCTGAAACTCAAAGGGCATCAGAAGATGGCTCCAAATTTCTATGGGCCATATAAAGTTCTTCAGAATATTAGGTTAATTTCTTATAAATTGGAACTTCCTCCTTCTCACATTCACCCAGTCTTTCATGTCTCTTATCTCAAGAAATTGATTGCAACCAACAACAGAGCAAAAGTTGTTTTATCAGAGCCAGATATAGAAGGATCCATCATTTCAGAACTGGAGGCCATCCTCAATAAGTGCACTCATCAACTTCTCTCTCGGTCCATAACAGAGGTCTTAATTCATTGGCACGGCATGCAACCAGAGGATGCTACATGGGAACCGCTCCTTCAGATTTAGCAACAGTTTTGCACATCTAAATCTTTGAGGAAAAATATTTTTCTAAGAGGGATTGGGATGTTAAGAACCCATGTCAACCCCCCCCCTCTTTATTTTGTTAGTACATTTTGTTGGACACATATGCTTTGTAAGTCGTCCCATTAGTATGTTGTATTATCCCACATTCATGGGGAGTAAGTAATAGTTGCTAAGTCATCTAGTTAATATGTTGCATTATCCCACATTCATGGGGAGTAATAGTTGTTTAGATTAGACTTAGTATATAAGTATGCGTTGAGGCTAATGAAAGCATCTAATAGTTATTTTGTACTGAGCTTGCTCAAAGGAGGTTTCCCCCTCGAAGTGGCCTGTGATTAATAAAATCTTTTCTGTGATCCATAATTTCTATTATATCGTCCATTCTCATTTTTTATTGGAAGAGGTTCTCCACACTATAGTCGTACGTGACCAATATCTCATGGTTTCTAATAGTATACTTAGCACTTATTTCATGATCGAATGATGTTTGTGCTTAAGTGTGGAGTCCTTAGCAGGTTTTGTGTCGTATAAACTATTAAGTTAGAGATCACTAAACTCCTTTTACTTATGTTTAGGGGTTTTTCGAGTTCAACATTATATCTTTTTATTTTCATATTATTTTCCTAGTGTAAATCATTAATCTATGATCCATATCCCATGTGTATAGACACAACTAACCAATTTCTCATGGTTTCGAATAGTCCACTTTGTATTCAATACATCGAGTGGCACTCACATGGGTGACCAAGTGGGATTGTGATGTAGGAGCATCGTGGCCTACCAACAATGTGATGAGTTGGTCACATGTTGTGGTACATTTTTTGTTGTTTGAGGAGTCATAGTTTGTTAACACCGATAGGAATGATGGAAGATCATGACTCCCTGCATGGAGATCAAGCTGCAATTTTGTTTGTTGTGATAGGGATGTTTTCATCATGCTTTGTACTTGTTTGTTTGAGATTGCAGGACCACTCAAGGTGGGAGTAACAGTTTAGCTTAAATTGGCAGATTAGAGAAGTAGAGGGGGTTCTTCTCTTCAGGGTAAGAACTCCAATTTGAAAAGAGAAGGCCAGAACTGGGTCTGGTTCCACATATAAATATTTTGTGAAGGCTGAAGAAGGAGAGCCAATATTTGTGTTTGTTATATTTCTTAATAGAAAGATTAGTTGTGTGTTTGTAGTGTTGTAGCCTATATACATTTATTGTTTGAACTGCGTATCTTTGTAGAACCGACTTCGGTGGTTTTCTGAACATCTATGTATTTCTGTGAAATTGTTGATTCAGGCATTAAATTCGTGCTTGAATAGTTGAGATAGGTTGCATATGCATGCATAGAAGTGTTAGGCTAGTAAATCATGAAGTTCGAAGGCTGGATTGATCAATCCTTTGATCGATCAGCGCATAACATAGATTTTATACCATTAACAAGTTTTGCAGAGAATGAACAATGGGGATTGAGTCTGCAGACAAAGATTTGATGATTTAGGAGAGATCTGCAATGGAAGTTGTGAGGGTGATAATGGATCTACAAAGATCTATGAGATACGCATCAAAGAGTAGATCAATGATCGTGGAGAAGGCTGTAAAGATCTGACGGCTGAAAAAAATCGTGAAAGAAAAGTTGCGGAAGGAAAGTTGTAGGGGAGTAAATTTGGAAAGTTAACATCTCGCATCCCGCATCCCAAAACCCGCATGTGGAAATCCTATTGCGAAAAACCTGTTGTGGAAGAATAACTACAAGGAGGTAATTTTAGAGCAGAATTTGGTCGAGGGATAAACTTGGTAATCCTGCTAAGTGTAGGAGCCACCAGATCCTAGAGGTTTTGGTTGGGTTGGCTGTGGTTGATCTGACCCACACCAATTTTTGTATCAGAGAAAGGAGAATATCGTGTGGGAGAGAAGCTTAGCAGTAGAATCCTAAAAGATAAAAAAAGAGTGCTCAAGAGGTTTTAGATAGAGGACCAACATTACCAAAAGACCAAGTACAGAGAAGGGGTTTGGTGATGTAAGTTGTAGCAGTGCGAAACAGAATTGTTGCAGAGGCTTAGTACAAGAGGATGGCTACACGTGTAGGTATACCAAGAGGTTTTGAAAAAGGTTGACCAGTGGTGAATGCAGAAGTCATCAAGGAAATGAGGGAGCTACAAGCACGTCTGGAAGCTATGCAGACATGCCGATGAAGAGACCCAGAAGCAGGGGATGTAAGTGAATCTGAGGATGAAGAGAAAAGAGAAGAATCTACACCTATGCAGTTGACACCTAAGCTAAGGTATTTCAAATCGATTCTAAGAGAAACTTCAAGACCAAAACCTAAGTTGTCTACCTATGATGGAAGTCTCATCATTGAGCATCTCATTGACTGGATCAGTGAGATGGATAAGTACTTTCAGTACGATGAGATTGAAGAAGACAAGAGAGTTAGATTGACTATCACAAGATTGAAAGGGCATGCATCATTGTGGTGGGATAGTGTACAAGGAGAAAGAAGGAGGAAGAATAAGTCATTGATAACGAGCTGGGCCAGGATGGTAGCAAATATGAGAGCTAAGTTCTTGGCCAAATATTACCAATTAATTATGTATAAACAGGTACAGAACCTTAGGAAAATATTGTTAATAGTTAAAGAGTACACTGAGGAGTTCTACAAAGTAAACCTAAGGGCATGATATGTGGAATATTCAGCAGAAAAGGCTACTAGGTATGTCAATGTTCTAAGGATGGATATTCAAGAAGAGATCAACATGATATCACCTAGAACAATGGAGGAGGCATATCAATGTGCCTTGAGGGAATATGAGATGATAGCGAGGAAGCAGAGCTTCAACAGAGGTCGAGCTTCAACCAGAGGAAGGGGGCAAGTAGCTGGAAGAGGAATATTTGGAGCACTGAGGGGAGAGTCCAGTAAGTCTAACCAGCAATAGCATCATGATAGAGGTGGTGACTCTAGCATAAGAGGACCTTACCAAGGAGGTAGAGGTAGAGAAAGAGGTAGAGGAACTGTCTATAGATGCTACAAATGCAACCAGTTGGGGCATAAATCATTTGAATGTCCACAAAAGGAAGACGTAGGACAGAGAGGAGCCTATGTAGCTCAAAACGAGCAACAACAAGAATAGTAGGCAGTGGCAGAAGTATTTCCAGAGATAGGAGAGGATTTTATGATGAATAAGGTCTTGTTGAAACCTGAGAGGGACAAATAAAAACCTACTCAAAGAAAATCTTTATTCAATACCACGTGTAAATTCCAAGGGAAGTGCTATAAGATGGTGATTGATAGTGGGAGCACTGGCAATATTATTTCCACAAAGATGGTGGAGAAGTTGAGTTTAAAGAGGACCAAGAATCTCATTCCATACAAAGTATCTTATTTACATAAAGGACATCAAATGCTGGTAAGTGAGCAGTGCAAAGTTGATTTCCAAATAGGTCCATATAAGGACAAGATTCTACGTGATCTTATGCCCATGGATGTTTGTCATATACCATTAGGAATACCGTGTCAATTTGATAAGAAAGTGATTCATGATGGTAGGAGTAACTGTCATCATTTTGAGAAGAATGGGATGAGACATGTACTTCACCCTTTACAAGAAGGTGGTACAGTAGGACAGTTAGCACGCAAAGTCTTGATGTTGTCAGGAAAAGAATATTTGCAACTGATTGAGAAGGAAGAGTTGAACTATGATGTGGTATGCAAACCGAGAGTGGTGACAATGATGACTAACGTGACAGATTTACCTAAGGAGATTCAAGATATGTTGAGTGAGTTTAATGACATCGTGGTGGATGATTTACCAAATTAGTTACCACCAAGGAGGGATATAAGCCATCAAATTGATTTTATTCCAGGAGCCAATTTACTAAACAAGGCAGTGTATAGGTTGATACCTCAAGAGAATGAGGAAGTGAGGAGACATGTCCAAGTATTGTTGGACAAAGGATTGGTCAAGAAGAGTGTGATTCCATGTGTAATACCAGCAGTACTGACACCAAAGAAGGATGGTGAGTCGAGGATGTGTACTGAATCCAGAACAATTAACAAGATTACTATCAGTGATAGGTTTCCATTACCAAGGATGGATCACATGATGGATTTCCTAAGTGGGAAAACATGCTTTCAAAACTAGATTTCAAGAGTGGAAATCATTAGATCAGAATCAGAGAAGGAGATGAGTGGAAGATATCCTTCAAGACAAATGATGGGTTGTATGAGTGGTTGGTCATGCTAGTTGGATTGTCGAACGCACCAAGCAATTTTATGATATTGATTAATCAAGTATTGATAGATTTCATAGGAAAGTTTGTGATAATATACCTTGATTACATTTTGGTTTTCAACCAAATAGAAGAAGAGCATCTGAAGCATATGAGATATGTTTTAGAGAAAATGCAACAGGAAAAGTTGCTAGTAAATGTGAAGAAGTGTACATTTCTGAATCCAGAGATAGTATATTTAGGTTTTGTTATCTCAAGATATGGGTTGAAGATGGATCTAGAAAATGTGCAAGAAATAATTGATTGGCCTTCACCTTGGAACATATCTGAGGTAAGAAGTTTTCGGATTGGAAATTTTTTATAGGAAATTTATAAATAATTTCAGTGGTATTTGTGCATCTATTGTTGAGACAATTAAGAAGGATAGAAAACCATTTCAATGGAAAACAGAGGCTGAAAGGAGTTTTCATTTCTTAAAGAAGAAGATCACTAAACAACCAGTATGGAAGTTTTCAAAATTCAAACACCCTTTCCAAGTAAAGTGTGATGTCAATGGAGTAGCAATCAGAGTTGTACTGAGCCAGGAGGACAGGCCTATAGTGTATTTCAGTGACAAGCTGAATGATGCAAATCAGAAGTATTTATCTTATGACATGGAGTTTTATGCTATTGTTCAATAAATGAATCGTTGGAGACATTATTTGATTCCTAGAGAATTCGTGTTATATTCTGACAACCATTCATTGTAGTACTATTATACCAAAATCCTTTCACCATCATGTGATAAGACCTTTGACATTTCTACTTGCCCTAAATCCCAGCTTCTAGAGTGAAGCCTAAATGGTTTCTTATCAGCCTATCATACAGATTCCCGGCACCACGCATGCCCCTTTTTCTAGGAGTAGTACCCCTGCTCACACCGCCTTTCATCGGTTGTCCACAAGCGGTGCCACCGCCCATTACACTTGGTCCATGGGTGGTTATTACAAAAATCGCTCTGTCATGGAAGGAGAAGTGCGGTACCCTTGGTAAAAGGGGAAAAATATAAGCTTCTCAAGGATTCTAGATGATAAGCCTCGAGATATCCCTTATCCCTACTATTGTGGGTTGGTTGAGCTCGAGATCCCTCATCCTAGGATCTTAGAGGCCACCTCACCCACTAATTTCTAAACCATCTCTATCCATTAAATCCCTATAAATATGAGCTCATAGCCATGATTGAGGAGAGAACATTGAAGGTATTGTTATGCTATTGGACTGATTCTTGGCCCAAGATCATTTGGAGAGAGCATAGAGAGCTAGAGTCAAAGCTTTTGGGGATGAAGAGCTGGTTTGATGGAGATGCATGTCAACACTAAGGATTGGTTGTAAACTTCTTCATATTTCTAATGCAAGTTGATTTTTTGTCCCATATATATTGTTGATGTTTGATTTCAGATATATATTGATAGATTCCTTAGTCACTAGCATAGATTAGTATATCATATTCTGGTTGCTTTGATCTTTTTCATGTTGAACTCTTTTGCAGGTACACAGGAGAACTATCAAGGCCTTGTATTCTAGATATCTATAGCGTCTAGGGAGAGTTATCAACCTTTGTGATCTATTTGTTCTGGATCTGAACCATTCAGACTAGCGAAACACCTTGCTGTCTGCAGAAGGTGAAATATTCTGATCAACAAATCTGGTGACTTTGCTGGAGATTAGTTATATTTAGTTGTTCTGATCGTCCTCAGTCTACAACTCTTCTCCGAATCTAGGGTCCATTTTCTTCAACTCTTTTCAGTCAGATATACTTTCCAATTTGTATTATTTGGGTTTGAAATTTCTAGATCTTTTCAAATCTGAGTCATTTCAGTTTTTTATGCTCTATTACCATATTCAATTCAACAGTATTTTCCTTGTTATAGTATTTTATAACTTGATCCTTCATTCTCTTTGTGTTTTGTATTTTTAGAAGGAGCCGCATATGTTCTGTTGGCAAGGAGCGGTGCCACTGCCTGAGTCCAGTTAGCAATACGCGGTGCCACTGCCTGAACCCAGTGAGCAAGGAGTGGTTCTGCCTGAAAACCGCCTGCCAGCAACTTCATCTATGTGGTGCTAGGTAGGCCCTATTCCAGACCTTGTATTTTGATTTTTTGTGTGTTTTTAGCTTACTTTTTTATCAAAATGAAGTGTACTTTTGAAAAAGAATGAATTGGGTATTCTGCAGTCACTTTGATTGTTGTATTACCTCTGCATTCAAAGAGAGTTTTTGTTTCTTGCATTGGATTTTACATTATTTTCCTTGGTTGAAACCTCTTGCTCTTTTCTGTAGATATTATTCATTAGAATTGGAAATATACATTTCACCTTCATGTGTAGGCTTTGGTTTGTTTTGGACTTGGAATGCATGAGTGATCCATGTTGTTTTGAGTCTTTCTTTGCTTGGGGTGATTCTTGTTTCCTTTTGCATACTAATTTTTTCAGTACTTGGCAGGAAAGATTGGTTCTTCGTTTCCTTGTCTGTATCAAAGAGAATTTCTAGTTTTCTCTCTCTTTTGATTTATTCACAAGCTTGTTGAATGATTTTCTTCTTATTTAGTGCATGCTTGTTTGAAATTCTAGATCTTACTTTCATTGAGAAGAAATATTTGTTTTCAGCTTTGCGTACATTAGAGTTAGATTTGTTTGGAAACGTTAGTGAAATCATATTTCCATTGAGTTTTAATGTGTCTTTTTCAAGCATGAAAAGATAGGAAACATTTATAATTTATTTATGTTAAATGTTCTCTAGATCTCTCTTTTTTATTTGCTTTGAAGATTGTTTGAGGTGCATTGATATTTCACTTTTCATTTGAAAAGATAGAATTGCATTTGCATTTGGGTGTGCCTTTTTGGGAAGAAAAGTAAATCTCTCTCCCTCTCTTAGGTAGAATTTCATTGAAGAGGAAGACTTGCATTATCATATAGATCAGTGTGCATCTTCTTTAATTTCAAGTTTTCACTCCATGGTTCCAACTAAATGCACAAGTTCAAATCAACCGTAGTTGTAGGTTAAAATTTACGTAGTAACTTGAGTGATAGGTTAGATATTTGTTTGAGTGTCGTGAAACATAGGAGCTATTGTTCTTTGTCAGCATTACATTATGGACTCGCGTAATTCTTCCACATACCGTCGGTATATCGAACAACCTTTCATGTACCCTTGAGGTATATAGAAGGGTACTTCTCGTACTCGATTGTATATCGGAAGGCCCCTTGTGTACAGTTATGCATTAGACATCACTACTAGCGATTCAATCTCCCACATACCTTATGTATATCGGGAGACCCTTTTAGGAATCCTCAAACCAGCTGAGTTATCCTTTTGGTCGTCTTGTCTTTACGGGCGAAGCTTGTAAAGTCTTGATAATCCTATGAGGTTCCTGACTCTTATCCACTCCTTTCACATGTTTGCTTGTTGCTTTTAGTTTGAGTAGTACTTGCTTGTGCATGGTAGTTAGTGGGTTATTAGAGAGTTTAGAGATGGCAACCTCATCTGGGACTACCACTTAAGAGGTCCCCTTCCAAGGTGTACCTTTTGTATTCCCTCCAAGTGAAGGTATTGGTCCTCCTTTTATTGCCACTCTAAATCTTCCTGGATTAACTATAGGATTACTAGTCTGGATTTTTAATCCGGTAATTCTTGTTACACCTAATGTCTCAAATGTCACCTCTCCTCCAGGAGAGGATCGACCTCAACATAATCCTGCTCCTTCTTCACTGGTTGTGGCTTCACCCCTTTCTTCTTCTTGGCTTGACCAAAGCTCTGTGGTTAGTAGTCATGTGGGTAAGAAGAAGAAGAAAGTGAAGAGTAAGAAGAAGAAGGATAAGAAAGAGAAAAAGCAGCAACCATATACTCTTGATGGTGCTCGTTCTAAGAGAACGCTGAAAAACCCAAGTTTACTTGTAAGCTTTGCAAGGGGGACCACCTTCTTAAGGAGTGTTCTGGTCTCTCCCATCTACAAGAAGAGTGGTCTAAAATGTCCAAACCATCTGTGTCATCAACCTGTGATCATCATGTTGGCGATACTCCCTCAACTAGTGACCCATTGGTAAAAGGTCGTAATGGTAAAGTCTTGTATCCTTGTTTGATATGAAAGGATATGCATCGTACTTTTCTTTATCCAAGCATGGATGAAGCTTCACATTGTTTGGAAAATATTACTCATCATCAATAGGTGATTCCAACAACTGATAGTAAGTTACCCCTCGATCCCCTACTGGTTGACCAAGTGGTCGATTCAGATTTATCTGTGGCTGATCCCACTCTTCCCTGGGAGAGTGAAGTTAAAGTGGTCGAGTCAGTGTCATTTCCACCCAATCCCACTCTTTCATCAGAAAGTGTTAAGAATGAAGTAGTCTCTTTGACCAAATATTTGTCTTGTTCTTCTCTTCCAGTAGAGAATGAACCAAAACCTGCCAAAGTTTTTATGCTTCGTTCTGATTGATCTTGACAAGAGGAAATTTTGTCTGTCTTGACAAAACCCTCTCTGAGTAGTCAGGTTATTTCCTTTGACTGGAGTAACCTAATAGAGTCTCGGCTGCATTCGAGTGTTCCTTTCCAGATAGTTGTGAATTTTAATGCTAGGCGGATACTTCGCACTATTGTTGACAAAGGGGCTTCTATTAGTATTCTATCCTCTACTGCTTGGCAAGCCTTAGGTTCTTCTCAGCTTGTGCCAGCCATCGATCAGATACTAGCTTTTAATCAAATGCCTATTGTACCGTTAGGGACCCTTCCTTGTTTTCCTATTACATTAGGAGGGAAAACTGTCGACATTGATGTTATGGTGGTCCAAGGTCCTTTAGATTTCAATCTACTCCTTGGAAATTATTATGTTTATGCCATGAAGGCTATTGTGTCCACACTCTTTAGAGTTATGCATTTTCCCCATGATGGGAAGATTGTGACCATTGATCATCTTTCCTTTGTTACACCTGAACATTGCATTACTCATAGTAATCACACTTCCCTGAATGTCCTGCATGTTCTTGTGGCTCTTTCGCCTTCTAGTTAGCTTCTTCCCATCATAGGTAAAATGGGGGGCATGGCTCTAGTCTATGGACATCATAATGGAGCTAAGACACTAGCATTTATGAAATGGGGGCAACCTACCAACCTCTGGATATCATGTTCGGTAGGAGCAGGTTTGCGAGCATAGTTTAATTTTGGTTTCAAGATCGGTAAAAAATAAAAGCAATCCTTAATCATAGTTTATGCTTTTGGTTTCAAGCTTTCATAAAAATGAAACCATGTCTAGATCATAGTTTACTTTTGGTTTCAATCTTGTTAGAATATAAAACCACTCCTCAAGCATAGTTTACCCTTTTTGTTTCAATCTTGCATAAAAATGAAACC
Organism: Pseudotsuga menziesii; assembly: GCA_001517045.1. Classification (NCBI taxonomy): domain Eukaryota; kingdom Viridiplantae; phylum Streptophyta; class Pinopsida; order Pinales; family Pinaceae; genus Pseudotsuga; species Pseudotsuga menziesii. Next base: position 101,348 of record LPNX011062592.1, on the reverse strand, counting down.
ATTCCCTTGATCAAAGTTCCCATTCTGTGCCAAGCTCGTTAAAAAATGAAGTAGCACCTGACCATCATGTCAGTTTTCCTTGAGAAAAGTTCCCATTCTATGTCAAGCTCATTAAAAAATGAAAAAGATTCCTTTGAGCATAGTTCCAATTCTATTTCAAGCTTGTTGAAAAATAAAATATATCTCCTCAAGCATAGTTTACCTTTTGGTTCAAGCTTGCATAAAAATGAAATCATTCCTGAGCATAGTTCATTTTCTATTTCAAGCTCGTTAAAAAATGAAGTAGGTTTCCTTAAGCATAGTTTACCTTTTTGGTTTCAAGCTTGCATAAAAATGAAACCATGTTCTTGTTAAATTTTCATATGCTTAGCCTAAGACATCAGTATTTCATTTCATTTTCATGACAAAAGCATATAAACAGGATCACTAAAAGATAGACAAGCCCAACCATAAAAAAGGAACACAAATATTTATCCTGGGAAAACCCTAAAGGGAAAAACCCAGCAAAAGCTTCCTCAATATAGATGCCCCAAAAAGTTAAAAGATAAAACCAATAAGGAGATCAAAGCATGATCCTCCTCCTTCTCCAGCTGCTTCTCTTCTCCACTAATGCGCTACACAAGTGAGAGTGTGTGTGTCTCAAATGAGGAGCACTACACCTCTATTTATATTCATCCGTTCACTTAAGTTAACTCATTTGACATGTAGGCTCGAGTTGAATCATGTAGGCTCGAGTTACATATGTAGGCTCAAGTAACCACACTGGGTTGCTGATGACACACCTTTACAATTAAAGGGGACTACCTCATGACTCTTATCAGTTCTTCTGATTAGGAGGATCGGGGTATAATGTAATACAAGTGGTTCTCCTAGTAGGACCATCAGGGACCACAAAAAGATACATATAGAATATTCTTCAAAGTTACAATATTTCAACACTCCCCCTTAACGAGAAGGGTATTCTACAGCAACATCAACAACAACAGGAGTAGAGATAGGGGACATCATCAACATCAGCAGGGTAACACATCTATAAATCATTGGAATATTTTCAACATCATGTAGTCTTCATCTTCAATCTTCAATATTCATCATTAGCAACATCTTCAGTCTTTGATCAGAAACATCTTCAGCAATGACATCTTCAGCACTTGGACCTTTCGATCAGGAACATCTTCAGCACTTTGACTGTTCGATCAGCAACAACATCTTTAGCATTTTGGCCTTTCGATCAACAACATCTTCAGCACTTTGAGTTTTTGATCAGCAACAACATCTTCATCATTTTGTCCTTTCGATCAGCAATGTCTTCAGCATTTTGAATTTTCGATTAGCAACAACATCTTCAGCACCTTGACCTTTCAATCAGCAGCAACATCTTCAATACTTTGATCTCTTGATCAGCAATATCATCATCAACACTTTTCCCTTTCGATCAGCAGCAACATAATCATCATCATATTCTGATCTGTCGATCATAATCATCATCACATTCTGATCTTTTGATCAGAAACATCATCATCATACTCTAATCTTTCGATCAGAAACATTATCAACATAGAAACATCATCATCATACTCTGATCTTTCGATCAGAAACATCATCAACATACTTTGATCTTTTGATCAGAAACATCATCATCATACTCTAATCTTTCGATCAGAAACATCATAGTCATAGTACGTCATCATCATACTCTGATCTTTAGATCAGTATGTCATCATCATCATACTCTGATATTTCGATCAGTACGTTGTCATCATCATCAGCAACAACCTGCAATCCACAACTCAAAGACAGAAAGTCTTTGGATCATTTTTGGACTTAACGTCCAGGGATGATACAATCCCAGCACATTCTCGACAACCGAAGTTACCGGATTGATTACGGGAGATTCAGTCCCTATCAATTTAGGACTAAGTCCAAGGACGATGCAATCCTACCACATTCTCGAGGACCGAAGCCACCGTATTGATTACAGGAGAATAATTCCCTATCACTTTAGGACTATGTCCAAGGATGATGCAATTCTACCACATTCTCGAGGACCGAAGCCACCGGATAGATTATGGGAGAATTAGTCCCTATCACTTTAGGACTATGTCCAAGGATGATGCAATCCTACCACATTCTCGAGGACCGAAGCCACCGGATTGATTACGGGAGAATCAATCCCTATCACTTTAGGACGATGTACAAGGATGATGCAATCCTACCAGATTCTCGAGGACTGAGCTCACCAGATATATTATGGACATATGTCCCAGGATGATACAATCCCTCTTCATTCTCGAAGACCGAGGTCTTCGGATCACTTTAGGGCAAGTTCCCAGGGATGATACAATCCCACCACGTTCTCAAGGACCGAGGTCACCGAATCTATTATGGACAGATGTCTCGGGATGATACAATCCCTCTTCATTCTCGAGGACTGAGGTCTCCGGATCACTTTAGGGAAAATGCCCAGGGATGATACAATCCCACTGCAACATCACTACTCCCCCTTTCGAGGAATTCCTTTTCGAACAACACCAAGCTTGTTTTGAAAGTGTTCAAACTCTACTTGAGGCAGAGGCTTAATCAGTACATAATCATCCAAACCATCATTATCTACATCTTCAGTATCTGAATACTGATCTATCACCATCTGTATCTCCAGTATGTGAATACTAAAAGCACCATCATCTATATCTTCAGTATAGAAATACTGAAAGCATCATCATCTCTATATTTAGTATAGAAATACAGAATCACCATCATCTATATCTACAGGATGTAAATACTGAAATATCATCTATATCTTTAGTATGGGAATACTGAAATCATCATCATCTCTATATTCAGGATAGAAATACTAAATCACCATAATCTGCATCTACAGTATCATCATCTTCATCTTATCTTGTATGTAGAAATGCCAGATTTCTACGTGTTACGTCGGAACACATGGTTCTTTGTCATCACAACTGTGGTTGTCACATAGAATCATTGTTGTGTCCATGTTCAGGTCAAAGAGACCTAATATCAGCTTCTGAAGCCATATGGCTTCACAACTTAGTAGAGCAATCTGCTATGTATTCTGCTTCAACCGTGCTAAGAGAAACACTGGACTGTTTCCTGCAAAACCATGAACTCATAGTAGACCTCAAAGCATATACCTTATGTGCTTTTCCTGTCTGAGATACTTCCAGCCCAATCTGCATCTGTGTATCCATACAATCTATACTCATGGCTACCATCATAGTATAGACCAAAGTCTATAGTCCCTTTCAGATATCTCATCACATGTTTTGCAGCTACTAGGTGAACCTGTCTTGGTTGAACAAGATATTGACTTAGGGTGTTCACAACAAAACAAATGTCTAGTCTGGTATTTGTTAAGTACATCAATGACCTAATGATCTGTCTGTAGTGAGTCACATCCACTAACTCTAATGAGTCATCATCTAACAGCTTCAGGTTGGAGTCCATGGGTGTGGCCATGACTTTGCATTTGAACATATTGAGACTCTTCAATATCTCTACCACATACTTTCACTGGTTGAGAAATATTCCTTCTGAACTTTGCCATACTTCCATACCTAGGAAATAATGCATTAACCCAAGGTCTTTCTTCTCAAATTATTCTGCTACTTTACTCTTGGCAAATCCCATGCTCATCAAGAAACTATCTATTCTTCCATTCCTTCTTTCTTCAACTTCAAATCCTCGTGACTATTCGATGTAAAACTCTTCCTCAATCATACCATTAAGGAAGGCTTGTCTTTACTTCATCATGGAAGAAGCTACCATGATAGTTTTGAAGGAAGTGTACCTTCCTTCCTGGAGTAAGTGTCTCTTCATAATTAATTCCCTCTTTCTGATAGAAACCTCTAGCCACAACTCTTACCTTACTTCTATCAGCAACATATCTTATCTTGCAAATCCATTTGGAAGATACCACATTCTTGCTTTTTGGTTTGATTACTTTATCCCAAACATCATTCTAGTATCATAACATCTTCTATGAGTTTGCTTTCTCAGGTCATCAACATATCCTAGTCTTCTACATTCAACCTTGAAGGTTGGAACCCACTTTAATATTGGTAAAGTCTCGATCCATCACAAATCTATCCATCATGTCGTACCATGTTGAACTCAGATATAATTTTCTGTAGTCACTCCCCCTGAAGTGGAGTATCATCTTCCCTTTTCATTCTGTACAGGTGGTTCTATGCTTGATATATACTGGTCAATAGAGTATGTCATGTCATAGTCTATTCTTTCTGGGGATAATCACGAACCTTTCTTTGTACACTTGTTCCATCTTATCGTATACATCGTTCCCCATGATCAACTATTATTCTTTGATCATAGCTTCTTTCATAGCATCCTTTTCTTCATCTTGAGTTATCTCTTGTACCCATGATGGTCTTCATCCTTCAAAGTGGATCTACCACTCTTTGAAGCTCTTTCTTCCTTCATGGTCTCTCTGACCCTGGGAGCTTCAGGTTCATGTTTATTGGAGTGAATCTTGAATTGTCATCACTTGTTCTTTGAAACAAGTCTCATCCTTCTTTTCTTGTAGGAGGTTGTTCATGACCTTTCCTACAATTCAAATGCACCAGTTGCATGGTTAGAATTATTTCATAAAACATATGCATAACGACAAATTATTATGCATCATGCAATTGTTTAGTCAATACAACATTCATCCATATCTCACATAAACTTTCTAGATTCCTTCTATCTCCACCATGACATTATTGAGATTGTGCACTAATCCAATATGTCAGCAAAGAGGTTTGATAAGTAGCAATGGAGAGTTGTATAGCACCATGAGCTACTTACCCATCACATGCATATTAGTAGTATACAGTCATTAATGCAAACAATCTATCATGCATAACACATCAACTGAATATAATCAAATGTATAACAAAACAATATCATGAAATGACAATTGAATACTTATATTTATTTGTTTCATGGGTATACTCCCTCTTGATTCTTCAACTTCATCGTCTTCTTCATTCATGATAGCATCGTTTCTTATCCAAATTCTGAGGTGGATAAGAAGTTCTTCAAGAGTTGAGATCTTCATATTCCTCATTGATTGAGGGATCTTCTTTGGAAGATGAGAGCTTGATCTTCAGAGACGAGCTTCTTCTTCTTCCCAAAGTCTGCTGAAAGTAATCACTTCCTTCTGGAACACATTCCTTGAATGAATGAATTCCATGATCCTGGGAGGCCGTTGAAGGTGGCCATCACCACTTCTGCATTATTCACTTCTTCTTTCCCTACTTGAATTTCTTTTTTGATTTGAGAGATCCTTATGACTACATGGTCTCTTCATTTTGGATCTTCATATTCTTCAGCTAGTTCCTTAAGGTCATATTCTGATCTATGTTCTTCCCTTCAAATAGATTGGTCAAGGAATCAAACCTCATCGATGTATTTAGGGAATACACTTGTAGTACAAGTTGATTCGTGACTGAATCATCAATGATCTTTTGGGCTTTGACCAAGTTCTTCTTGTGAAAGACTTCTAGCCTCATCTCCCTCTGAAACTGGAACATCTATGCTCATGTAGGTGTCCAATCCATTTTCTTCAGAGAGATCATATACTTCTAGGCTTGGAAGTTGTCAACTTCACCAAGATTATCATCAAGCTGATGTGATATATCACTTTGAAATGAGAACCTCAAATGAACATAGCAAGGGATTAGATCTTACCGATTTGAGGTGTCCGTCCTGGTTCCGGAGCTGGCTGATCTAGGGTTTGTCACAAAAAACCTAATTTCAAAACTTGGAATATTTCAGATATGATTGGATATAAATATATATCTCTTAAAATGGAGTTGTCCAATGTACTCCATTTCTGAAAACAGTGGAGGGAAGCTCCCGGAACAGGAAGCCCTAATTTTCCAATTTCTTCTGCAGAAATGCCTGTTATTGTTTCTATGATATCTCTGAAATTTATACTCCTATGTGTCTGAAATTGTTTATTGAGGTAACCTCACATGTCCTTGATACAAAACCATATGTTTAATCACAATTGGTTTCACCATTTTGGATTTATGATCATTTTCCCAAGCTGACCGGATACAGGACTGTTCAGAACAACGAAGTTGTACGGCATGCCACATATTGCAGGTTCATCTTATGAGTCTGATATTCATACCACCGAAATTAAAGTCCGTTCCCATTTTGGAACATATTCAAGAATTCCATTTGGACCTCTGTAGCCCAATATATTGCAATTCTTCCCAGGCGTCCTGTTTAGGGATGAATTCTAGAAGAGGCTAGAACCCTAACTTGGAGAGAACATATCTCCTATAATAAAATGAATATGAGGATGAATTTTGGACACAGTGTTCTTCAGGATTTTATCTTCGGCTCCTACAACATTCATATCTTGATCCTTTTCCAATCTCAGAATATAGTGAATGTACCAAAACGTAGCAGTTTTAGTATTTAGGGTTTTTCTAGCTCGGGGTCAAACTAGGGTTTGACTTTCCCGGAGTTTCACCCAACCAAATTTCTTGATACAGGTCTCTAAAATTGTATTTTGATGAGGATAAAAATCTTATGCTGGTCTCACTCAAAAATTCCTCTTCTGTAGAAAGCCCTAATTTCCACATCGAAAACTAAAAATGCTCGGAATCGAATTCCACTTCGACATAAAGATGCGCCCTTCAAAGGAGAGTCATCCTAGCATACTTTTGCTGATGGATTGTGTAGAGAGACCAAAAAAGTAATAATACATATCTTTTGCAGCTGCAGAATGTATTCTTCTCAGGTTAGCTCTGATACCATGTTAAATTTTCATATGCTTAGCTTAAGACATCAGTATTTCATTTCATTTTCATGACAAAAGCATATAAACAGGATCACTGAAAGATAGACAAGCACAACCATAAAAAAGGAACACAAAGATTTATCTTGGGAAAACCCTAAAGGGAAAAACCCAGCAAAACCTTCCTCAATATAGATGCCCCAAAAAGATAAAAGATAAAACTAGCAAGGAGATCAAAGCCTGATCCTTCTCCTTCTCCAGCTACTTCTCTTCTCCACTAATGTGCTACACAAGTGAGAGTGTGTGTGTCTCAAATGAGGAGCACTACACCTCTATTTATATTCATCCACTTACTTAAGTTAACTCATTTGACATGTAGGCTCGATTTAAATCATGTAGGCTTGAGTTACACACGTAGGCTCAAGTAACCACACTGGGGTGCTGATTACCCACCTTTACAATTAGAGGGGACTACCTCATGACTCTTATTAGTTCTTCTGATTAGGAGCATCATGGTACAATGTAATACAAGTGGTTCTCCCGGTAGGACCATCGGGGACCACAAAAAGATACATATAGAATATTATTTGAAGTTACAATATTTCAACAGTTTTGATCAAAGTTCCCATTCTATGTCAAACTCGTTTAAAAAATGAAATAGAACTTGACCATCATGTCAGTTTTTCCTGAGCAAAGTTCCCATTCTATGTCAAGTTCGTTTAAAAAATGAAATAGATCTCCCCAAGCATTGTTTACCTTTTGGTTTCAAGCTTGCATAAAAATGAAATCATTCCTGAGCATAGTTCATTTTCTATTTCAAGCTCGTTAAAAAATGAAGTAGGTTTCCTTTAGCATAGTTTACCTTTTGGTTTCAAGCTTGCATAAAAATGAAACCATGTTCCAAGCATAGTTAACTTCTGTTTCAAGCTTGCGTAAAAATGAAACAAATCCCCTTCACTTGAGTCAAGTCTTCCCTTTAGTGTTATAACTTGAACCTTCTTTCCCCCTGCTCGATTCTTGTTTTTCCTACCCCCTGGTGAACTTTTTCACATTAGTAACTAGGTTTTTTAGGTTGGGTATGGAAGAAGAATCATTAAATGAAATGAATCTTGGGGGCATGTCGAGCTGTTAGCAACCATGCTAGGGGTAGGCTTCGCTAGAAATCATGCTAGGGGAAGGATTCCAACCTCTGTATATCATGTTAATGGGATTTTCAAGCATAGTTTACCCATTGGTTTCAATCTTGCTTAAAAATGAAACCAATCACTGAGCATTATTTTAGCTAATCTTCAAGCTCGTTAAAAACAGTAAGATGGTGTTGAGCTTATTTTTCATTTTTCGTGCTCTGGTTAAAACATGAAAAGTGGTTTGAGCTTAGTTTATTACTATTTTGTGCTGTGGATTCAAACATGAAAAAGGTTAATGGAGTTCTCTTTAAGCTCTTTTTAGGCTCCCTAAATATGAAAAGATCGTCAAGCAATCTTGTCTTCTTCACGCTCGTTAGAGTATTTGAAGAGTTGTCCGTCTGACGGTAGGTTATCTATTTCTCGGTTTAGATAGGACTATTTACGAGAAATGAACACTCCATCCAATCATGACTAGAAGAGTTCCCTAAGGTATGATTTTATACTTTTTCAAGCCTTAGAGACTAAATCATATGAAAAAGGACCCCCATGGAGTCTTCTTCTGTATTCGTTCAGACTCTCTAAACATTAACGATACCGAGTTTTCTTTCAGTGGACTCATTAAATTAAATATCGAGAGACCCATTTTGGGAACGAACCCCTCCTCTCTTAGGTTCGTAAAACATATGGGACTGGACTTGTATTCTGAAAAGCTATATAGAGTGTTTGTTACCCTCTTTGAACTCGTAAAACCAAAAAGAGGTACTCATCCATCATGATGGGGGAAATCAGAAAGGGAATCATTTTGCAAATAATGGCAGTTGTTTGTCGTTACCTTTGAATGTGGCGCTTTTCTGCATAATCATGTCAGTCAATTGGGTATTCAGCTGATCTCTGTGACGATCCACTTTGATGATTCATTCCAATCCTTTGAGTATTTCAAAAGAACACATTGTCCATGGTCACATTCTGTAATTGTCCTGTCTAGTCATGCTGCCAAGTCATTTTGTCGTGTCGCCTGATGTTCAAAGGGGATCTAAAGAAGTCTTACCTCTGTAGTATACACAGTATTTGTGTCAGTATCTTTGAGTTAGTCATATGGTTACTACATTCACATCATTCTAGAACCATGTTTTGAGTTTCATGTCATCGATGTGGGACTCATCATGGCCCTCCTTCGACAAGACTATTCCTGTCGACATCAGCTCATCGTCCGGGAAATAGTCTTAGAAACAATATTTAGTACCTTGATATCTGTATGCCTTAATGACAGATTCTCTCACTCTCGACATAGGTTCACATCATTGACCTTTGATCGATAGAATTAACTGGGTGTTTGACATCAGGACATCTATTCCCACTCAATAGATTGTACTAAAGTACCTTGGGAATCATTGACATTAATGGTGATCTCCCTTGCACTTATTAACGGTTCACATCATTGGCTAGTAATCAAGTGTTTTCTACCATGTTCGACTTCAGATCATTGTAATCACATGTATAGAATCATACTTTGTGGAAGACAAGACGAAGACCCTGGGTATTTGTTTAAAAGCACTCATTGCTTTTTCCCCAAGTTGCGATGGAGTTTTGTATATCTAGCATGAATCCACATTTGTATGGTCGTGGCTATGCTCAAATTTGCATCTGTATGACATAGATCTACATCGTATGTCTAGTAGCTATGTCCAAGTTTGAGTCCTCTATCACATGGATCTATGTTGTATTCTAGTAGCCATGCTTGTTTATTCCACTCATTGATCTGCCTTGTATTGGTCTGCAGCTATGAGTTTGGTTACTTGTGTCTATGAGTCAACATACTGATGTACTACAGATGCCTACCTGATGACATGCTCCAATCGAGCCAACATTTTCATCTCTTGGCAACGACTTGTTCTCAAAGCTCTCGTTTATTGTATCACTCTAAGACTCATGCTTTGGGGGGCATCTTGTTATACCAAAATCCTGTCACCATCATGTGATAAGACCTTTGACATACCTACTTGCCCTGAATCCCAGCTTCTGGAGTGAAGACTACATGGTTTCTTATCAATCTGTCATACAGATTCCTAGCACCATGCATGCACCTTTGTCCAGGAGCGATACCCCTGCTCATACTGCCTTTCATCGATTTTCCACAAGTGGTGCCACCGCCCATTGCCCTTGGTCCATATCCTATTATTACCAGAACCTCTCTATCATAGAAGGAGAAGTACGGTACCCTGGGTAAAAGGGGAAAAAGAGAAGCTTCTCGAGGCTTCTAGATGATAAGCCTTGAGATATCCCTTATCCCTACTGCTGTGGGTTGGTTGAGCTCGAGATCCCTCATCCTAGGATCTTAGAGGCCACCTCACCCACTAATTTCTCAATCATCTCTATCCATTAAAGACCTATAAATATGAGCTCATATCTATGGTTGAGGAGAGAAAATTGAAGGTATTGTTATGCCGTTGGACTGATTCTTGGAACAAGATCATTTGGAGAGAGCATAGAGAGCTAGAGTCAGAGCTTTTGGGGATGAAGAGCCGGTTTCATGGAGATGGATGTCAACACTAAGGCTTGGTTGTAAACTTCTTCATATTTCTAATGCAAGTTGATTTTTTGTCCCATATATATTGTTGATGTTTGATTTCAGATATATATTGCTAGATTCCTTAGTCACTAGCATAGATTAGTAGATCATATTCTGGTTGCTTTGATCTTTTTCATGTTGAACTCTTGTCCAGGTACATAGGTGAACTATCAAAGCCTTGTATTCCAGATATCTACAATGTCTAGGGAGAGTTATCAACCTTTGTGATCTATTTGTTCTAGATCTGAACAATTCAGACCAGCGGAACACCTTGCTGTCCACAGGAGGTGAAATATTCCGATCAACAAGTACATTATGCAACAGCCTAAGTTGAACCAGAAACATGTCAAATGGGTTCCATTCTTAAAGAGATTTAGCTTTGTGTTGAAGCACATAAGTGGACAGTCAAATAGAGTAGATGATTCCTTAAGTAGGATATTGTTGATTGTGGAAGAGAATCAGATCCAAGTCTTGGGATTTGAGCAGTTAGGGGATTTGTATGAGACTGACATTGATTCCTAGGAGACTCATAGGGAATGTAAGAATCTAGTGGAGGTAGACAGAGAACCATGGATGGAGTATATGCTACAATATGGTTTACTCTTTAGAAACAGTAAACTATGTATACCAAAGTGTTCCATGAGAGAGAACTTGATACAGGAAAAACACAATGGAGGTATGGCAGGTCACTTTGGAAGTGATAAAACCGTTGGACAGTTAGGTCATTTCTATTTTTGGCCAAGGATGAGGTCTAAAGTTGATAAGTTTGTAAGCAGATGCAAATTATTCCAGCATTCTAAAGGAAGAACCCAGAACAGATGGTTTTATACACCATTTCCTATTCCAACTAGGCTTTTGGATTCTGTGAGTATGGACTTCATTCTGGGTTTACCAAGAACTCAGAAGGGACATGATTCTATCCTCGTAGTTGTTCATAGATTGACTAAAATGGCACATTTCATTCCATGATACAAGACTAGTGATGCTACACACATTGCTAACTTGTTTTTCAATGAAGTTGTGAAGCTACATGGTTTACCTAGAAGCCTTCTATTAGACAGAGATGTGAAGTTCACGGATCATTTCTGGTGGACCTTGTTGAAAACATTGGGTACCAGACTAAACATCAGTTCAACATATCACCCACTGTATGATGGATAGACAGAGGTAGTTTATAGGAGTCTAGGGACCCTATTGAGAAGTCTATTTGGAGAGAGTCCTAAGGAGTGGGACAGAGTATTAGCCCAAGCCGATTTTTCCTATAATGATTCACCAAATAGAATTATAGGAATGAGTCCATTTCAAATTCTGTATGGAATGAATATAAGAGGAGTGTGTGAACTTCGTGAATTAGGTCAATTGAAGAAAAGGAGTGCTTATGCAGAATAGTTTGAAATGAGGATCAGTGAACTATAGGAGAAAGTGAAAGCAAGGTTACAACAGAGTAACACTAGTTACAAGAGCGGAGTAGATTCCAAAAGGAGAGAGAAGAACTATGAAGTAGGAGATTTGGTCTTAGCATATCTAAAGAGGGACATATTTCCAAAAGGAGAGTATAACAAGTTGAAGATGAAGAAGATTGGATCTTGCAGGGTACTCAGAAAAGTCTCAACAAATGCTTATGATTTAGAGATGCCTATAGTAGTGGGTATTTCACCAATCTTTAATGTTGCAGATCTATATCCTTATGTAGCAGGTGATACTGGAACCTTTGCAGAAGGTGAATATCCTATTGAAGACCTACAATGCATGGGACAGATGCCTGTGGCACAACCATTGGATGTTGAGTCAATTTTGGACACTAAAGTTGTAAAAACTACAAGGAAGAAGGACTATCTAGAGTATTTGGTCAAATGGAAGAAGCAACCAACAGAGGATTCTATGTGGATGAGTGCTGTAGAGTTGGAAGCCAAGGGTTTCACTGTAGCTGGTCTAATGAACAGGGGTTCATAATTTTTCACCGTTTCGAGTCTGATCTAGGACCATCATGGAATGCCATCAATGTGATGAGTTGGTCACATGGTGTGGCACATTTTTTTTTTTTTGATGAGTCATAGTTTGTTAGCAATGATAGGAATGATGGCGGATAATGAATCCCTACGTGGAGATCAAGTCGAAAGTTTGTTTGTTGTGATAGGGACGTTTTCATCATGCTATGTAGTTTTTTTCTTTTGGTTGTAGGACCACTCGGGGTGGGAGTAACAGTTTAGCTTAAATAGTAAGATTATAGAAGTAGAGGGGGTTCTTCTCTTCAGGGTAAGAATTCCAATTTGTAGAGAGAAGGCTAGCTTTGCGTCTGCTTCCACTTGTAAATATTTTGTGAAGACTGAAGAAGGCGAGAGGAGCTATGTGTTTGTTCTATTGTGTAATAGAAATATTAGTTGTGTGTTTGTAGTGTCGTTAGCCTATATACATTTAGTGTTTGAACTGTGTATATTTGCAGAGCTAACTTTGGTGATTTTCTGAGCATCTATGTATTTATGTGAAATCGTTGATTCACACATTAAATCGTTGATTGAATAGTTCAGATAGGTCGTAGATGCATTCATAGAAGTGTTAGAATAAGAAATTGTAAAGTTCGAAGGTTGGATTGATCAATCCTTTGATCAATCAGCCCAAGACGCGGATTTTATGCCATTAGCAAGTTTCACGGAGAATGAACAGTGGGGATTGAGTCTGCAGAAGAAGATCTAATGGTCCAGGAGAGATCTGGAATGGAATTTGTGGGGGTGATAACGGATCTAAAAATATCTATGGTATCCACATCAAAGAGTAGATCGACAGTCATGGAGAAGGCCACAAAGATCTGATAATTGAAAAAAAAAATCATGGAAGAAAAGTTGTAGGAAGGAAGTTGCGGGGGAGTAACTTTGGAAAGTTGATATCCTGCATCCCTAATCCCGCAACCCGCATGCTGAAATCCTATTGTGGAAAGCATGTTGTGGAAGCAGAATTGCGAGGAGGTAATAATGTTAGAGAAGAATTTGGCTGAGGGTTAAATTTGGTAATCATGTTAAGTGTAGGAGCCACCAGATCTTGGAGGTGTTGGTTTGGTTGGTTGTGGTTGATATGACTTGCACCGGAGTGATACTAGGGAAATGAACCTCATATCATCAATCATCATTTATGTGGATTTCACTCAATAACTAGGACTTATTTAGAGGTCACACATAGGGATAAAGCGCACTCAACCATTGAGTTTTTCCCCACAATAAATTCCACTTATATCTAACTAAATTGTTCATAATTCACAATACTTTTCAAAGTTTTGAAAAATGGAGTAGTAAGCTAAGAGGGATTAATTGTAAGGAAAACACCAAAGGTAAATTCTCTCGAGTCATAAGAGTCTTGTGAAGTCCTTGTTTATATGGTGTAAGCATAGAAACTGATTATTGATGTGATGTGATTCATTTCACTAGTCTCAATATCACTTTTTCACCCCTTTGTACATCACTCAATGTGATGAGTGCTAAGTGGACTATTCGAGACCATTGTAAAATTGATTACTAGCGACTGTACTCAAGGGATATGGGTCAAATATTAATGAATTACACTACACAAATAATTCCAAAATAATTATATATACTATATATAACAACCAAAAACTTGAAGGTACTTTTCCATTGAGATAAAAAGTAAATTCCCTTGAATTACACCTATATTTGGATATTTGATATCCTTCAATGTATTATGTTTTCAACTTGGTTGGCATTTCCATTGGTGGTTTTTTTATCACTTTTCTACCTAAAAAATGATTCCCCAAAATCCATGAGAAACTTGTGTTGTATTGAGGTATTCACTAATACTAACCATGCTTGCATCGAAATGGAATTTGAATGCGTTAAAGGGTGAAGACATTTTTGTTGTAAATTTAACTTCGGAATATATTATGATGTATGTTATTATTTTATATTGCTGTACCACCATAGGATATGTGTTTCCCTCCTTTTGAGATTTCATTATTATGTATATTTATTGAGGTAAACCCTCTGTTGTAAGTCATAGAAATAGTCCATAGAATAAATAAATGAAAATATACGTATGAGTATTCCTAGGTAAGTTGGGCCCAAAGAGGTTACCCCACAAACTTAGTTAGTTTAGTAAGTCACTCAATGGAAATATATAAATAGGGAGGCTCCCTTCTCATTTGATACACACGCTAACACTCTAGGACAGAGAGGACGAGGAGGAAGAGAGAGAGTTACCTGAAGCATATTATTCTTGGTTTTTTCCATCTTGTGATATTTTCTTAGTGATGGAACTATTCTAAGGAAGTTGGTGGGGTTTTCTTCTTTATGGTTTCCCCGATGAAAAACTTTGTATCTTGTATATCTTATGCACCTTGGATATATTGTTGTGCGTGTTATTCTTTCAAATAAAGATCCTAATGAAATTATGATAGAAAAAATATCATTGTATCAAAGACACTCTCAAATAAAGATATTTGCAATCGAAATACTACTACAATGGAAGCTACCATAAATTAGGGTTTCATGCTTGAAAACCTTAGCAGACAAAATCTAGTCATCTTCATAGTTTCACTATAACTTAAAATTGGAGAAGGATTAGGAGATGAAAATTGGACACAACAAAGCTAAAATCTTGTTGTACCTTGTGTGTGAGTTTCAGCTTCGGATTCAATATACTTTAGCATAAATGATTCATACAAATAAGGGCTACAACGTTTTCTATAATTGAGTCTAAAACAAGTGAGATAGGGATAATTGCTATATCTCGAGCTAGGAGGGTCAAAATCAATTTTTACAATATTTTGAAGATAGGGAACATATTATACTCTCCATGGTTTGAGCTTCAAACCATGAAGGTGAAACAATGACATGTGGTAGTTCATACCAGTTCTATATGTTGAACCAACCCTCTAACAAGTAGCCTTAGGAAACTTAGAATAAGTTCCACTTGGTGAATCTAATTCTTCTCTAACCTCTGGGTTGGAAAGAAGACAGACAAGGCTATCTCAATATCAAGTTTGAGACCCTAAGAAACATAAATAATGGAGATACAATATATCAATATAAGACAATTCTGCAGAATAAATTTGAGAAACTAGGGATTCCTAGTTCAAGGTATTCTCTCCACATATCATGAAGAAAAGAGGGATAGGATAAATCACCATAGAAGGGTACATATTTCACTGGAATAAGAATCAAATTCAGAGAAGTTTCAACTTTTGACTACAGGACACTATGGGAAGAAACAAGTTAATCAATTTTCATAGGCTTTTTGCTACAGTTTTCCAAAAAGGAGAACGTTGGACAACTCACCTTGAAGAGGCACATATTCTTGTCCAATCAAAAGTTTAAAATTACAAGTTTGAAAAGTTAGGGTTTCTATGACAAACCCTATATCCTCCAACTATGGAACCAAGTTGGACATTTCAAATCGGTAAGATCTATATCTCTGTTATTTCCATCTGAGGTTCTCATTTCAAATGACCCATTACACCCAGCTTGATGATAAGCTTGCAGAAGATGACAGCTTCTGAGCATGAATGTATAGCATCTCCATGATCCTTAAAGAAAAAGACTTGGATTAGTATATAGTAAGGAATTTACAGAGCAATAGGAAAATGAGGCTAAGGATATCCATAAGAATAACTTGGTAAAGTCCAAGAGAATCATTTCAAATTATATTAAGGATCATATCATCCCTCATGTGTCATCCATGAAGACACCTAAGGAAATGTTCGATTCTTTAAAAAAATTGTTCGAAGGAAAGAACATCAATTGTAATATGACATTGAGGAGCTAGGTTAAGAATGTGAAGATACAAAACACAAATACCTTGTAGTCCTAATTAACATGGGTTGCTTAAATAAAGGAACAACTTGAAGCAGGAGAAGAAAATGTAGAAGAAGGAGAGATGGTTATGACCACCTCGAATGACCTCCCAATATAATTGGATTCATTCATTCAAGGAATGTGTGTAAGAAGAAAGCTTATCTCCTTCAGCATACTTTAGGAAGAGTGCACACAAGAAGAAGCTTGGCTCATAACAAGAGAAGAAAATATTGGAGTGACATAATATCAAGCTAGAATAGTTCACACCACAAGAAATAATAGAAATGAGGAGGACCATTATCACAATATAAGGAAGGACCATCATCATACAAGATAAAATAAATTGATTGGATATCCTTCCAATATTAGATGCTACACTTGTGATGAGAAGGGACACTACTCTAGATATTGTCCCAGAAACATAGTCTCCTTCAACAATAGTTCAAAGAAGAAAATATATCATGCTTACACTACTAAAGATGATGAACCAACTACTAAGTGATTCATAGAATAAAAGTAACATTCCTCAAGTGATGAGGAATTTATACTTTACTATAGAATAATTCTACTGATGTAGATGAAGATCATACTCTAATCCTTCTCAATATTTGGATAAGAAGGAATGTAGTTGTGAATGAAGAAGTGACACTTAGAGTATTACAGACACATGTTCGTAGAATCAGATGATGGAGTAAGGACTCTAGTTAATCCTACAAAAAGACAAATATCAAGATGGAGTCGACCCACCAAACAAACAAAGACAAATTGTCATTTCATGTATATCTACTTACTTCAATGATATTGTTTAGTTGTGTAGATTCTGTTGATGTAATATGCATGATTGTGTGTCTATATTTATGAATAATATACTACTGACTTGCATATGAGGGGAACTAGGAAATGGTTTAGTGTAAAACATTCCATTGCTACTTTTCTAAAATGAAACGTCTTTGTTGACATATTGGGAGTAGTGCACACTCTTAATAAATGTTATGGTAGAGATGGAAGGCATCTAAAAAGTTATCTTATGTATAAGGGACATGAGTGAATGTTGTAGCATTGGCCAATACATTTGCATGACTAAGTGACATATATCTTTTAGAATTTGTCACTGTTAATATGTTTTGGAAATTATGAAATGTTTTTAATCATGCAACTAAATTTTACTTGTAGGAAAGATCGTGTACAATCACCTAGAAAAACAATAATGATACTTGTTATCAAGAACAAGTGACGATTGTTATTCTAGAAGATTCACTCCAATAAACATACATGAAGAGGAACCTAAAGATCCTAGGGTCAGAGAAACCGTGGAGAAAGAAATAGTTTAGAAACAAAATAAGAATCATGATATGAGCTAAAGAGAGCAGTATATCCACCTCGAGTGATGAAGACCATTTTGGGAATGAGAGATCATCAAAGAAGAAGAAAAATATGACGATACATCGAAAGAAATTAAGATAACTACGATACACTCTAGCTATGCGACACTATTGAGTGGCATCATGGATACAAATCCTTCCAAGCTATGAAGAAGCAACCGAGAAAAAAAGGAAGCAGCCTATGATCAAAGAATACTAGTTGATCATGCAGAATGATGTCTAGCACATGGTTATGAGACCGGAAGGGAAGTCTGTAGTGTCTCCCATATGGATCTATAAGATCAAGCATGCAACAAATGGCATCATCAAGGGATATAAATAAAGGTTAATGGTTTCTCTCCAAAAGAGGAAGTAGACTATGGCATTGCTTACTCCATTGACCAAACACACTTCCCTAGCAAAGTAGAAGTGTATATCAAGAATAAAACCACATATGTACAAAAGGAATTATACGTGCTCAAAAGACGCCCATGGGATAGCACATGAGTATCTTGAAGATCACCTAAAGTGATGAAAATATTTACCTTTTCTACAAGGTTGAGGATGAAAAGCCCATAGATGGGCGCAGGAGGAACTTTCAACAAAGTTCAATATATAGGATAGCTATATCCAGTAACCTTAAGATATGATATAGATGGATACATAGAATATCAGTAGCAGAGGAAGCTACATGTCACTCTAGTACATAATGTTTTGACGCATAGAGTACAAAATATAAAGGGAGAATGATGCTCCACTTCATTGCGAGTGCTGCAAAATATATTTGAGTTCAAGAATATTAACATGCTATGGCAGGATGGAAAACTTATTTCTGAGCTTATGATTTACTAAGAGTAAAGAAGGTTCTAGCCTTTACTTTAAGGTTGAAGGAAGAATACCTGTATATGTCGATGACCTGACAAGAGAGGACAAACTCAATGTTGATGTAAAGGGGAAGCTTGCACTGAGTCTGAGATGGAAGAACTAGGGATAACGCACCACTTATTAGCAATGGAGATGTGGTAAAGTGTGGATGGGATTTCCCTTAGTCAAGGAAAGTACGAAGTATGATGTACTACATGGTGACAACCACACTTATGGCATCGAACCTTAAGCTATTATGTAATGCTTCATTAAATCCAATTGATGTCATGCTGTATCGTGATATAATTATTTCATTGATGTGCCTGACAAATATGAGACTTGACATATGATTTTCTATGAAAACACCAAGTCAGTTCCTAAAATATGAGAGACATGTTCACCTAGTTGTTGCAAAGCATGTATTGAGGTACCTGAAGGGTATAGTTTAGTATGGGATCAAGTATGACATGAATTAAAAGATTAACGTACATGGTTATGTTTATTTGTATTGGGAATCAAAATCCACTAATAAGAATAACACTTAGGGTTGTTGTTTCTATTTGAGATCCAATATGATCTCCCAGTTTAGAAGGAAGCAATCCTCCGTGGAGGTGAGTACAACAGAGGTAGAATATGTTACAGTTTACTCAGCTAGTTGTGAGGTAGTATGGCTTAGAAAGATACTATATGATTTTTTTTATCTAACTTGAATTTTTTTGTATGATGCAAAGAGGAGCAATGAAGCTCCAGAATGTCATCTAGAATGAGGCCGCTAGAAAGAGGGAGTAACGAGTACTAGCATGGTCGTAGATGCAGGTTTCCTTGGTGACATAATCAATCCTGGAATGCTCCCATGCTAGATATGGAGAGAGTCCAAAAGAAGAATATGCACAAGATATCACATGGGAAAGTAGGTAGATTTTCCTTGATTGGAAAAGATCATGTCGTGGTATGTGGGATTCTCAGACATAATCATTCTTGTGAGTTGTGCTGAATTGCAAGAAATTATGGTATGATATGCAAGTTTCATGGGCGTAATAAGTCCTGGGACAAGTTTTCCTCGAGGATAAAATATCCTAGTGTGGTACAAAGGTTGCTCGGATGTAATCAGTCCTATGGGTTGTCCTGGAGTGTAAAATATCCTAGCGTGGTATGAAAATCGCTTGGATGTAATAAATACTGGAAGGTCATACAAAGTGTAAATGATCTGTGTATGGTACGTAGGTTGTTTGGTTGTAATAAGTCTTTGAGTTTGACCTGGAATAGGAAATATCCTAACATGGTACACAGGTTTTTAGGATGTAATAAGTCCTTGAGGTTGACCTAGAATGGAAACAATCCTAGCATGGTACATAGGTGGTTCGGTCATAATCCTTCCTTGTCTATGTGTTCCCATGTTGGAGATGATGAGGTCATAAGGCACTTGGTATGCACCTTGGAAATTTTCACCTAGTGGAAGATGCAGGTTGTCTTAGCGATGTGAAAGAACTTAGAATTCCCCTATGTTGGTAGAATGTTGGTTGACCATAGAGAGAAGTAATGCACTTGGTTTTCTCCTAGGAGATTCTGAGATAGTGGAATATGCAGGTTATATTGGTGATGTGAATGATCCTCATATTCTTCTATGCTTGTAAAACGTAGGTAGTCTATGTTATGTATCTGGGTTGTGCTCTATGTGCTATGTGCAGGATGATGAGATGATATGGATGTGACTAGATGACGGTAGGATATGCATATGATTGCAATGGAAATGTAATGAATGGAACTGGGTTGTACCTATGCGATGGCTTGCTCATGGATATGATGAAGACCTAAACGAGGACTAGTTCTACACCCAGCATAAAACAGGGCTAGCTCTATCGAAAATTCCTACGATGGATAGATGTGAAATTCAATGATTGACAAGATGAGGACTATGGCAGTAGCTATGATGACGACTCAGTGATGATCACATTGACAAGTGAATACCTTCCTAATTAAGTAGGGTGTTGTTTTAATTATCGAAATATATCTAATGTCTATTATTATTGTATATTGTTGTATCCCTATTAGATATGTGCTTCCCTCCTTTCCAGTGTAACACCTTGGTTTTGGCCCCATGGTATTAAATTGCATATGATGTAAATATTGTATTTAATCATGGTGTGGAGGTCAAGGAAAAGGCCCCACCATGAATCTAGTGGCTTATGTATTGGCCATTAAAACCGATGCCGATGGTTTATGTGCTAGCTAGGCACAATGTGTTTGAGACAGCATGTAAAATGCTACAATAATAAAATACAATGACTAGCTACGCGTCACAATGTTAAAGAGATGGGGGCATGGTTTCACAAGGAATAGGGAGGGGGAAGTATTCAAACATTTGATCCTATGGTAAAAAGGCCAAATGTCAAAGGGAAAACCCATCAAGTGGTCAACCACCCTTTTTGTCTTTTATGCCCAGTCATCTAAAATTGGTGAAGGAAGTTATTTTCTTGGGATGGGAAAGGTATGGGGTCAAATTCCAATTTGGGGAGATACCCATTTTTGGTGAAAAGGTTTTTTTTGACTTTTTGGGCAAGTAAATGTTAGGAAATTGCTTCCCAAAGCCATTATTCACCCATGTGTTTGCTTCCTCCCGTAGATGGAGATAGTTGGGGCACTCTCCCTCATGTTTTTATGGTTTTCTTCATTCTTCCCATGGCTGGGAATTCGATATGGGAAATGCTCAATGGCTGGGATCCTCCCTGGGTATTTTTGTTGTGGTTTTCCTCATTGTCGTAGCTGGGAAATATCGTTTTTGTTTTGTTCAGTGAATGTGCAGCATTGATTCACATTTTGGGGGTTTCAAGAGGTCATTTTTGGTATTCCTCGGGAAAATAAGCGTGTTGGGCTTTTTCCCCATGATTTATTGATGTTTCCCTCACTGTTCCATGCCCATAAATTCCTTTTTTTCTTCGGCAATGCTTCGAGACATTTTATGAGATCAGATTTCGATTTGGGGGTTTATGGTGGCCGGATCTACATAAGAACATTTCCTAAAAGTGTATTTTATGTCCCAGGGTGTTGTTCCCTTCACCCATTTCGTTTTGGTTTCCCATAAACATTTTTCCCACATCCAACAATTGTGCGTGGCCATATTTTGATTAATTGCTTGACTGTGTGTTTGATGCAAAGTGTTTGCTTGGCTGAATAAGTCCAAGAGACCTATTTGTTAGAGGGTATGCCAGTGTTTTGGGTGTGATTGTTTCCTTGGCTGAGTAAGTCCAAGGAACCCTTATTCATTGGCTTGTTTCCCTAGTAGCCTGATAAACCCAAATGTATTTTTGGCTTGGCTGGGTTTGATATGTATTCGACTATGTGTATGAGCATGTTATTCCTTATTTCCTTGTGGAATCATGCCCAGCTCAGGGGTGGCAGTGGTGTTTAGAAATTGATGAGCACACTGGCCTATGGTTGGGTGGAATGTTGTAGCGATGTAGCTAGTTACGGGACACCACAATTACAAGATAAGTATTTAATTCTATTCTTTTTCTTAATTTCTACAAACTATTTGTGTTATGAATCAATATGAGCATGTTGAATGCTCGAATGC
This sequence comes from Pseudotsuga menziesii, assembly GCA_001517045.1. Classification (NCBI taxonomy): domain Eukaryota; kingdom Viridiplantae; phylum Streptophyta; class Pinopsida; order Pinales; family Pinaceae; genus Pseudotsuga; species Pseudotsuga menziesii. The sequence continues at coordinate 79,277 of LPNX011062592.1, read as the reverse complement.
TTGAATGGATGTTATTGCTTCCACTGTATATTGCATGTTTTATACTCCTGTATATGTTATTAATTCAATGCGTGTTTATGTTTTTATGTTCATGGGGCTATCTTGCCCATTTGACAGCATCAGTTCTGTAGTCACATCCTCTCCATCGTCGGTATGAGGGGTCAGGACGTGACACCGGGGGGTCATTATTATGTATGGTCATTGAGGTAAACCATCCATTTTAAGTCGAGGTAATAGTACCTAGAACAAAAATAAAAAAGTACTTATGCGTATTCCTAGGTAGTTCGGCCTCAAAAAGGCACCCTCCTTATTTTATAAACAAAACACACTCTTTCATGTGTGCTTTAGGATAAAGGATGAGGAGGAAGAACGAGAGTTGTTGGAGACATCTTATTCTTGGGTTTTTCCATCTTGTGATATTGTCTTAGTGATAAAACTGTTCTAAGAAAGTTTGCAGAATTTTCTCGTTTATGGTTTCCTCGATGAAAATCTTTGTATCTTATATATCTTATGCATATTGAATATCTTGTTATGCTTTTTATTCATTCATATAAATATCCTAATGAAATTAAGATAGAAAAACTAATAGGCATGTCAACAGATGGGGTATGAATTAAAGTGGGGTGGACTTGCGATAATGCTACATAAAATAAAGGTATAAAATTTGGTGCACTTGTGCCAAAGTGGATTATTGTAATGGAAAACATGGTTTGGATGAAATAACATATCCAAGATACATACTTACATATTTAAATTTTATTATTATTATACATGCCGTGAGGCAGTGTATATTGTAATTGATATAGTCAACCATCATTAGTTGGTGCTTTGATTAAAAATTTACCAAAAAAAATACTAACTCTTACATTAGGTGGTTATTTTCTGAATTATTTTAATTCATTTTTTTTTCATACCATCATATGATGACTTCGGGGTCTTATTGTCTAAGTGACGATGGAGGTATTCTTTCCATTGAATAGATATTTAATACCTAAACGGATCCTAGTGAGTTGAGTCATATTGGCTAGGAAACTAGGGAATAAATGTTGGGATTGCAAATTTATTTAATACCACACATCCAAATGATTTCAATGAGTTTTTTTCATCCATAGAGCCTTTTGTTCATCCATCACCTCTATCAATGTCAACACCACCAACTCCTACCACCCCTGTCACTGCCAAATTGCCTACTTCCTACTCCCTCTACTGAGTCAAAGCATATTCCATAATCTTAAAATGTTTTACCTGAAGCAATCATATGTTCTTTCCCATGAACACTCTCTGTTTAGCACTCTCCCTTTCTCTTTTAAAAAGAACCACAGCATTTGAAAATATTTCATTGTTCTTAAAGAAGAGACATGGGGAATATCATGGATGAAATCATGAATTAGTATGCTTGGATCCTCAAGGCACAAGTGCAGAACACAAAAATGGGTGCATCATGCTAAACAAGAAACATAACTTAATTACCAGTGAAGCTCTGCTAAAAAACATGCTGTCGAAAAAGATCCTTCGAAAAGCATGGTGTCAAAAAGAATGAAAATAATGGATACATAGTCATATATAGAAGAATTAAAAATCAAAGCTAAATGCACAGGTAGTTTCCCTCTATAATACTATTTATGGCTTGAGCACACTCTAGCAACTAATGTTTTGAGTTCTCCCTTGCAATAATTTTTTCGACAACCTTACTATTACATTATTCATTCATATTAAAGACATTATGTAACTAAGAATATAAATTTGAAGAAAAAGGGGCTTACCTTAGAGGAAAGTGACACAGAAATATGGAGATTCGCCTTATATAATCCCCATGGAAAAAATCTATTCTCTGAATTTCGAATAATTTTATGAGTAAATATTAATTGCAATGTGTTGCAGATGCAACTGTTTTCCCAAATTTTCAAAATTTTGGACCCTCCTTCTAATTCTTATCTTGCCTAGAATCGTTTGGATCCATGAACCTTGTTTTTTTTCCCCTCTACTACAAGTTTGGACTATTTTTGAAGTTAACTCTCTTCATGCTTTTCGGAAAATTGCTTATGTCTGAAACTGCTTTGCATGTGGAATTTGGAGTTTGATTTTAAATATTTCCCTTTGATCTGTGATTTATTTCTATTCTTCTTAGAATCCTATCTCTCATTGTCGCTACTGTTTCGAAGGTGAAACAAACCTTCATCGCTACCCAGCCGAAAGTAACATTCTAGTTTGGTTGTTTGGAGGCCATTTAAACTACGCATCGGAGCCTTATTTCCTTGTGGAGCCTCCGTTGCGGAAGCTGAATGATGAGTGCTCTGCCGGATAGTTTTGACTTCTTCGATGTTGTGTTGTTATGACTTGTTTTTTCATTGTCGGAGGATGGTCGAAGTTTGATTCTGTGTTGTTTGATATTTACGAAGCTGATGTTTGGAAGTGAGACAAGATTTTTGGACCGCTGCATGATTCTAGGTTTTTCGAACACTTAACATTTTCACAATGTTTCTACACCTTATCAGAAGCTTTATGGTTTTGATCAAAGGCTTTAGTCTGTCTGCTTTCTGCCATTGCAGCTCTTGAGCAAACTAAGTGTCCACCATATAATTGTTCTGCTCGTCGATGCTTTGTTTAGGTTTCGTCGTTTCGTCTTTTGACTGTGGGGCCCGTATTCTTTTCATCTTCCATTATTATGGTTGCATAATGCGCTAACCTCCCAACATTGATGTCGTTCCGTTTGCCGACAGGGAACTTTACCACTTGATGCTTTGGCATTTAGTTCTTCTGACTCTGATAGACTTAACGGTCCTGTGGAACTCATTGTTGGTCTGACACCTGTCGTTGTGGCTGTGAGTAAGACTGTCCGGTCAATGTTTTATTGTTTCAATCCGCCGATAAGGTTTTTCCTGATGTATTGTGAGTTTCTTACCACTGTGTGGGCGGCAATGGTTTTTGATTCCTGTTGAGGCTGTCGCAACAAGAGCACAGTACAGGGCCTCATCTTGATGATAAATTTTATTGTTAGTGTGGTTTAAGTATTGAAAAGATGTAGTCCGAATTAATGATGAATTTTTTGTTCTGACTGCAAACAGACTCAGAAGATTCTTCAGATTGCTGCTGCAAGAAGACCTAGCTGAAGGATAAAGCTAAGGAAAGTTGGCTAAAAAGTGATAGGAAGATACATTCTGAGATCAATGGAATCTAAAAGGGGACAAATAAAAGACAAAGCAGAATCAATAGCAACAGAGGCCCGGTTTTGGAAAAGGTTCAGCAGTTACTGAGCTGGTCTCGCTATATGAAGTACTCATAAGATTAAAATCCAAAATGTAACGTATTGCCTAAATCATGAGCACTCACAAACTGACAAAACTGTGAGATTAAAATGGTCGGGGAAGCTGGAAGGTCAAGGGGTGGGGCAACCCAAAGGTTTTGTGGTTTTTGTATAAAGATAGGAAATTTAGAGGGAATGGGGGCCTTTTTCTGGAAAACCTTGTGAGCTATTGTTTGTAAGAGTAACTACTTCATTTTACAATAAGAAATGGAAAAATTTTCGTGCTGGAGAAGGTGCTGTGTGGAATGTTCAAATGTGATGAAATGAACAATGTTGAAGGGGAACTATTTCATTTTCGACTATGTTTGATTAACTGTGAGAGCGTTCTAACTTTCTGAACCTATGTTCTTGTCTGAATGTTCTCTGGTATATTTTGTGATAATTTCCACTATGAGTAGTGGAGGTTTTAACTATTGATGAGCTATCTTTTCATGTATATCTTTATTCATATTTATGTGTTTGGTTCTAAGAACAGCTATATGTAATTTACCTTAACATGTGAACAGTATTACATTACTCATGAATTAAAATTTTTCTCTCTAGGGACAACTTAGTTAGTATGTATTTTCTAGTTGTGTGTGATTTAGATGCGAGAGATTCTAAGATGATAGGTAAGAACCTGTGCATCACATTGTGACCACTCCTTGCATCCTTAATCAATCTGCATCTTAGATAGGCACTTGCATATCATACTTAAAGTCAAAAATTACAAAAATAGATATGGTGGATCGGGCCGCAACTGGTAAAACCTTTTATTTTTGTTATTTGGCCTACGGTAGCAGGACCGCAAACTGGACGGATTCCCTACACCAAACAGTCATGGGCTAGTTGGGAACGTTAACTGGGGAGAATCCCTTGCTATTGTTGCCTGTGAATTTTTAGGCCTCAACACAATGTACCAAGCAAATGATGATGAAGAACCCAATCCTTTTTCATTATAGAGTTTGGAAATTGTCAATCAACGATATTTCCACCACCAAGTGTAGATATGGGGAAACCAACATCTAGAGCCACCAAAAGGGAAAAATATATATTATTCACCCATCTATGTAGCGTTGTGGAAACCTCATGCAATAACTTTATTAGTGGTACCATACATGTTCTTTCGTGTTTATAAAATTCAGAAAAAACTTTCAAGTTCTGAATCTCTGCACCCTTTAAATTCGATCAACAATCCAAAAAATTTAAGTATATTTATGGGTGGTCTAATTCTTCAATTGTTTAATCCCATTCTTTTAGCAAATCTCATATTAACAAGACTGGTAAACCTCTTTCTTTTTTGTTACAGCGATAATATATCATTTATGATAAAACTCCTTCTCCTGCATCAATCACTATAAGCATTGGAACTCTGCTCTTTCTCTTGTAGCAATCTCTACGGTGTCTCTCTATACATTTTTTCATATTTGGAGATAATAATGGCACCTTTGGTGTCCAATCCCACATCTTGAAGAATCCAATAGTCCTCTTTCAACCCATATTTGGCAAACACCAACTCTGCTGAATTCTTCAACATCTTAAGCAAATTTTCAACATCTTCACAAATTGCAAGCCATCCATTACCTAGGTACCATTTTTTCAAATTTGGGCCAAATCAGTTTCTTATCCCATGTGAAGATCAAATTTAAAGCATTTTTATTCATTAAACAGAAATTTATGCGCATCAGACCATGTTCCATGTGTGCTTAACTCTTAGTTTCAACCTAAAAACGATATAAAATACCTCAATCCACAAACCCGTAGTGGCAAAAGGAATTATAATTTATGTTCAAAGTCATCACAAGAAGTAATCAATATTTGGTATCTCTCTATTGGTCAAATTTGGAGGTTGTATTCAACAATCCATGATACAGTCCTATAGGTTGTCTAAGAATTGCATCCAAAAAAGGGGAAAGTTGACCTTTAACCCAAACACTAAATTATTAGCACTTTTTTTGTTATCAAATCACTTGAGTATACATATAACTATCTGCAATCATCCCTTCTAGGTGCTAAAAGTAGAAAACAAACAACTGCATGGAATACTAATGTGAACCAAGTGTTTCATACTAAAAACCACTTGGATTGGTAAGGGTGCACTCTTCATGACATTCTAGCTGCATCAGACAAAAATCCACTTGGCTTCCGAAGGGTATACTCTTCAAGACATTCAAATTGTTGCAATGAAATAGAGGGAGTATAGTATGACAAAGAAACATTCAGATTATTGAGATTGATAGTATGTCACAGGTGAGTAAGTATGAAACTTCGTGCCTATTACCTTGCAATGGAAAAAACCGAGCTCACCTCGTGTCACTCAGTCCATGTTGGAGTCATGGTAAATTTGTGTGTCCTCCAAACTCGATATTCTTCCTCCTACCAGCCATCAACTCAGATTTTGATAAGATAAAAAGACATGGGGAATTTCATTACCTTATAAAATCATCCAACATTCCACGTAAAGGAAGTCACATGAAAATCAAATATCACAACGATCAAAGATATTATTTTTTTTTCGAACAACTTACACAAATATATAGCTACTAGCACCCGTACATAACGAGTTCTTATTTATGCAGAGTGGTGCAATTTGTTAAAAACATTACAAATGATGTAGATATGCAAATATAAATTAGAGGTTTTCAAAATACAATACTTTTTCATTTTGAACAAAAGGTAAGAGCCACTAATTTAAATGCTCTTTATCTGTTCTTATTTAATTGCATGATTTGTGGACATATAAATATGCTATAAATATTGTTTCGTCTCTCAACAATTGATATTACATTATATAGTCATCGAGAAATAAATGACAAACTCAGAAAAATCAGAGTGGTCGATAGAGGGGATTTTACATGAAATTGTTGGCCTTGAAGTTTCAAATAGTTGACTAAGAAGATTAAAAAAACATAATAAAGGAACAAATGATGGAAAATATTCAAAATATCTTCATCGATGTATATCTATCAGTCTAACGATAGTTGCTTAGTGTTCATTTTATGCATTTTTCTCTTATCACTACAATGTACAAAATAATATGCAACTAATTCCAAATCTTAAGCATTCACCAACTCAATCCTATGCAATATCATGCATGGAGGGTAATATATTGTTTAATATTGTGATGACTAGTGGGTCCAATATTAATGTTGTACTATGCAAACCACGGGGTCTGCACTTAGTGAAACCATGTAATACAACCTTCGTTCATGGGATATTAAAGAATATCCTTAATTTCACTAGATATTGATAATTACTTACAAAACTCCTTTTGTTAATTCCCCCTCCCAATACATATTTCAAATTAAAAAAACTCTCTTTTTAAAATATATTCCTTATTTTTACTATAAGCCTCTTTTTATACCCCACAATACCTATAAACTCTCTATACCTTATTCCTTGCCGCCCAATACTTACAATATATTGACCTTATTTTTCACAATTAAACACCCCCCTTTATGAATGAACATGATAAGACTCTTCCTCAATAAGGTGAATCCCTCGTGATGCAAACTTTCACCAAACATGAGAAATTAATGTTGATTTGGTTTGAACGTAATCTTATCTTATGGCCTTGTTTAATACATATGAATTCCATTTATTTGGTAATTACTGATAACTATATTAGTAGTTGAGAATATTAATGTTTTCTAGTTTAAAGTGTAAAAGAGATTAAAACATAGATCATGCATTACTTAGATTAGGTTATGGTATATGGTTATGAATTAACCTCATACGGCCTTAAATGACTTGAATACAGAACTCTATTTACTTTGTTTTATGAGAACAATGATCATAACCAAGCTTGTAGTTGATATTAAAATTGATCTTTAATATATGATTAACTCCATATAAATAGAACTATTAAAGTCCTAATGTCTAATTGGTTGTATCTTTGATTACAAGTTAAGGGTAGTGTTACATGGGTATGCATTTATGGAACTTGAAAACTTGTTTCCTTGACCCCATAAGTTTCTGAAATGTGGAAATGAGTCTAGGGTCATTTTCTCTATGTATCAAAATCCATAAAAAACACATACAAAAGAGTCATTTTCTCAAAATTTAGAAATGTGCACAAGTTTCCTATCATCCTGTGGTCTAAATTGATCCATGTGCCCACCTTAAATTTGTCATATTTAATTCAAGTGGGATTTTTCTTTACTTGTTGGTGCATTAGGGAATTCGAGAGGGATTTTGAGTTTTTTAATAGCTTAACCTACACTGGTGTGTGGGGGCCTAAGAAACTCGAGGTCCCATTTCTGTTTCTAGTGTGAGGGAATTCACCTTTCTCATTTCCATTTTGACATCTGTAAGCGGCAAGTCTAGGTCGCTGGGCTGTTAGATTTTTATCATTTAAGCTAGCATTAACTTAGGATCTTAACTGAGAGAATAACAAGCACAACAATCAAACACATAAGACAATGAACATAAATATTTTCCTTGAGGAAACCATAAATGAGAAAACCCCGCAACTTCCTTAGAGATAGAATCAACACCAATAGAAAATCCCCCAAAAAATAGTAAGATGATATCTTGAAAGTAGTAGCCTCTTTCTCTCTAGCTCCAACAACTTCTTCTTCCTCAACTATGCTCTATAACTGAGTGTGAGTGAGTGTGTGATAAATAGAGAGGATCACTCTCTATTTGTACTAATTACCAATTTGACAATGACTCACTAGGTCCTACTTCTCTAGGATAGTATAATAACCATAGGGCCCCGGAATTGTGGGGACTTTAACCCTTGAACAATAGGAGGGTTACCCACAATGACTTGACATGACTTGTTTACATTATAGAACCTCCCGATAGGAACATCGGGGCATGACATGACTCAATTACAATATAGATACTTCCTGGAATGAACATCAGGGTACAATACATGAGATATACAAGTGAATACATTTTGAAGTTACAAATACATCAACACTCCCTCTTTACTAGGAAGGTATTCTTTTGACACAATTTTCAACACTGGTCTTCTTCTCTGTATCGACTGGATCATCTCATCATCTTCATCTTCAAATTGTCTTCATATTCAAGTCTTCTTCATATTCAAGTCATCTTTGTCTTTAAGTCTTCTTCATCTTCAAGTCATCTTCATATTCAATTCTTCTTCCTCTTCAAGTCTTCTTCATCACGGGGTCTGGGTCATCACTAGATCTGGATCATTACTTGATCCAGATCATCATCAAGTCTGGATCATCATCACTATTGAATCATCATCACTGGTATTCAGTGCTTATATCTGACCCTAAGTCAGAATGGACCACCCAGCTCTTACATCTGACCTCATCTTGTTAGAAAGGAACATCCAGCACTCACATTTGACCTCATCTTGTCAAAAAGGCCCAACACTCACATCTGACCATGTGTAAACACATCGCACCAGAATGGCTCAACACTTATATCCAACCATGTGTGAACACACCACATCGGAAGGGCTCTGCACTTACATCCGACCATGTTCGAAAACACCGCATTGAAAGGGCTCTGCACTTACATCCAACCATGTTTGAAAAAACCACATCAGAAGGGATCTGCACTTACATCTGACCATGTTCGAAAACAACGCATCGGAAGGGATCTTAGTCCCAAACTGGGGATTCCTAGTAACTGACCAGGTGCCTCCATTCTCCCAGATAATGGCAACTCAGTATCAAGCTAAGTATTCTTAGTAACTGACTAGGTGCCTCCATTCCAATAATGGCATTTGGCACTTATATTTGATCATGTAAGAACCAATCCTATAGTCACATCAGAATGGCTCAGCACTCACATCTAACATGGAAGGAACCAAATCCTCTTACCATGATAGAATGGCTCAGCCCTTACATATGACCATGGAAGGAACCTAATCCTCTCACCATCTCAGAATGGCTCTAGGTCTTGTCATTTTCCCTTGTAGGTAACCTCGATCTGGAGAACACCAAGCTTCTCCCTGAAGTACTCAAACTTCACTTTATCCAATGGCTTCATCAACACATCAGCTATCTGTTCTTCCATTGCAACATACTGGAGCTTCATTGCTCCTCTCTGCACCATATCCCTGATATAGTGATACTTGATCTCGATATGGTTCAACTTATCATGGAACACTGGGTTCTCTAACAACTTCACACAACTCTGCATGTCGCAATATATACTAGTAGCGTCCAACTAGAGATCAAATAAATTAGATAGTATATTTCTCAACCACACTTCCTCGCAACTAGCTGAACAAGCTGCAACATACTCTGTTTTAGCTGTACTCAGTGCCACACAAGACTGCTTTCTGCTAAACGAAGAGATCATACATGATCCCATATTGAAGCAGCATCCTGAATTTCTCTTCCTATCGATGGCACTGCCTGCCCAATCTAAATCAACATAACCCTCTAGGTTAATCTTTTGATTGTCCTTGTACTTGAGCCCATAATAAACTATAACCTTCAAGTACCTCAGAATATGCTTTGCAGCAATCAAGTGAACATGTATCGGATCTGTCAAGAACTGGCTCAAGGTGTTCGCAGCAAAGCAAATATCTGGTCTTGTGTTCATTAGGTACATCAAGGACCCAATCATCTGACGATACATCATACCATCAACTGCTTCTAATGAAGCAACACTCAATAGCTTCAGGTTCGATTCCATAGGTGTGTTTATGGCCTTGCAGTCCATCATTCTGAATCTCTTCAAAATCTATACTACAAACTTCCCTTGTCCAAGGAAGATTCCATTCGCATTCTACCACACCTCCATGCCTAGGAAATACTGCATCATACCCAAGTCTTTCATTTCAAACTCGGCAGCAAGCTTCCTCTTTGTATCAAAAATCAACCCATCCATACTTGTTACAAACAGATCATCTACATATAGTAGGAGTATCACTAGGTTACCATATTCAACCTTGTAGTAAAGGCTGGAATCTGCTTTACTCTTGGTAAAGCCCAAACTTGATAGAAAGCCATCAATTCTGTCATACCATGTCTTGGGTGCCTATTCCAAACCATATAGGGCTTTTTTCAATCTACACACATGAGACTCATGTGTCTCAAAACTGAGTGGTTGCTCCACATACACTTCCTCTTCTACTACACCATTCAAGAAAGCAGTCTTGACATCCATCTGGTGTATCTTCCATTTCATCATTGCTACCAGAACAAGTACTGATTTGATGGAAGTGTATCTAGATATAGATGCAAAAGTTTATTCATAATATATTCCTTCTTTCTGGGAGAATCCATGAGCCACGAATCTTTCCTTATATTTTTCTATGCTGCCATCTGCAGCATGCTTGATCTTGTAGATCCATTTGGAAGTTATGATGGACTTCCCTTGTGGTCTTGGGACAACATCCCAAACATCATTCTTCATGATCAATTGATATTATTCGATCATAGCATCCTTCCAATCTTTCCTTTCTATCGCTTATTCATAGTTGGAAGGTTCTTTATCAATAATGTCACATAGCAATGCTACATAACTTGAGCAGGACCTAGTTCTCTTTTTTTTTCTATGTGTTTCTTCTAAAGCTCCATATCTTTCTGGAAAAATCATCAATAAAAGAAACATAGTATACATACTTGCTTAGTGAACTGGATGACATTGGACCACATACATCGGAGTGGATGATTTCCTCGATTCCTTTTTCCTTGCTCTTGCTACTTGGAAATGTCTTCTTTGTGTTCTTCCCTTTAGCACATCCTTTTCATACACCTTCATGTTTTGTCTGCATTTCTGTGAGACCTTCAATAGATTTTCTTGCAAGTGGTAGTGCTATGTAATGCACATGTGCAATATTTCTGTACCAAAGCTCATTTGGTTGTACCGAGTCATGAACCAAAGATTGTTCTGGTTGGCCCTTTAATTTGGATAGTCCTCCTTCTTGTTCCCCAATCACAACTGCATCATCGAAATACATTCCCTTGGGCCACATGAGGACTTGGGCATCTACAAATGCAACCCTCATTCCTTTTGCATCTAATGCAAATATGGAGAGGACATTCTTATTTAGTCCAAGTACAAGCAATACATCTTTCATCTTCATATACTTTCCAGATTCTAGCTTGTATGAGAATTCACCACTACCTTTTATTGGATACCGGTAGTCATCTCTGAGTTTCACCTTGTGAGGTGATTCATGTTCAGATAGTTTCACAAAGGATTCCTTGAATCCTGTCATAGGTTTGGAAGCACCACTTCCTATAAGCCAATCATTGCTACCATGTGTGATAGTTCCCGTGAGAGTGGAAAACAAAACATATTCTTCATCACTTGAAGAATCATCACTGTCTTGTCTAGTTCTCTTTGTGGAAGGTTCATCATCCTCTGCAGCATGAGCATGATGTCTTCTTTTGTTTCCCTTCTTCTTGTGAGATCTATTTTTGTTTCTAGGACAATATATAGCAAAGTGTCCTCTTTCATCACATGTATAGCAAATGTACTTAGACATATCTCTAGGATTTCTAAAGTTACTCCTTTGGTGAGAGTGCTTACCTTTGTGGTGGCTAGATCTTCCTTTCTTGGATTGTACTGTGAGAGCTTGATCTTTACTTCCCATCTTTTCTTATCGAGCTGCTATCCAAGATTCTTCTTGAGATCACTCTTCCCCTAGTCTGCTGAACTTGACTAACTGCTTTCTGGCATGGATCCCTTGAATGAAAGAGTCCCGTGTCCTAGCAAGACCATTCAAGGTGGTCATCACAATCTCTGCATTCTCCACTTCTTCATCTACTGCTTCATGTTGTTCTTTGATCTGGGAGACCCTTATGAAGTATGAATGTATGGTCTACGCATTCTATATCTTCACATTCTTTGTAGAAATTGAACCCAAGTGATAGAACAATTACACACAAAATTGCTAATCAAACATGCAAATTTACCAACAAAGGAAACTGAAATTGGAGCATAACACTAATATGTATTGAATAAGTGTAAAATAGCCAACCTTATGAATTCATAAGATTCTGTAATATATAATTACATGATATATTCAAATGCATAAGGATGCCATTCGAAACAGTAAAAAAGCAGGCTTACTAAATCTAGTCAAATCCCCCATAGATGCATAAAGCAGTTTCCAAATACACTTAGAGGCTCACGAACTGGCAAAGTCAAGTAGGAAAGCTAATAAGGGATGGAAAGAAAACTCATACATGCTCTTATTAGGAGAAAAGGATGGATGATGATGAGGGAAAAAAACTAGAAAACTACACCTAGTCTTACTTTCACTTTTGCCATAAATCTCAATAAAGCAGGCAACTTAGCAGGAAAAGCAGATATGCGCTAGGGAAGATCTTGAATAAAGAAGACATGCTAAATATGGTTTCTAAAAGGTTTCCCAAGCACTCCATGACTCATTTTTATCAAGTTTGACTTCTAGGACATGTCTAAGACAACTTGCATAGAGTGGAATATTAGAAACTAGGCAAATAAGACAAAAATGGATTAATTAATGTCTAAGGTAGCTAACTATGGGTTGATTATTATAACACCCCCCCTTATGCATAACTTTATGAGTAAATATTAGAAAAATATAGGGCATAGGATCAAGGCTTAGTCACCCTTTACATACTGCATGTCCATTTAACTAAGGAAGAGGCAAAAACCCAGTGGGAAAATCCTCCCTTAAACATGGATAGTAAAACAAAATTTAAAAATCTTGTCATCAATCATGATTCACAACATGATCAGAAATCCTCAGAAGTGATTTGAAATCAATGAATTTCTTCTCACAAAAAACTTTGGTGAAGACGTCTGCTACTTGTTTTGAAGATGCACAGAAGAGTAGGTGAATGGTTACATCATGCACAAGCTATCTGATATAGTGCATATGGATCTCAATGTGTTTGGTTCTCTGTCTCTGAACTGGATCATTACAAATTCGAATGGTACTATGATTATCACAATAGATAATAGTTGAAAACTTTGATTCGAATCCACACTAACCAAGTATCCCCTGCAACCATAAACATTGAGATGCTGCATTTACAACTCCTCTGTACTCTGCTTCTGTAGATGAGAGTGCTATGGCACTCTGTTTCTTGCTTGACCAACTGATTGGTCCTTCAGCAAGCACGAAAACATATCTTGATGTTGACTTTCAATCTGTGTTGTCACCTTCCCAATCAGTGCCAATAAACCCAATCAAATCAAGATCAGATTTAGCTTTGTAGAAGATCCCATGAGTTCTTATTCCCTGAACAAAGTTAAGGATCCTTTTGGATGCTCTCGAATGGATCTCATGAGGCTGATCCATGTATCTTGAAGCCACACTTACTGCATAATAAATATCATGTTGAGTGTGTGTAAGGTAAAGAAAACACCCAATCGACTACCTATGTAGTGTATTATTTACCATAGGAGAAGAACCTGCTTCCTCAAGCTTAACTCTTGAAAGGAAGAGAGTCTTTCTTGGCTTGCAATCTTTCATGTTGAACTTTTTCAGGAAATCTAAATCATTCTTGGAATGATGTAATTTTATTCCATGTTGGGATTGAGCAATTTCGAGACCAAAGAATTGGCTCAACAACCCCAAATCAGTCATAGAAAATGCATGGTTCATTGCATCCTTCAAGGAGGAAATATCTTTCTTTCAACTTCCTATAATTAGAAGTTCATCCACTTACAAGACAATAATCATCAAAGAACCATGAATTAGATTCAAATAAACATTAGTATCAGACTTGCATCAAACAAAACTCAATGACAACAGAAAGCCATCAATCTTGGCATACAAAGCCTTGGGGGCTTGCTTAAGCCTATACAATGATTTCTTTAGCCTACACACAAAATATGGATTAGTAACAAAACCTTGAGGTTTCTGCATGTAAATATCTTCAACGAGATCTCCATTCAGGAAAGCATACTTCACATCCATGTGTTGTACGTCCCGCTGCTCCAAAGCTGCAATGGCTAAGGCTAGCATGATGGAGTCCATCTTTGCTACTGGTGAAAAGGTTTCATTGTAGTGAATACCATTTACCTGTGAGTATCCCTTGGCTACCAAACTTTCCTTGCATTTCAAAGGTGAACCATCAACAGCAAACTTAGTTTTTAAAACCCACTTACATTGAACTAGCTTCCTCTCTGGGGGAAGATCAACCAGTTCCCAAGTGTTGTTCTTCTAGAGTGAGCTGAATTCTTCTTTCATGGCTGTTTTCCATATTGTATCATGTGCTGCATATTGATATGTTTGTGGGTCTTATTCAACCATCAGATAGCACTTCTCTACAAACAAAGGATCTTTCATACACAGGGCACTCTCAAACTGAGATCTAGTCCTCCTAGGATCACTAGGATTTCCAGCTAGTTCCCCAGCTACATGAATGGTATTTGCTTCCAATTTTGGTCTTGTAGGACTATCAATATATGCAATTAAATCATAATTATCAGACATATTAGAATCATCAAACTCATTTGTCTCTTCACTCACATTCAATGGTTCTAGTGGTGAAGAAGACTCTCCAACTTCAACTGCTGCTAAAGGCTCTTCTTGGAACTGAACACTCCTTTCAATGAAGGATTTGTTTTTGCTCAAGTTGATCAGCATGTACCCTTTTGAATCTTGAGAATACCAAACAAATATGCACTCTTGGCTTTGGGGCTGCAAAGCCTTTCTCTTTTTAGTCGAAATTCTAGCCCAAGCCTTTGAGCCAAAAATCCTGAAATGGGTCACATCTGGCTTGTGCCCACTACAAGCTTCAAAAGGAGTCATACCATCAAGTTGTTTAGGAGGCACCCAATTATGGATATAGGATGCATATTTTATAGCCTCATCCCAAAAATTTGGTGGCAAAGTCTTAGCCTCCATCATACAAGTTGCCATCTCCTTCAGTGATCTGTTATTTCTCTTAGCAACACCATTTTGCCATAGTGTGTAAGGGATTGAATGCTACATCTAAACACCTGGATATTTACAATATTGAATGAACTCAAAATTGAAATAATTACCACCATTTTCATATTTGATGATCTTGAGTCTCCTCCCAGACTATTTTTCAACCAATGCCTTAAAGACTTTGAAGAGGTCAAAAACTTCAAAGTTATGCTTCAGGAATTAAACCCAACAATACCTAGAAAAGTCATCTATGAAGGTCAATGCATATTTGTCTTGATTCATTGACATATGAGGAAATGGATCAACTGAAGAGGTGTAAAGGTTCTCTCATGACTAACTCTCTCAAATTTATTCTTTGGGTGTTTTCCTAGGCTACAACCTTAATAGACTCCCTTGGAAAACTTAATCTTTGGTAACCCTATGACCATTTCTTTTTCACTTAGATAAAAAAATATACTTATAGTTAATATGGCCAAATATGTCATGCCAAATATTGCTTGCCTCATTAGCATGAATAAGAAGAGAAGAGGGGTTTGAGTAGGGTAGAAAATGTGAAAACATGTATACCTTCAAAGTGTGATCTACAACTCCTTTTGTAATGAATTTACCATTCGATATCTCTGTGATCTCAACATCATCAAGGGAGAATATGACCTTCTTTGGAGACCCTGTGTGGGTCATCTAATACACTGAAAAGAGGTTAAAGGAAAGACCCAGAACATACAATACATTACTAAAATTACCATGGTCAAGATCAATCCTTCCTTTCCCCAAACTATCAGTGAGAGAGTCATTTCCCAACACTATTGGTTGACCTTTCGACATGTGAAGAGAGGAGAATGACTCCTTGGTTGAAACCATATGTCTTGAACCTCTATATTCTATGATGAAGCTAGGTGAGCTTGATGTGCCAGCAACCAAAGAATGTACACTCTCTCTGTCCTTTGAATTTGATCCTCCTTCCCTCTTCTTTGAACAATTAGGAAGGGAGATGTTATTCTTCTCCGGGAGTTGGATCAACATGTCAATTTGCTTCTTCATACAGGATCTTTCAGGATGATAGCCCTTACTACAGTATGCACACTTGCTCATCTCTCCTTTGTTCTTCTTCTTTTGGAAGTTGTTCTTGGAGCCTTAGGGCTCCTCTTGAGACTTGTTCTTGTCTCTCTTTTGCTTAGGTGTCTTATTATCTTTATTCTTGCATTTTGAATCCACCCTCAAATCTCCAGCAACAAAATCTTGGTCTTTGGAAGGTTTGATGGTGCCCATCATCACCAATTTATCTTGTTCTTGTGTGAGGGATTCCATGAACTCTACAAGCTTAGGCATCTTCGAGGCTTGATATGTCAACTTGATGGCATGGAAGGTTGAAACAAACACTGAATATTCAAGGCCAAGCTTCAAGAGTATGGCCAAAACTAGTTGTTCTTCCTTCTTTTCAATTCCACACTATTTTAGCTGCAAAACAAGGGCTTTACACTTGGAAAAGTAGAGTTGCAAGGATTCGAAGCTATTGGGACTCAAAGAGATCAATTCATTCTCAATTTGATGTCCTTTCATCTCATATTTCTTACCAAAAAGATCTACAAGCTTCTCCCATACTTCATTAGGTGATGTCAATCCATCAAGATGGAAGAAGAGGTCTCTTGATATGCTCAGACACAAAAGACCATAGGCCTCATCCCTCTTGTTGTGCCATTTAATTTTCTCTACAGTTGCATTGGGATCTTCCTCAATTTCCATAGTCACCCTATAGAGACCTTTCACTCTCAACAATATCTCCATCTCTCCTTTCCATTCAAATAAATTAAATGGATTCAAGATGATATTCTGAGATTCATCCATAGCTCAGAACTGTTCCCTTCAACCAGCATAATTTTATGCCAGTCAAGATGTCAAACCTATAATAGCAATATGGAAGGAGAGAAATGGATCTACAAAGGCTCCGATACCATGTGGAAATTTAACCCAAGTGATAGAACAATTGCACTCAAAAAATTGCTAATCAAACATGGAAATTTATCAACAAAGGAGACTGAAATTGGAGCATAACACTAATCTGTATTGAATAAGTGTAGAATAGCCAACCTTATGAAGTCATAGGATACTACAATATATAATTACATGAGATATTCTAATGCATAAGGATTCTATTTGAAATAGTCAAAAAGTAGGCTTACTAAATCTAGTCAAATCCCCTTTAGGTGCATAAAGCAGTTTCCAAATCCACTTAGAGGCTCACGAATTGGCAAAGTCAAGTAGGAAAGCTAATAAGGGATGGAAAGACAACTCATACATGCTCTTATTAGGAGAAAAGGATGGGGGATGATGAGGGCAAAAAAATAGAAAACTACACCTAGTCTTACTTTCCCTTTTGCCATAAATCTCAATAAAGTAGGAAACTTAGTAGAAAAAGCAAATATGCGCTAGGGAGGATCTATAATAAATTAGACATACTAAATATGGTTTCCAGGAGGTTTCCCAAGTGCTACATGACTCATTTTTAGCAATTTTGACTTCTAGGACATGTGGAAGTCAACTTGCATAGAGTGGAATATTTGAAACTAGGAAAATAAGACAAAAATGGATTAATTAATGTCTAAGGTGGCTAACTATGGGTTGATTATTATAAAATTATTCAACTGGTTCCTCAAGGTCATCTTCCAATTTATGTTCTTTCCTTCAAATAGTTTGGTTAGGGCATCAAACATAGCTTTAGGTGTCTTTAGGGAGGACACCTATGGTATGAGGTGATCCTTGATTGAATCAGCAATAATCCTCTTATCCATAACCAACTTATTATTATGTAAGGCCTTAATCTCATCTCCCTCTAGAACTAGAATCTCCTCATTGATGTAGGAGTCCAACTCATTTTCTTCTAGGACCAGGGAGATCCTATGCTTCCAGGCTCAGAAGTTATCATCCCGCTCAAGCTTTTCATCAAGCTTGGTATGATGAGACATCTTAATTGAGATACTCAAATGGAAATAAAAAATATTTAGATCTTACAAGGTTAAAATGTGAGATTTGGATCTGGAGCTGAATTTCTGTAGTGCTAGTTCAAGAGCAAATTAGGGTTTGACTTTCTCGGAGTCCTATGCAACCAAATAATTTGATCTTGATCTCTAAACTTTGATTTTGAGAAGGAGATCAATCCAATCCTAGGCTCACATAAAAATTCCACTTCTATGGAAATCCCTAATTTTTGGCAGCAATGTTGAGTCAAAAACTGAAAATGCTCATAATCAGATTCTGCTTCGACAAAAACATGCACCCTTGGGAGGAGAGTCATCCCAACCTTATTTTGCTGAAAATCTATGGAAAGAGATCCAAAAAGTAGGAAGCCCTAGTTTTTGCAGCTACACAGTGTCTTCTTCTCAAGTTATCTCTGATATCATGTTAAATTTTTATCATTTAAGCTAGCATTTACTTAGGATCTTAATGATTTACTTCCATGGTTTACCATGAACTATTTATTATCCATGGTTTACTTCCACCTTCATTACTACAACTTTGGAAGTTATAGAGGAGTAACATGTGCAATTTTCATTGAATCGAGAGGGATTTTCTCTTATTCACTGATGAAGACGGACTTACCAAGTAAATATTCCCACTAGATTTACTTCGGATTTATTACTAGTAAATCTTCCATCTATATTTATATTAATTGTACTACACCTATATTCTTACAGGTTTATACCTTTGTTAGGATTTAGACATAAGTTCCATTCGGCTCCCTTGAGAGCTTCACCCCGATTAATCCCCTAGTGGTTCATCACGGATGTACTGAATGTATTTTTTTTATCTAGTCTTTAATATTATATTAAATTTATCTCAACTTGTTGTGTTCTTCAAAATAAGCTATCGTTAATCTCCCATTTTTTATAACTACTCTTGTATTGGGTACTTATGGAGGTTATACTTTTGTGTTATTAATATTCACTCTTTTTTGTTGTTGTGTCAATGAGGCGCATTCTACAACCTAGAAGGGAGAGTTTTGTAACTCCTTTCGTGCTCATACAAGAGCTGACATGTGTTCTTTATAAAAAAATTATAAAAATTAAGATGTCAGCAAAAATTAAATTTAAAATATTTAGAACGAAATATATATAAAAGTAAACAAATTACATAAATTAAAACCATAAAAATTGCATTACACACTTCCTCAACATTTTCACTCGAAGGAAGGATTTGCAACCTAAGATATTTGATCCCACTCTGTGCTTGGTAGATCCCTTTTAAGATAGATTTATGCTAGTTTACTATTTTTACATATGATTTTATTGCTCAATAATTTTGATAATTAAGAAGTCAGAATTCATATCTTTTGTTCATTTGTAATATCCATTGTACCTTATATAATTTTGAGGAACATTTTATTTATTATTTAGCTCGAGTTATTCGATGAAATAAGATGTAAGGAAACATTGTCAATCTCCAATGTTTTACCCAAGTAGCCTCATGTTTTCAGGAACATATTTTGTTCTTAAGCCTTGTGTTTTCAGTCTCATTTATTTGGATATAACTTTACTTGATTGAGCCCCTACAGATAGCCCAATTTATCAAATCCCCCAATACAAAGTCATTGTCCCTCAACCATGAAGTCGTAGGTTCGATTATTTGGGTTAGGAGGGATTAGGCTCTTGAGCATGGGGTAATTAGGATGTGGCCCCTGAGGATGGGCCTTCTTGATATATTATAGGGAAAAATCACCTTTATTTAATACTTACGTCGATATATATAGATTTCAAATATCCTTTAACTCTCTGTGGATTGTCTAACATTTATAGGATACTATGGACATTTTGAAATTATTCAAACTCTAATACCCGACGTGTTCAATATTAAGGTTAAATAAAGAAAATATTAATTTGGTTATTTTCCCCAAGAATACTTCTGTGCCTCTTAGTCTAAAGTAAATAATTTGTTTCTATATTATTATGTTCCCAACAGGGAATATATATGAATCGGTTAGGTTGATTAATTCGAGAGGCATATTTAAATTTTTTATTTTTCAAATGCTTTTAATATAGTTTGATTATTTTTATTTTTTGAATTTTTTAAATATTGATTTAACTTAATTTTTATTGCTCCTTTGCAGGTGACGTTTGCTCGGGTCTTTGTGCCCCAAGATCCGGGGGCGTGATAACATAAGCAGCATTGGAAAATGCTTACTTTGAGAATGGTATTCACAGTGGTAGTGGAATTTGGTTTGATTAATACAAAATAGTTGAGGGAAGAATCCCCAAATTTCTTTGACAAAAAGAATTAAATGAGCTAGCGAAGTTTCTCCCTCGAAATAAATAACTAATGAGAAGGGACCCACTGAGAATGAGGCATAACTTTAAGTTGCACTTTTGCTGGGTGTTATTGTTGTTGATAATGGATGCAAATTTTAATATAATCAGCTCCATGGATCGATGTGGAGAGAGCATTGACGATCCAATTAAGTCGGTGGAGCATAAATTCAATTGATTAGGTTGTGCAATCAATCAATATGAATTAATAGAACGATAGGATCTAAGTCTCAATAAATTATTTATGGGATGTTATCGTGGTCGATTCATTGATTGGAATTAGTTAGAAGTGGTGATTGATTGATTAATTCATTTAATTTGGTAGAGGCAGAGATAGAATTATTAATAGGTGTGGAATCCAATGCCAGCCATGCCATGAATGCAATGACGTAGACCATCTAGTAAAATTTAAGGATACATATCCATATATGCTTCTCTTAAATGCCTACTGTAGCAATCGTTCCTTGCAATTTACAGTAAATCCTGGATAGAAGCACAAGGGGATGAAAGGAAGAGTTGGAGGCCCATGATAAATATTGGACTCAAATAGTAGCACACATTCAAGGAGATATATGATATATATGGATGGAAGTAGAACTTGGAATCCATTAAACTTCTTTATGGAAGTGAAGCACGCTGCGTTTGGTGCTAGATATTGCTCAAGGGAACCTGTAGAATGAGTGAATGCTTTGTGTTCAAGTCACGCCACATTTTTTCTCAGGATTTAAAGTCTCCAACAATCTCCCATTCAGGGAAGCTTTCCATTGCAATTCTATTTAATACCCTTCCACCATTGTCTCCAACTAATCCAAATCCCTACAAATACACAGAGAAATTTGGTCTACAATTTTCAATTTATCCTTTGACTTTTGGAATTTTAATTTCTTCATCATTAAATATGTATCAATGAAGTTTCAGAGTACGAATATCTGCGCTCCGAATCTCGACGAAAGATGGAGGTCATCAGTAGGCCTTGAAGAACCATGCCAAGAAGATTTATGGGCTCTTTGATTTGCCAGTACTAGTCACCTGATGAGCATCCATTGCACATTATGGATTCTATTATTGTAAATTTGGACTGTTTCTTGAATTTTCCATGTTATTATATATTCTCTTTAATGGAAACTACACAATTTGACATCGGCATAGAAAATCCAAAGCCCTTTCAACTTTGAGATTTCATTCATTCATTCGTGCATTTATCCTAATTTGTACCTTCATCACAATATTTTATATAAAACATAGCTGTAGCTACGATCTACAAACACCCAAAACCACTGTCCCCAGACTCTGCTGATTCAATTGCAATGCCACCCACAACACACTTCAAGCCACTTGTAGCCAACTCTCCTGTTTGTCGCACACAATATTAATTTTATTTTTCTGTTCCGTTGGTTTTGTTGTTTGGTTGCTTTCTTTTCACCTACAGACTTAGAAGATGAAGAATACCAGTTGCTTGCTGGCTTGCTTACTGGCACGATGTTACTGGAATACCAGTGAGTGAAGAATTTAGTTACTTCATTTACTGGCACGATGGAAGAAGTCGCTCGGTTTCCGTAGGTGGCTTTAACAGGCGTCCGGTTTGGCCTTGCATCATCTAG
This sequence comes from Pseudotsuga menziesii, assembly GCA_001517045.1. NCBI lineage: Eukaryota > Viridiplantae > Streptophyta > Pinopsida > Pinales > Pinaceae > Pseudotsuga > Pseudotsuga menziesii. The sequence continues at coordinate 57,278 of LPNX011062592.1, read as the reverse complement.
GGAAGTTGTAAATGGACACACGAAATAGAGAATAATAATAGGAAATCAGGTTCTTGTTTATTGCAATTCTTAGGCAAATAATATATTTTATATTTTAACTCAATTAAAACTCTTTTTCATGCCAATATAGTTGGAAACCATCAACCTTCACGACTCCCTCATCCTTGGTAATGAGCTTATAATTTTCTTGTTATGAGCAATGAAGAATCTCGACAAAACCTGAGGTGGGGTTTGGCTGGGGTGGGGTTGCCGGTGGGATGAAGAGGGTTTAATAAACGTGTTTGAGCAATTATGAACTAAATTGTTTTCCTGGGAAAAGTACCACCCAAAGGATAAATAATTCACATTGTACAGGAAAAGGCTCTTAATTTGTTGAAATACAGAAACCAACCATGACCCATGATCCAAGGTCATTTTTTCCAAAATAGAATCATGCAGAGAATTTCTAATTCCATATAATTACCAATTCCGCATTAACTCTGAAAATCACAGTTATTCTAACTTCTCATAAAATTTCCTAGAATTTTTTTATATATTACATTGTATGTTTCACAAAAACGTTACACTAAAACAAAAATGTTTTACAAATTCAAACCCCTATATAGGGATGAAACTATTCAAGCTTTGATCAGGAAGTTGGACTCACCATCGCTACCCCGTAGCATGACAACAATATCATGTAATCTAGTATTTTATGTAGCTTTGTATTTTATAAAACGACGGGCATTTAAGTGCGCTTTGCAACCTATTCTTGCAGCATAATTATAAATGATGTATTTAATATGGTTTTATAGAAATGAAAGAAAACGAATGTTTTTTAAATTCATTTTACAAAATGACATATTGGTTGAGTGCCTTCCGTGAGCGAAGAAAACAAAAACAAAATGGAAAATAGAGGGATCGTTAATTCTCATTTGTATCACATTAAATTTGGTTGTTTGGTTGATGGACGCGAAAATATTTTAAATTGTTTTGAATGATCCACAACTATTTTAAATTGTCTTGAATGATCTGCAATACAATTGGGACTTCCAATTTTAATGATCTGCAATAAAATTGGGATTTTGGAAGTATCCTTTTCTAATAGCTCGTATTAAGTTATAATTTGGTCCGTGAATTCCAATAGATTATTATGTCATTTAAAGGATTTTGTTCTTAAAATTGTAATTGCAATTGAATTTCTAGTTTTTGAATTCCTTAGAAGCTAACTCAGAGATGTTTTTTTTTTGTACTACACATTGATGCACAACTGAAATAAAAAATACCAATTATAGTAGCAAACCATTTCCAACTTCCCTAGCACTTCTAGTATAGAGATAATTACAAGTACTCGTAGGCTAGAGGAGCAATTAAGAATATCATCCGAGTTGTTGAAATTCACATTCAATGAGCTAAAATCTGGCACCAAAAAATTTAGGCCTGAGAGTGTTCTCGGTGGAGGTTGGTTCAGCTATGTTTTCAAATGATGGATAGAAGAGAATGGTACTGCTATTGTCCAGTCAGACACTAGCCTCAGTGTTGTTGTCTAGACACTTCAGGTTCGTTTGATATGCAGGCTGTTCTTTTTGTTCTCCTTCTTGATATTTGCAATATAGGTTGTTTTCCCTAAGTTTTTTTTCAGGTTCGTATTGCTTTGCACTGAAATTGGGTGATGGGACTTCATACTGGCGAAGGATTTGGATTTTTAAGAAGCTTTAAGAATGCACTATTTTGAGGGCCAACTATATGCGCCAGTCCAATTGTGTTGATTTTCAGATTTTTAGTAGGATTGTCTGTGAGAATTTTTCGTATCGTGATTCCCTAAATGTTGTGGGTAGTTTTTCTGCCTATGCCTAGAAGCCATATACAACTTTGATAGTAGAATCACGACAAAATATCTACAAGGAATTTTAATGTTGGGAAGAAAATAATTGTTACCATGTCCCAAACCTATTTACATTGTTAAAGTTTAAATAAAACCTAAGAAAAATTATATATATATAGAAAAACGTTTTTGTTTAATTGTTGTTGATCATGAAAGGATTCAATACAAATACAGATGCTAATCTTTATGAAGCTTTCAAGTTAATCTGCAACAAGATGTGACAATGTTGGAGACATTACCACCACATGGCTCTTGTAATATATTATGATTTGATTCATCTTCTTGGAAATCATCTGATACTTGTTCACTTTTTATGAATTATAATAAAGTATTCTTTTGTGTAAACCTTAACCAGGTATTCCCTTTATGTAATCTAACGTTTTTTTATAGATTTAACCAATTTTACGCACAACATATAATTTCATATTGAAATAGAAATTCAGTCTTCCTTAACTCATTAACATATATCTTCTTTCGCATATTATAATCTTTAATCACTATGCCAGATCTACCTTAATATTCATAATATAAACTATAACATTTTTTTCCTTATAGATCTAACTAATTTTACCAGCAACATATAATTTCATATTGAAATAAAAATTCGGTCTTCCTTAACTCATTAACATATATCTTCTTTCGCATATTGTAATCTTTAATCACTATGCCAGATCTACCGTAATATTCATAATAGAAACTACAAATGATAAAAACATTCATAATCGTAAACTCCATTAAATAAAAGGTGATATATACAAATATGGTGCATATATGTAGCAGTGTAGAATCCTCCAAACAAAGAAATGGACAACACCATGCCACCCTACCATTACCCAACATAATACTTTTTTCTCTATATTCTTTGATCACCCCAAGACAAGCTAAGGTACACTAAACTAATCCCTTAGGTCCTTTTGCATATTTTAATATGAAAATTTTTCTATTCTGAACTTGCTAGTTCTTTGTGTTGGAATGAGACCCTAGTTCGTTGTGTTGGAATGAGACCTTTTATAAGATCCTTTCAAAAAGTGAAAGCAGTGAAGGAATGCATTTTAGGTCAAGATATTTTTGCTTCTACCAATCTTAAGTGGTTTTTCTAGGAAAACTTCTCTTTCCAAATAGTGCAACTTTTATAGTGTAATATCCCGAATTTTGTCCTTGATTATATTGGGCATGATCCCTACTGCATATGATTTACTTTGATGTCATGTTTATGTTTATATATTGGGCGTATGCCCCACTGAACATGATTTATTGTTTTTTATATGATTATATATTGGGCATAGGCCCTGTTGGACAAATAATATTATTGTTGTACTGGCCATAGGACCCGATGTATTGGATTTATTATTATGAGAATGGGCACAAGCCCTAATATAATGAGTTGATCTTTTGGTGATGTATTGTGCAGTAGACTAGTATACATGATTGATTTCTATGATGTGTTGGGCATAACCCCTCGATCACTTGTGTTATGAAACTATGTATTGAGTGTAGGCTATGGAGCACATAGGTAACCCCAGTAATTAAAGGATGCGAGTGTTAGGCATAATCCTTGGATAACTCCAACATGATGTTTAGCATAATCTATGGAGGATCGAATCTTTGGCCATTGTATACCTAGGTGTATTTTACAAGTGCATACTAGTATTAGTGTTGAGCAAGAGGATTTGGAATTGCACTAGTGTACAACTCTCGTTTGTTGGTGTTGAGCATAAGTTATGAATAGCACTAGGGGGGTTACTGTAATCAAAGGGTATTGAGTTGGAAAGAATCTGAATAGCACCAATATTTATCATACTTATTTAAGTTGATTAAATGAAATTCCAATCTATTTCTCACCAAGAACTACAAGACACTACCATGAATATGAGGTAATCCAACATGTAAGGAAATATAGAGCTACCTATCCTAGTTGACCAATCCAAACCCTACCTACGGCCTTATTAAAAGAATTAACTTAAACTAAGGAGGCACAGAATAAATAAATTATGGTATTTGAATGCATGGATAATAATAGATGATTAAATTGAATAAGTAAGTCTATATAATATGTATATGAACACACACACACATAGATATATATTTATATGAAATGGGGCCCTTAAGGGTTAAGGGCTCTGCGGAAGAAACAACTCGAGTGAAATTAATGTGAAGGTAAGAAAGCAATAAATAAAGCGAAGGTGCGGGTTAA
>LPNX011062592.1:8551-50793 GCA_001517045.1 Pseudotsuga menziesii | reverse complement strand
GGAGACCATTTCCAAAACCAACACTTAAAGAATACAGAGTCTAACTTCCAAACACCAGCAGCCTCATCCTTAGAATTTCTAGATCTCTTGCATGTTGGAGCCAGCTCACGGGGATTCGATTGAGAACTAGGAACAGTTCTAGATCATGGTTGGGATGAACGTGGAAGTTCTAAGGTCATCTAGTTATCATTCCTAAGGTCATATAAATAGTTTCCTTATTAATTTTTTGTGTTGAAGTATGCAAGATGATAGGGCCATTTCCAACTACGTAACTAAAGGTCAGAGGTTTTTCTCCACCGCAGATTTTATTTTTGTTGTAATTATGTTACACGGTGAGATTATAGGTATTAAGGTTGGTATGCTGTAAATGATTCTCCTTCTACATGAATAAATTTTTTTAATATATTTTAAAGTTTAAATGGAATCTAGGGTTAACTTCTTATAAGTTATGTGATAAATTAGTTTCAATGTTTTTACAATTATAGTAGGGTTTAGCATACATTTTAACATCTATTCATTATAAAGGTTATGAAAAAACGTTTTCCAAATCATCATAAACAACATTAAATCCACATAAGAATCCTAGGTCCTAGAAACAATATAAAATAACTATTTAATAAAGATAGAAGATAGTTAAGTTCTAAGCAAGCATTCACTCTATCCAAGAAAATCTAGTGTGGAACTCTGATGTTGAAACTAGATTATTAAAATCAACACTGGAAGAAATATTCACGCAGGTTTAAACCTGAATTTACAAATAAATCACTTAGTATTACATTACAGAGCACCCATGAAGGTTTACAAATATAACCAAATAATAGCTATCACTTATATAAATGATGCATACTAATAATAGAACAGAGAAGTGAACCATAGGTCGAAACCCATTGGGGTTTCCCTATCCATTCTATGAGTTTGTCCTGATTTTCAAACACGATCCCTAAAACACTATGCACATCTTACATTTAACGAGACCTGGATCTTTACCAACTTAACCAAATAAATAAACTATCCATTAAATCAACATTTTATAACTCAAACAACAAAACCGGAGTAATAAACCAGGGATCAAATCCTTTGGAAATCCAAGTCCACATTTAGCAATGTTTCCATAACTATAAATTCAGCTCCCTACGCTATGAAGAGTGTTGATTGTAAGCCTGTTTAAAAAATGTTAAAAATAATTAAATAAAATATACAGTCATCTGGACAAGTGATCCAAGCTGTCACCATAACCAACCAAACCATTGAATCTCTTAAGCGTTTGCTAAGAGAATTCTTAAGCGATAAATAAAATAACGATAATTCAATAACCATCGAATTCCATAAAAACTGGTTTTAAGCCCGTGTAAAACTTACAAAAGAGTTTAGAGTGTACTTAAACCATTCGATACAAACAATTTAGGCTATCACGACGATAAACACATCATTGAAACCCATATGGTCATATTTCCACCACCTTGTAGAAAGAAGGGCTCGCTGCTAGCATTGGCATTATAACTATATCAAGCCACATTAAATATTTAAATAAATAACATAGCTAGGGTGTTTCCCATATTGCTACAGTAAATTGAAATACACATTAAACTTCTGACCCAAGTAATAAATACAAACAATGTTACACTTAATTCCATTGTTGGCAATGGCACTACTAATGTAGAAGCCCTCCATTATTCCAAAAATAGAGTGCTTCTGGAATAACACTTGCGCAAAAAAATTTAAGAATTAAAACCACACTAGCTAGACATATTTTCTTAAATACGCACAGCTACAACTTTAAACACATAGAATTGCAGAGTTCAAAATATCAATAGGAAAATACTAACCCCAAGAATTACAAGATATTTTACCATGTGACAAAATTTAAAACCAAATACAAAGCATACATAATAACATATATTTCTCACCATTAAAATGTTTTTTTGGGTTTCACTAGACCACGATTTTCAAAAATTAAAGCAAGAAAACATGCATAAATAGAGTAATGATGCCCCTATAAAAAATCCATACCTAGGTCTTTAATTCACCACAGTAAATATTAAGTTTACATTACAAACACCTGAAGAGGCTATAATCATATAAAAACCCCATGAATAGTATGAGCTTTGCCTCATTCCCAAACCCTATCATTTTTGAATGAGAAATCCATTAAAAATAACAAGTAGATAATCCCCATAACCTTTCAAACCACATAATGACCAATCAGAGGTTAAGGGACCTTACCCATGGGCTTACCAAATGGTGTCTTGATGCCCTGTCCCTACCCGCAGTCACAAGCTACTCCACCACTGAACCTACCATGAAAACCATCCAAACATTAGAGTATGTCTTAGAAAAATAATATACATTATACACTACAACAAATACTGGAATTAGCGTCGCATTGAGCATCAATTTTAAGTGTAATTTCTTTTTACATTGACTGGTAGAACTAGACGCTAAATGGGATGGGTCATGGACAAAACTTAAAGCGTCTCAAAAAACGTATTTTTTGCGTCCTAGATAACATCATTTATGGCGTCCAAAATAGCATCTATGTTTTTCTTCCTGAATAATGCCCAACATTTCCTCCTAAACAACATCAAAGTTTGCTTCCTAAATAATGTCCTATTCTGCTTCCTAGAGAGCGCCTGCTTTTGCTTCCTAATAATGTCTTATTTTTCTTCTTAGAGAGCATCATCTTTTGCTTCCTAAATGACATCCTCGTTAGCACCATATTTGCATCCAAATTAACATCCAATATAGCATCCATTTGTGCTATCACTTTAGCATCCCATTTTGCACCATGTTTTACTTCCAAATATGTGCCAATTTTTGCTTCCAAATTTGCACCATTTTTTGCTTCTTTTTTTTAATCTTGTTTTGCTACTACCATTAAGTAACAAATGGTTAAAAAAGCTTTGTATTTTAGTATTATGGATGTTATTTTAGGTTTAATGCTAATACCAATTTCCATTCATAAATGTATATATAAAATAATTATCTTATAAAAAATTTTATTTTAGAAATTTTACTATTAATAAGAATTAAGAAACTTATTTCTTGACAAACAAGTCTTATTATAGCTATCGAAATATATATATATATATATATTAAATATCGCTAAATTTAACATAATATTATTATTATCATAATCAAAATGTAATATTATCATAATGAAAATGTACATAAATCTAGTCATTTTAATTTTTTTTATCCATAATCAAAGTTCAATAATTCATTATATTATGTGTAAATTAAAATCATAATATTATTCTCATTCGTTTACTTTTAATATACATAAAAATTATTCATGAAAACATTGATTTATAATATTTATTTGATTTCTTTATTTACCATATTAAATAATAATTAGAATATTAATATAATTAATTTTTGTTTTTTTAAATTATGTCATTTTTTAAAGAAATATAAACAACTTTGAAAAACAATAATTTATTTTCAACTGTCATTGTTTTTTTGTAAGATTGAAAAATTAGTTTTTATCTATTAACCAGGGATAATTTTAGAGGCTAATTTTAGCCGAGTGGGCTATTTTTCCATGTTTTTCTCCCAAAACAGATTCCTCATTTTGCATTTTTTGAAGCTCTATGTTGCCTAATTTTGACGGGGTAAAATTTTTTCACCCTAAAAGTTGCCAAATTATTATATAAACAATATAAAGTCCTTGGAAATTAAAATATTTTTTGAAAAATATGGCCAATATGGAAAAATATTGGTTGTTTAAGAATTGGTAATATTCGCCAACATTTATACACTTTTAAATAAGTATGGTTCCTTAAAATCATCCCTGCTTTTAACTTCCTTATAAATTAAAGGAATTAAGAATTTATTTTCCATGGTTTGTGCTATTATTTAATTTCTTTGTAAATTAGGAAAAATAGTTAATACAATTTTTACACAACTATATTATTTATATTTGATTTAACTTTATGCTTGGTAAGTAATGAGTATCAAAACAATTGTGAACCATTTTCAATTAAAAAAATGAAAAAAATAATAATAACATCTTATAATTGTTAGTTAAAATTAAAATTATTATAACTAATATAGATAAAATTAAAATATCATCATTAAACAAAATTACAAAAAATATAATTTGGAAAAGAAATTACAGAAATTAATGTTGTAAATTGAGTATTGCATTATCTTAGATAATATTTTTTAAATGTAATAAAACATTATATATAAAATAAAAATATTTTTAAAGTAATAAACAATTATTAAATTATAAAAATAAAATGATAATATTTTTAAAAGTAATAAAAAACTATAAAAATCAAATGAATAAAATATATTTTTATCTAAATTTTATTTAAATTTTAAAAAACAATTTATTTTATTTAAAAAATAGATAAAAAAAATCAACCACTAAAAATATTTAAAAACTACAATTTTTCATATATATATAGAAAGTAATGGTTACTTAAGATTAGTTATTGATGATTCAATAATTTTTTTGGAAGATTTATGAAGTACCAATGACCGCTTGATATTTGTGAAATGATTCAATGCGTTTATAAATGAATGCTTACTAAAACGATTATGTCAGTACTGACCAGTAATAAATATAGATGATCTAAGTCTACTTCACCTTATCGCTTCTAGTGTAAACGAAACATGGAAAAATTACACTTCTGCTAATTGAATAGGCCACGAAGTCATTTTGATTAAATTTACTATATTTTTCTTTGAAATTCTCTTAAATTCTTTTAAAGATATAATAGTATCTAGTGTTAGAGTTAAACAGAGAAATTGTCTCTCATAAAAAAATTAAAAAAAATCTATTGAATGTTATTCATTTTTTTTTCAAAAATCTATCAGTAGAGTGAGGGTTGATGAAGACTTGAGCCTCGAGTAAAATTCATTGAATATGTTTTGGTCAGCATGAAATCTACAGGAAACACTGCAATTGAATATTTCATTATACACATTAGAAAATTGGAATAAAAAGATCACTGAAATCAAATAAAAAAATTATCATAAAGATACCATAGATTGGATTACTTCCCTTCTCCCCTAAACCGTTGATTTTTTCTTCCTTTGCTTTTTTCCTCACAAATCAATATCCCTCCAATGGTATTCAATTTATTGGATTCGGACAACCTCATTTTTATGTATTCCTACCTTGGATCACCTTCATGCATTTTAAGAAAATCAATGAAACTGGTTAGAAGAAACTAAGAAAAAATATGAGATTACAACATTTCATTAGCTACCTTTGATCTCCTCCATGTGTTCTAAGAAAACCATTGAAATACTATTTAGAGCAAGCGAGTTTAGAAAAAGAGCTAGTTCCAATATGCTCCATGGATGAGTAAGTTGACGTGTTTGGCATTCTCCTAAACAATAAGAAATTGCATCAATGAAATAATAAACTAATAAAACCCTTTAAAATGTGATATAAAATCAAGTAAAATATTATTGGAGATGTTTCTAATTTTTAATATAACGTTTCTAATTTTCTTATATGATGTTTCTAATTTTTAATGTAATGTTTTTAATTTGTTTATATGATGCTTCTTTTTACTAGTAATGTGTTACATTGCTTAACATTTTTGTTTTTTAACTATGTTTAGTATTTTTAGTTTTTTCTATTTTATTTTATGATGTTTCTTTTTTAAATATTAACATGTTTTTTTAAACTAATGATGATGATGATGATGATGGTTAACGTCCCTGAGACCAAACATTGGTCTATCAGACCTAAAGAAACAAATTCTTTAGTTTGTTTTAAAATTGTATTCCTATGCTCAAAAAGCTTAGAGAGAAGTGTCTCAAGATCACTATAATTTTGACATGTCAAAAGGCTAGGAAGGTCAGTATTGCAACAAATATTATGAAAGTGAGATCTAATGTGGGTGTACGCAAGGCACTCTAAAAGGAAGTGATTTTCATCCTCGACGTTCATATTCGCACATAGATGGTAGATCCTTTCCACCCATGGTGTTTTAGGAACTACTCAACGACCTGTTCACTATGGAGATCATGAGAGTTCATTCTTATCATGGCTATATTAATTTTTTTTCTTTGAGCTAGTTAAAAGAGAGAGATACTTTTGATATTCTAGTGTAGCGTTGACGACCTCCTTATAATATATTAATTTTCTTTTAGCCTCTAAATATTTATCACACCACATTTTCTTTCTAAACTTAGAAGTAATAATATTTTTAATGTTATTAATATTTTGCAATGCAACATTTTCATCGATCTCCCAATGGTCTAACCAGGCCTCGGTATCTTTATACCAACCTCACTTGAGCCTTAGGTGGTTTTGGCTGGAATTTAAAGCTAGCTTAGGAAGTCTATGGTCTCCCATGTTATTGATTTTGTGCTTGTATAATAGGAGCCTAGTCATAGCTAGGCTCTCGATAGGGGAGAGACCCACTTCTACAAGGAGAATGGGGTAGGGTGTATTTCTTTTAATTTTGATCTTATACGTTATAAAATGTTTCTGTATTTTCTCAATATTTCTCCAATATTCTTTAGATATGTTGCAACCCCAAACCTCACACCCATACAATATAACATGAGTGACTAAAGTTTCAAAGATGATCTTTTTTTTTATCCCATGTCACAAGGTTTGCTGCTTTACAACTATTTTCAAGACCAAAATAATCTTTCCACCCTCCATTAATCCTATTCTCAATTCTATAGTTCTAGTTGAGCTTGTGACGAATATCAATTCCTAGGTATTTGTAAGAAGACACTTCCTCCAAGTTGTTATTGTCATACACAAAATTAGCATAAGTGTCCTTATTAGATTTGATAATCATAACTTTTGTTTTTTTAGTGTTAACAGTCATACCCATGGTAGAAAAAAATCCTTAAGAAGTCTTAGTTTCTTACCAAGATCAGATGGACACCTTTCCAGAAGAACAATATCGTTAGCATAGAGAATAAAGATGATGACTTTTGCAGCTACGATCGTGCCAACACAACCTTCTTCCTCTACACAACCTTCTAAATTATCGATGTAAATGCCAAATAGGGTAGGGGAGAGGGGGAAACCTTGCTTAATTCCAATACTACATATAATATATTTAGACCACCCCTCATTTCTATTAAACTTGGCAATGACATTCTCGTATAACCTTATTGCGGCAACTCTCAAATCAAAAGGAACCTTTATCTCTTCTAATATATTCCAGAGGTTATTTCTAGGTACCGTATCAAAATCCTTTCTAAAGTCCATAAATCAACAAAAGAGAATGGATCTATCATTACGACATTCCTCCACAATGATCCTAAGCGTACCAAGGCGGTCCGTTGTTGAGTGTTCTATTATAAAACTCGTTTGGCCTTTATCTCGCTTACCTTCATTTTCAAGCCATATGCTCATCTTTTTTTCCAATATAATACCATATAACTTGGCTAAGAGAGGGCTCATCATAATTGTTCGATAATTAGAGGGGTTATTTGTATCCCCACTTTTAAAAATAGGGATAATGAGGTTATGAGTCGATGGTTTAGGGAACCCTTTCTTAACCGCTTGATTTAATAGCTTGTGAATGTGAGGGATGAGGACAGGCCCTCCAATTTCTAAGATTTCCACCTAGTAACCTTAAATGTCTTTAGCTTTTCGATTTGCTAGATGCTTAACCCCAAAATATATGTCTTCTAATGAGAAAACTTCTTCTATTGAGAGTAGGGTTTCAAAGTTATTTATAACATTTGGGGATTCAAGAGCTTTTTACAATAGGAATTGCAGTCATGTAAAGGAATTCTATTATTATCTTTAGTGTTTTTAGTTAGAATCTACCTCCAGAATTTCTTAGGAGCCACCTTAGAGAGGTGTAAGAGTTTTTCTTGTCTTTTATGAATATATTGCATTGTTTTCCTTTTAGTTAGGGCTTTGTATATTTTTATCTTGTCAATTTTAAGAGACTCTGTAAGATCTTCCTTGATTTCTTTCCTTGCACTTTTACAATCTTGATCATACCAAGGGTTGGTTTTGCTATTTCCTTTATTACTTGAAACTTCAATTGAGAATTTGTCAATAGAATATAATAGGTTTGTAGTAAAATTATGATAGAGTTCTTCTATGTTGTCTATGCTTAATAAAGGAAGCAAATGGTTTTTTAATTTATTTAGAAAAAGATCATTTTTATTTCTATCAAATATCATTTTTTATTTTGTAAGAGGATTATCTTCTATGAGATCTCTATGCATGGCAAAATTAAGGGTTATAATTAAAGGTCTATGATCTAAGTTAGGCTCATGGTCATTTAAGATGTCAAAATTTATTATTTCGGTGTGTAAAGGGATATTGGAAATAACATAGTCTACCATGATGCCATGCCCATGGATACAGGTCATATGTCTAGAATTGAGCCACTTCTTTAGATTGTTGCAAATTATGAGATCTTGAGCACTACAAAGCTTGACTAGCTCAGACCCAAACAAATTTTCCCCTAGATCTTTAGAGTTTCTTTTGTGACTTCCAGCTATAGTAAGGTCTTCATCTAACCAAAGAGGATTAGGTTTGGAATGATTACTTAGAATAGTAGCTTGGTTGCTTAAATTTCTAGCATTAAATTCACCCATTACGAGGATATTACCTTCATTCCTTAGGCTAGAAATACCATTCTCTAAATCATTGTAAGGACAATTTTTATCTAAATTTTTTTTCATATAGAAGTTAGAATTAATAGGGGGAAAATAACATATTTCTATGTAGGTTTTTTATCATTAATGTCAGTGATCTCTATCCAAATATATTGGTTGTAAGGGTCTTTTTTATAAATCCTGGCATGGGGGGGTCTGTTCTTCCTAATGTATCAAGCTATACCATGAATGCTTCTATGATAGTATCATTTGTTCTAGGTTGACCATAGTACAAAGCCATCTATGTTAGGGACCTTAGATTCTTTGTGCTCCCATGTTTCAACCAACAATATAATGTCAACTTAATTTGAGATCCAACTTAGCTTGGGTCCTTTGTTCCATGGACATCCCTGACCGTTCCAAGAAAGAATCTCGAGCATGTTAAGTTGCTATTTATTACTATCTTTTTGGTTTCTATCTTGAATAATGACTTTTCTATTTCTGATTATTTCCCATTTTCCTTCCTTCCTAGCTTCTTTTACCTTTTGAACCTCCTTTCTTAATTCTTCTTGATATTCTAGAATGACATCTCCATTTATAAATATTCTAGTTCCCTTTAGACTTGAGTTTTTACTAAGTATGCCATACTTTTGGCCAGTAGAGCTCACCTTTATCTGGATCAGCCTTCCTTTATTCTCAGTTAATTTCCCTAAGCTTGTTGCTTCTATGAGACATGTTGTTTCAATTTGTAATTTATTATGTAATTATGTCTAGCCTATGGCTAATGTATCCTTGTCTACCTCCTCTTTCAAACCAAATACTATAAGGTTTAAGGCCCTTTTGTTACGTTCATGGTCTAATTCTATCAATTTTTTTCATTTCTTATTTAATGGGTTTGATATCTAAGTCACATGCCACACTATTTAGGGTGAGATTGTTATTAACTTTTTCTTCTAGTTTTGTAATCATGTCCTTCATTTTAAGACTTTCTAAAGTATCATCATATCCTTCTTGGGATGTTTGGTTCCTATATTGACTTTGTTTTTCTATTAATTGTAACCGAATCTCCATTGTCTCCATTTTATTCTCCAATAGTTTTATTTTATTTTCTATTTGTTTTTGGATCTTGTGTTCAAGAGATGTAAATTTATTTTCCAGCATGGCTTCTAACTTTGTTTGTAGCTTAATTTCTCTTTTGTCTCTACTTTTTCCAAATGACTATGTTTAGTATTTTTAGTTTTTGTTATTTTGTTTCTTTATTAAATATTAACATGTTCTTTTAAATTGTGTTTAGTATTTTTAGCTTTTGTTATTTTGTTTTATGTTGTTTCCTTTTTAAATATTAACATGTAGTTTTAAATTATGTTTAGTATTTTCAAGTTATGTTATTTTTTTATGATGTTTCTTTTTTAAATATTAAGTAGGAAATTGAATAATTACTTTGTTTTATGTCCCTTTTTTTTTAATTTCAATATTTAGTTTGTAGGTCAAAATAGATTTTGGTTTAGAGTTTATGTATACAATAATGTTAATGTTTCTTATATTAAGAGAAAAATATTAAAACATGTGGTTTTAAGTTATCTATATATTTTGGTTTTGGTTAGTGATATTTTGAGATATATTGAGTGTTTCATAAGTTGTGGTCTTTTTTATAAAATATTGATTTATTGCTAATTATTGTTATATAATTTATTTTTATTGTTGTTTTAGTTTTCACTCTTTTTTTAATGTTTCTTTTAGGATTATTTGGTATACAAGTGAAGTGTTATTGTGTGGTGGTTTTATATATTTAATTATCAATAAAAATTTCAATATGACTATATATATATTAAATATTCAATCTACTATAATAAATAAATAGTAAAAAATAGTCAGTTGGAGATTCTGTGGCCAAGGTGTCACTAGGTCAAGCTTAACTCTTGAATTCTCTAGCTTCTTTCCACGAAATTATGAGGCAATAAACCACATAAAAAATAATAAAAATAAAATAAAATAGTTAAATGGTAATTATGAAATGTATCAACAAAATTTATGCAATAAATTATTGAGCTACATACATATGAAACTCAATAATCGAACTTAGAATAAACAAAATACATGTAAGAATAAAATAGCACTAACTTATATTAGATGAAGGCTTCATAACATTTATATAGGAATACATGTGTTCCCATATTTGAAAATTCAAAAAGACTAACCATTATTTAATAATATACCTAACTAATTAACCAATAAAATTTCATAATGGGGGTGTGAACCAAATCCAAACATCTTATTGTGATGGATGGGCCTCCCATTCATACCAATTCCTCCTAATTGAATGGAAAAACATCCCTTCTTTCTTCCTCTCACGTGAAGTGTGAGAAAACTGAAACCAAGTCTAAAATGATAGTTGTTGATTTGTGCTGCAAAATAATGAATACATTGAAGAGCTTGCTGGTGCGGACTAAAGCAAGTGACTACATAGACTAAGGTAGGAGGGTTTGCATCTGAAGGAAGTTGAACTGAGAAAGTGCCTACATCAACCGAGGTGAGATGTCGTGTCTCCAAATGAACCCAATCCAGATGTTTTCATGAAGAGTTGTTGAACTAAGAAGGTTCCTATGCAGATCCAGGTGGGAAGGAACACCTCAAAATGAACCCAATCTAGATGTTGATGTGAGGTGTTGAGCTGAAGTAGGTTCCTACATAGACCCAAGTGGGAGGGTATGTCTCTAAATATAAATTGATCTGGATGCTGCTTAACTATGTGGTTGCGACAGCTAAAATAAAACTACCAAATATTACTAGACAAAAAGAACGATGAGCATTGTTGTCCCATGAGCATGTTGTTGGTGACTAGTGGAAGCACCATAGAAAAAGAAGGATCTGCAAAAGAAAAATGTTTTGTTTCCTATTGTTATAGATGCAATATGGAGGAACTAAGAGCGACAAAAAAATGATGTTGTTGACTGTACATGACACAAAAGAGACATGGTACTTTAGATTATTATTGTGTGTAATGGGCCAAGCATGGAAAAAAGAGGCCCAAGAACAAGATGCAATGAAAAATATGTTGGACGGAGCTACTGTAACTCTTACAAATGAAAATAATTGATGTCGTTGAAATGTAAAAAATGTTGATGAATCTTCCAACATGGGGTTTTGATCTTGTCTTCAATTTTCCTCATGATCGTTAGTTATGAAGTGTTGAAGAGAAAAAATTAAAGGGACATGTGATGAACAAAATAGATGTGTGGAAGAGATGTGGAACCATGATTATCTCAAAGGCTCAATGCTCATGTGAAAACCAAAGTGCTCATAAAATGACTAGGAATAGTTTGAATGAGGCAATTATGAGGAGAGGACAAGGCAGGATCTATTTGTGCGGGAGGCACAAATTGTGTAGGTGTTGTTATGTCCATGACTTTCATGAGATTGATAATGGGAACAAGCACCAGCATGGGCATGGTGATGTTCTTTATGGGAAAATTCAATCCCCACAATATTGACTATAAGTCCTCGAACCAAAATAATCAATAAAGAATTTGTAGAAATATTCTAGGGATCTAGAATTCTCTCAATGGACTTCAAAACTATGAGAGACCCAATCACAACTAATAAAACAACATTCACATACCTAAAGAGCATTTCAAACCTCCCATAATCGTAATCAATTTTTTTTTTATAGGTATATGTCAAGAAGTATATGAGGTGTAGAGCCCAATCAAAAGGGAGGCATAGTCAAATAACATGTGGCATGCATATGAAATAAGAACAAGGAGGTTCTTCATGAACTCATAGATGAACTCCACCACCCTAAATAAGGTATTAATCAAGAGGAAATTTGTAATCATATGAGACTTCCTTTCACTCAAGAAATGATTCAAGGGGTTCTTAAATAGAGAATAAAGTGAATTAGAGGGGTCATATTCAAGAGTTAAATATTCTATCTAGAAGGGGTTCCCAAGTCCCTCACGGTGATCCAAAGAATAAGAGAGAAAAATATAAACCCTAAAAGAAAATTTTCAAGGTTGAATACAAGCTCTAGATGGAAAGTACAATGTGACTCATAGAGATGGGGAGAAGTTGTGAGACTAGGTTAGGGAAAACACTATGCATAAGATTGTAAGTATGGGGAGGATTGCAAAGGGAATATAAGAGTTTCTAAAATTGATGGATGGATAACCTCATTAGCCCTATATGGTTAGAATACTTCGTCAGTGCCCAATATTTATGTCTCCTCCATTGACCATGTCAATGGTCCTAAGGTAATAATACCTAGATGCATAGAAACATGCATACCCTTGCAAATTCATGCATGGTGCTTCAAGGAATTGTTCATGGATTTGGATACCTCAATGGTTTCTTTGAGGAAAATACATGGTATTGTTCCTTGGGATATCAATATGAAGGCCATAGGAAACCTACATAAGGATCATACTTTCCTCTACTGACTCCAATCAAGGCGTTGAGAGCTATCCCACTATGTAAAAAATCCCCAACTTTTATGCCAAGGATAAAATCTAAAGGGTGCATGTTATGGTTCATTCCCTTAACGATTTCTCATTAACTCAATAATCATTTGTTAGGGTATAATTCCCTTATCTTATTTTGAAACCATGGTTGAAGACCCATCCCTAGTCAACAAAATTCCATATTACCATCCATGTCCAACTTCAAGGATAATGTGCAAAAAGATAAAATAGAAGAGACAAATGTAACATTAATAGAATGCATGTGAAAGACTTGTCTTGGGAATGATAAGGAACAATCAATATACCATATCTTGTGCCATTGTAAAACTCAAAAACCTGAGTAGCCTCTCATGTCCATCCCTGTCGATTGCTTCTCGCTTTCATTATGTTTGTTTTATTTGCTTTTGTTTCTCATTGTTTGTTTGTTAATATGAGATTTATTACATATTATTTAATCTTTACTTATCATATGTTTGTATATCTTAAATTTATTATATTAATAATATTTATTATATAACAATATTATGTATTTTAATATTAATATATTAGGCTCAAGGTTCACAATGGTCTTAGCTTGATGATAACGTGGAAGAACACCATTCTCACCACAACATTTACTTCCCACATGATTTCTTAATGAAACCCTAGGGGGATTCCTATAAGCCAACTAGGGTAAAAGATGAATTATCTAAAAGTCCAACTTATATTGATGATGCATGTTTATTAAGAAAGGATGTTAATGATATTAAATAATAAAACATATATATTCCAAATATAACGTTTTTATAGGAGATGTGGGGATTGAAGGTTATTTTCGTTAGTAAGATAGCCTAGGAACATACTATATTCATTATACTCTATAATTACTATATAAGAGAAAATATAGTGTATTATGGACCAACGTTCCATCACTCATGAAACAATGAGGATTACCCTTTGATAAAATGGTAAGAATGAGTTAAAAACTAGGGAAAACCTAGGGTTGGTTGTTTCTGTCCCAAACAAATTGCATATTTTTAAAATTAAAACCATCTCATTGAAACATCATTAATCAATATTTTCAATCAATATAAGGTTTTTAACATATCATTCAACATGAACTAGGGAATAAAACCAAACATATAGTTAATTACAATTGAAGTGTTAGATAAGCTTAAAAGTTTCAACTGGTGAGTCAATGTTAAATAAAAATATCCCCCAAATTTTTAATCTTGTGAACAAACTTTGGATTACCTCTATATTATAAGATTCCATTAGGGTCTATCAAATGTTGTTTGGGATACTCAAATGCCATTAGATAAATTTAGGTGACATTAAGTTAATTTACCCCTCATTAGAATTAATTAAGATCCAAAAGTTCCATGATTATAATCATTTAGGTGCCAATATGATAAATCAAGATTCATAAGTATTATCACATGAATCATGATCATTGCCATTGATATCATAACCATGATCATTATCAATATACATGAGTACATCAAGATCAACATCATTGGCATCATCATATATCATCATAATCTTAGTCATTAATCTTAGCCTTATTATTATAATCATCATCATCATCAATATTCTTTCCATAATCCATCATCAAAATGATCATCCTCATGCTTTTACAGTGATCCCAGTTGCATTAAGGCCAGTCAAATGTTTTTAGAGACAATCATATGCCATTGGGGTAATCTAGGGGATATTATGGTCAATTCAATGCATTAGGGTGAATGTTTTCTTTGTGATGTCTGTATTTTGTCTTTATCAACCTTTGCCATGTCATCGTTATAAAGTACAATATTTAAATCTAGTAAAGGTGGTTTAATATTGGTATGAAGATCAAGATCATTGATGAGATTTGGTCACAAATGTAGCCTTGTTTTTATCATTTCAATTCCAAAGAAGGATTCATGACTAAAGTATCCATTGGATGTTTGAAAATGGTGATGAGTATGAGAGGTATTCATATAATCAGTTGAGTGGGTGACAACTCCTCCATGGTTATTCAAAGGAGAAGTTGAAGTTGGGTCTAAAATAACACTCCTAACATAGATAACTTACAATGTTAATTAGACTAGTTAATCACATCCCCAATCATTTCCTATAAGAATAGAATACCAACAAACTTAAGGCACTCTTAATGTTCATATGGAATCCATTAATATGAAATTTAAGATTAGGAGGATTGAGCATTATGATATATGAAACAAAGAAGAGTATCAATGTGAGAATGAACTCAATATTGGAATGTGGCATTTTGGTAGCAAGACTTCCAACTATTATAGATATATGTAATAAATATTGAAGATAATTATTGTTGGGTTCATGGGTGGAGCTTTGCTTGATCTCCTAAGAAGTTATATGGTCCAATCCACAGCATGGTAAGGACATAGTTTATAACATAGTTCAAAGGTTTGCAGTTGCATATTGGACCTAATTGTACAATAATCAAGGCATTGACCCACTAGAACAATATCATCGTAATCCCCATAAGCTTTATACGTACACCCCCACAGTAAAAAGGGTTTACTGTTCTATCGCACTCAACAATATTTATTTGCAAGTGCAAGAAGGTCACAAGCTATGACATTTAAAATCATTAGCAATGTTAGTATTGGAATTTGAATGGATGTTGTTACATTAGTTAGTAGCTTCATTTCTTTTCCTCGTAGTTGTTATTTATATGATGTCAATAATTACAAGTTATTACTTCGCTAATGTTTTTTATTACAAGGTTTATTTGTTGTTATTTGCATATGTGAGTGAGCATTGTGAATAATCCACATGAATAAAATCAAGAATTTTAATTTAAATGACATTATTGTGGCATGGAGTTATCATCAAATACCAAAAAAAAACATAAGGAATTTGACTAATGTGTAAAAGGAAGGTATACAATAGCTCATGTATGTTTTATGCACTAAGGTTAACTCAATGCTTAATTGCAAAGGGGACAAAGCCTTGACCTTATGTCATGCATGGTGCATGGTCTACCATAGTAGGAAGTTGTATGCATAAGTGCAAATGGTTAGCTTAATCAATATAACCATTCATCTAAGGAAAGCATTAGGCCAACGAGTCAATTTCTATCAAGTACCTAAAATACAATATCTCTGTGTCAATTGGAGTTGGATATTAAATTTTTTGCATAAAATAAATCCATTCCAATCACTAAATCATAACTAGGAATCTAACACTATCAATCCTACCACGCAACATCAAAGATAAAATTATATCCAAGTGAAGAAAACTTAGTAGTAAGTCCACGTTAGACAAACCCTTAGTCATGCATGTCCATTGTTAAGTCTACGATGTTATATATAAAAGAGAAGTAGGTCCAAGTCAATCTAACCATGCTATGTGCTACTAACTTGGTCTAAGTGAAGCTAAACTAGTGAAACCAAATGTGCAAGTCCAATTTTCCACATGTATGTTTCTATGTTATCTACGTAATAGACATTCATAGGAAATATGACCTTAATTTGAAAATACAAATATCAAATTCATTAAATCATGGAAATTTTTAAATTATGTAAATTATAACTTTTTTTCAAATGGAAGATTGTATTTTGTTTGTTTTTTGTGTCCTAAAAGGGTGATAATGATTATTGGGTGAAGATAAATGGCGTTGATAGTAGCGTGAAGTTGTGTTGTTTTTATTCCCATGGCATCTAGTAGTTCTATGGAAGTTGCATTGTTTTTATTCCTTTAGCGTCATATGGTGCTATGTTTATGCAACTTCAAACTGTGTTCAACGATCAATATTCTTGCCAATGATTGTTCTATAAACAATATTGAAATGTGTTGTAATGTATGTAGTTCCATAACTTCTTTTCCATCATATTGTACACTTTGTTGTGTTGTTTTCTTGCATTGTGTCATTTGTTAGCCATATCAAACAAACATAAATAAGAAGATTCATCACCTTCATAACCATGTTGATTACATGTTGCGTGATAGGACTTGAATACTCTTTATCCATGCATGACTTATATGTGGCATGGTAAACAACTATGACAATGGTACATGTACCATGTGTCTATTGTGTGTGGCACATGTTTCATAATGTGCTATGTGTGGCGCTTATGGTGCAACTATGGATTATGTGGTATGTGTGGTGAAAGGGGAACAAAATGTGTCTCTGTGGTGTTTATTGCACAATTTATGTTGCATGTTGGGTAGTCTAAACGGTTGAACTGATTAGTTAATTAATTATATTGATTCAACTAACTCTATTGCTTATGGATTTATCAAGTTACTTAGTTATGTTGAGTACCATGTTGAAAAGGTCAGATGACATGGGCCACTAAACTATAAAAATAAACACTATGTAGAAAATCCATGGTGTTATGAGTAAAGATTTCTCCTAGGGGGGTGGGTGAGACTCCTATAATGTTTTTTTGTTCATACCTAATATCAATGATAATGATTGAATGAATTCATCCTTGATCTAGATATTATCAACCTAGAAGCTTAACTTTGGATCATTAAGGAGGAAAATATGATGAATTAATTCATAAATAAAAAAGACAAGGTCAATAAAATATTATGTTACTAAAAGATATTTTTTAATAAAATATAAAAAAAATGCTATTATGAGTCATTTAGGTGATAATTTTATGTCACTCATATGTCATTACAGACATTTAAGTTCCATTAGGATCAATCAGTATCTAGAAGTATTATCAAATGCACCATCATTGTGGACATTGATGTTGTTTTCATCGTCATCATGAATGTCATATGCTAAATCAACATCATTTTCATCATCATGATTGTTAAGTCAAGTCCCTTGGCAAGTCACCTCTATGAATATTTTAGACCTCACTCGATGTCCATCTCGGTATTATGGTAAATTCAATCCATTAGGGTGAATTATGTTTCCATTAGCACCAATCAATATCAAATAGTTCTATAATCGCTTTCATCATCATTATTGACATTGATGTCCTCGTTGTCATCAACATCCTACTAAATATTGTAGAAATAATCAATTCCATATTTATCATTGTTAATATGTATCATCATCATCAACAACATGTCATTAAGAACACTATAATGTCATTAGGTATGGTAGGATTCCATTAGGGTTATTTACGATTAATTAGGGTCTCTTACTTTCCAAAATGGACAATTAGGTGCTACTTATGTCAACATACCTAGAACTATACCTAATATGACATTGTAGTTTTCCTAACACTTTTTATAGCACAATTTCTTTCGAAATTCCTAGTGCAATTCTTGGTGCTATGTCTATATCTATACCTGTTGCTATCCTTGGAAATTTTTTCAAGGCAATTATTGGTGAAATACCTTTCGAAATTCCTATCACAATTCATAGTGTTATGTTTATCTCTATAGCTGGCACTATCTCTGGTGCAATTACGAGCACAATTCCTTCTGTAATTCCTGTATATCTTCCTAGTGCAAATTTTGGTGTTAATCCTAGCACTATATCTAACACTATTTCAGATGGTATTTCAAGAGCAATTCTTGTCTCTAAACATTGCACAATTCCTTTAAAAAAAATTGGCACTATACCTTGCTCTATACTTGCCACTATGTTGGATGTTTTCCAAGATCAATTCTTAACTTTATTCCTATCCCTATACCTGGTGTTATGCTTGGCCCTTTTCCTAGGGAAATTCCTAGCACAATACCTTCCTAAATTCCTATCGCAATTCCTCATGCTATGTCTAGCTCTATACCTAGCACTATGGCTAACACAATTCCTTCTAAAAATTGTTGCTATTTTTATAGCATAAATTTTGGTGCTAATGTTGGAACTCTATCTAATGCTATGTTGGACATTTTATGAACCTAATTCCTAGCTCTAAACCTATTGCAATTCCTTGTGTGGTTCCTTTTGAAATTTCTAGCGTTATTCTAGGCAGTATACCTGGCTCTATAACTGGCAGTATGTTTGATGTTTTCTAGGCGTAATTCTTTTCTCTATACTTGGCATTGCGTTGGATGTTTTTCCTATTGAAATTCATGGTGCAATTCATGGTGCTAACCCTAGATCATTATATGGTGCTACGCTTGGTGCTATTCTGGACATTTTTTTGGAGGCTATTTTGGGCATTTTATGGGATACCATTTTGGACGTTAGTTGGGATGCTAAATTTCTAGTGTTATTCCAGACTCTATACCTGGCTCTATACCTTTCGCTATGTTGGATGTTTTCTAGGCTTAATTCTCGGCTCTATACTTGGCGCTATGTCAAAAGCTTTTCCTAGTGACCTTCATGGCACAATTCCTGGTGCTAACCCTCGCTCAATATATGGTGCTAAGCTTGGTGCTATTCTTGAAATTTTTCTGGAGGCTATTCTGGGTGTTATATGAGATGTCGTTTCAGATGCTAATTGGGATGCTAATTAGTGTCCAAAATATCGTCAACTTTTAAAAAGGAACGCTAAAAACGCCATTAAAAGCGCCATCCCATGGAAAAGCATCCACTTTGTCCAAAAAATGATGAAAAATACACTAAAATTGATAGTGGATGCTAAAAAGGAAGGTAAAAGAGACACTAATCATAGGGTTTTGTTCTAGTGTTAACATAATGTAAATTGTAAGAGGGACAACCCTTACCTTAATAGCAATTTGACAACCCTGTAGTTTCTTTCGTGTGCTGTCTCTGCCAACAAAATACCCAACCAAGGAGATCGTTCCCCTTAACAAATTTACCATGCAAATGAGAGAGATTGAAAACCCTAATTTTGGGTTTTAATTATGCTTCAGCATGGAGGTATCAATGCATCCATCACATGGCTCACCTTAAATGTGATAGCTACTTCCCACTAAATATTTTATTTTTACCCCTTCACCATATAGTCTTCTGTTCTTTGTATTTGTGTATTTTGGTTGTGTATTATGCCAAACACTTAACCCTTAGTCTTAGGGTCAGAATCTTTGTTGGCTAGGTCGTTGGTCCCCTTTAGAACTTAAAGTCAACATAGGTTTAGTGGTATAGCACCTACAAAAAAATGAATATGTCATGCATTAGTTCATAATAACTAAGGAATCCCAAGGCATAATATTCTTCATACCTTTTCGATCAACTCACTAGGTAAATACAACCACTCCTCTCATTTAGAAGTACATTTAAGTTAGCCACGTAACTGTGAGTGTACAAAGTTGAGGGACCTTTTAGATGTAATGGTGGAGTGAAGTCAATCACTCTTGATCCAAAAAAAGGAAATCATCCCAGGCAATCCCAAACCTACCAAGTCTAGTCCCAAGGATGCCAATAGGCATGCCAATTAGGATGGTAGACCAAATCGCACCTCCATTTTATTTAAGAAAATTACGCCTCCGTAGTGAATAAAATCGTGCCCCCGTTTTGGAAAACCTGTTTTTTTTTAAATGGGTTGAACCTGTCTTTTTCACCACTTGTTGGAGTTGGATAGAGAAAATCTAAACTGGGCAAATGCATTTTTGGGTGTTCCAAATCCATCCACCTCCACCTTTGGATCAACCTTCTCTTTGTTAGGTATTTTCCTCATTTCTTCTCATGTTTTTTTCTCTAAGTTCATTAATTTATTTTCCCTAATTTGAAAAATTAAACCAAAATATATTAATTTAGGGCCAATGGAAACAAAAACCACAATGGAATTGGCAAATAGAAACCAAAACCCCAATGGAATTGGCCAATGGGAACCAAATCCCCAATTTAATCATAAAAATAAAATAATTTTTTATTATTTACCAAAATTCATACCCTAAATTCACATGCCCAATGGAAACCAAACCCCAATTAACTAATAAAAAACGAATGAATTTCACTATTTCCATATGCAAATTCACAAGCATCCTTGTGAATCCATGCCAAAATTCACAAATATGCAAAGTTTTTCAAGCACATTGCAAGTTTTCATAAGTAATTTACATGCCCAATGTAAAGCAAAACCCCAATTAACTCATAAAAAACAAACGAACTTCACTATTTGCATATATGTATATTTGCAAGAATAATTTTGAATCCAAACCAAAATTAACAAATATGCAAAGTTTGTAAATTATGTTTCAAGCTTGAAGACAACTAAGAAAAAATGAAGTAGAATTCATATATTCCCTAAAATACATAAACAAACATGGTAAATCCCTTGCCTCTATCTGAAATATGAAATTTGGTCTTCCAAGAACATCAATAAACATCTTATAGTTTTGATGAAACTTCCTAATCCAAGTGTTAAAATAAGGTATGGAATGTTCCCATGCTTTTAACAAATATTTCCTCTTAAACAAAGGGCAATTTTTGGTTAAGGTCAAGAAAACAAAGTTCAACAATAGAGTCTACAAAAATGAAGATACCTAGGTAGGTTGATGTGTTTGATTAAACATGCCAATCACATACTATGATACATGATATAACCTAGTGGAAACCTTACAACCATAAAATCCAGTATACACAATAACATCAAATGGAAACCTTACAATTGTGTATACAAGTAGAAAGAGGGAATAGAACTAAAATAACATCAAGCGGAATCCATACATGGCCCAAATTAAATATAAACAAAGATCTGCTAAATAGACTTTGGAGTTCAAAAAAAATTACGCTACAACAAATAATTACATATCTAACAAAATCGTTGCGTATACTAGGATTTTATTCATCAATAGCACATTATGCCACCTATTCTAGGGTCTAGTTGTTGCCTCTACTCACAATCTGGGAGCTGGTCCTACAAATTCATTACTGAGCACCTCACAATTTCGTTGAAACTTCATAATCCAAGCCTTAAAATAACCTAGAGGAGCTTTGCAATCAGCATATGCACTCAAGACACTTTATGTACACATGCATACTTAAAAAATGGAATTAATACTTGAATTTAGGACATGTTTATGAAATGAAAAAATGTTAAATGTTTATTCTTTACTGTAAAATTCAAGATCAAATTTTAAATTTACATGATAGATTTAGTTTATGTTGTTATTTTTTGTACATTAGTTATACAGTTTTCAGTGCTTAGAGATGTCATTATATCATGTGTTTATATTTCTAATGATATTTTATTTGTATTTATGATTGCAGTGGATACTATGGATAACAATTTGGAGATATTGAGGGTTATTGGCCATCTGAGAGAGATTGGTTCTGCTTGGAGGGGTGGAGATGAGCTTTGTCGCTCCTTGTCAGATTCTTTTTTGTTTATTGTTGATGCAATCACAAGATCGAATGATTCTTTGTATAGCATATCATCGTATAGGGAGAGGAAAAGACAATAATACACTAATGGGTTGAGCTGCAATGAGGTAAAAAAGCTCAAAATAACAAAACAACACATATATTCATTGTTTAGATTGCCTGGGACAGATGACATTCCAAAGATAAAAAAAGCCACATATTTCTATGGAGTGGTGCACCTTTCCACCCATTAGAGACAATTGGATGGATAGGTGGTACATGGTTTTTGAAATTCCCCCTCACAACAACAAGGAAGTACCATTGTACTTCCTCCAAAATTTGTATGCAAAGTTTGTGATGGGGAAACATGTCAACTATTTTGACATGTTGGGCTTCCAGGGAGTTGGTTGGGGGATGCCCCAACATCAACCCAATTCTAGGCATAGATATGCCAATCCAAAGATACATGCACCCTGTGCCAAGATACTGATGGAAAACATCCCTCCTGCACATGACATGGTTGCCCAGACATAGGAGGCATTTTTTACTCTAGCTGAAATGGTCTCTCGATACACTACCACTATTGACGAGAGAGCTCCCTCTTCCTCTACTGGGGTACAACCACCAGCTTCTGGTGGTGGAGGGACATCTGTTGGTGGGGATAGACAGAAATCCCATGTGCCTCAGAGAGAGCCACACGTATGTACATCGTATGGGGGACCCTGTTATCGTCCTGGACCAAGACATGGTACTAGTACGATGATTGGTGGTAAAGTAAGGACATTGTTAAAACTCTATTATTGTTCAATTTTTAATTTTTCAATACTATATGTAACATATTAAAATATTCATAATATATGCAATATTTACTATTGTAGGAGATTGATTCCGCTCACGGGGGTGGTACTGCACCCGGTCTGGTTGTATCCAAGGCCCAAACAACCACAATTGAGGTAATATTTAAACATTTGTCATTTTTTAATATATCATTTTCTTAATGCATGTGTTAGTATTGATTAATTTGTTAAATTGTCTAATATTTACAATTTTTGAAGTTGTAGGAACCCCACTTAGAACGTGATGATGTAGATGTTGATATCACCGACATAGTGCAAGGTGGAATTTACAATTACTTGAAGAATGTAAGTACATGGGTTATGAATGAATCTTGTTCGAATTTTTTAAATTTATTACTGTACACTCCTTTATAGATGACTAATATTTATCATTTTTAAACTTGCATATGCTATTAGCATCTGAAGAGGGGCAAGAAATTGATGGAAGCGGTCACTCCCATGGGGGAGATATGTCCTAGGAAGGGGTAAATATATTACAACATGTTATTTTTTTAGTACTTATTATTCCATCCATCCAACTCCATGTCTAACTATGGTAACACTTTATGACTGCAGACGTTAGTAGATCCCTGCACCGCCCCTTTGGTTTGGATCTCCCTGTAGTCCAAACATACCTAAGGAGGTTGTTTACACTAGACAACCCTCTTCCTTGAATAGAGCGGGTGTACATGATGATCAACCTACTCATACCATGGTAACGTACACACTTCCAATGGTAGTTGTTGGTTAGCTATGAATTCACTTCACAAGTAGTATTTCTTAATGTTGTTTTCGCATGTTTATAGCATCAGGATATAGAGTCACTGTGCCAGACCTTAGTGGGGTTGTTGATGTTGTCATCAATGTTGCATCTACAATAGGGATAAGTCACAATGAGGTACATCTACTTGAATATTTGTAATTGTACATTTCATTTGTTTTGTTTATGGACACACACGATGTCTAACGATTTTATCATTTGGTGAATTCCCTGCACCGCCTCTTTGGTTTGGATCTCCCTGTAGTCCAAACGTAGATAAGGTGGTTGTTTACACCAAAAGACCCTCTTCCTTGAATAGAGAAGGTGTACATGAGGATCAACCTACTCATACCATGGTAACGTACACACTTCCAATGGCAGTTGTTGGTTAGCTATGAATTCACTTCACAAGTAGTATTTCTTAATGTTTTTTTCACATGTTTATAGCATTAGGATATAGAGTCATTGTGCCAGAACTTAGTGGGGTTGTTGATGTTGTGGTCAATGCTGCACCTACAATAGGGATAAGTCACAATGAGGTACACCTACTTGAATATTTTTAATTGTACATTTCATTTGTATTGTTTATGGACACACATAATGTCTAACGATTTTATCATTTGGTGAATGTAGCCACACCCTGGTCCATTAGTGCATGCAACTAAGGTTGATGTTCAACCTAAGGATCCTCTTACTACTGAAAAGTACCAACATAATCCCCTGGAAATGGTTTTTTCAATGAGAAGTTCATTTTTTACATAATTTATTATTACTTTTTAATTCATTTACATGTTGATAATTCTTGAGATAATTGACGTATTTTTTTTTATTCACAAAGAAGCATTGCATAGAGAATATCTAGAAAGAGGAGGACACCAAAGGCACCTATACCCTTGATGGATACATTGAGTCTTTATTTTATTTACAATTGATTCATATTTTAAATTTTCAAACTTTGTTATTGCTGAACAGTACTAGTTCAGTTACCTAATCAAGAAAAATTGTCATTGATTTCAAGTCGCTAGAGATGCACAATGGTTGTAGATAGATGCAACAAGCATCAGGGTCCGGGAAAAACAAGAGAAAGTAAGATTTTTTATGTATTAGTCAAGGACAAATATGTGTTTTTATGTATAATCTGGAGAGGGACTATGGGGGCGTGGTCCAGGACAAATGTACTTTTGTTTGCATATGTACATCAAATATGTTTTTGATACATGTACATTGACAAGCCATAGATGGGCCTTCTATTTTTGTATTATAACTTTCATGATATAAAAAATATTTCATATCAAGGCTCTTGAGATCTTCATAGTTTAGTCTTTTAAGTGTGATTATACACGTGTGGCAAAGAATTTTTCTATGTGTAATGTTTCGATTTTTTATAGATTTTACGATTGCATGGAGATATCAGTTATAAATTTGAGAACAATGCACAATTAGAATATTACATAATGACAAAAATGTACATTTTAATTGTTTTTTACCACGACCAATTGCATATACAATGTTATATTAGCAATGTTAAATTTTATTCATAAAGATGGAACATACCTAATACACATAAGCACCTAGCATAGCTAAGCAATTGATCCAACTAAGTGGAATACAAAAGAACCTTACCCACATAACAACCTAACAAACTTTTAAAGGATGCATGAAGTTGACACACCTAAGTGATGCACCTATGTGTTCTACATAAATAAAATTAGTGTTTGGAATGAAGTCCTTAATCTAACAAAAACATGGGATACACATCAAACCTAAAAGTATCCGAGTATTATAAGGTTAATTCAAAATAATGGTTATGACTATATCCTACACATTATGTATATCCTGCACATTATTTTATCATTTTGTTAATGTACATGGCATTTGATGAATGGGCTTGAGTAACAACTTTCAAAGAGATGAAAGTTATGTGTGATTTTATTATAGTTTAAATTGATTAGAGAAGGACTATTCTGAATCTTCTTTTATAAATTTATGTTTATGGATTATTATTTGAAGAATTCATAGTGTGAAGATATATATATTTTGTAATAATGGCGTAATAGGTTGGCAACTTGTTTCTAAACATAAACATGTTCCATTACATGGTTACTGATGTAATGGCATTGTCTCCTCCTGCATTTCATCGTACAAATGCTCACATCTCTTGGATGACCTAGCTAAATTAATATAGGAAACAAACTTCTTACAAGTTTCCAGTCCCAGATCCTAAGATCAATTCATCTCCACATAGATATTGACAACTCCTTTGTCCTTGATTAAAACAAAAAAAAAAATATGTCTTTTTTGACAATGGTGGGAAATAAGTCAATTTCAACACCTCACAACAGGTAACATAATTCTCGACAACTGCACATGGAAAAATAGTTTGCAACATGTGTTTTTTCAAGAGGGGAAGATCTACAATCACCTTCAAGCTGACCTCTATGCACAAAAATTTCACATTCACTTACTGAGAAAAACCCTAGTTTCCAAAATTGACAAAAAAATGGGTCCCTTGTCCATGGACCTAGAGTAGAGAGACACCCTAGCACTATCCCAATGTGTTGAATCCAATGAAGCTGACGGTTTGTCTATCTGAGCAATGGTCATCATTCTATGGCAGGTTGAATCCCACCTTCTACAGGCTTTCACTCACACCTATTGAATCCCTAACTGGGGCATAGAATGGAAATCGTGCATCAAAAAGGGATTTCGATGGGTCATGCAAGTGTGTCTAGGAATTTTCCATGTGGTAACACTAGCCACATGTTCACGACTGAGTAATATGTGAAGTTTACCCCCATGTGCAAAAATTTCACATTCACTTACTCAGAAAAACCCTAGTTTCCAAAATTGACCAAAAAAATGATCCCTTGTCCATGGAACTAGATTATAGGGATTCTTGTAGCACTATCTTGATGTTCTGAATTGAATGGAGCTAATGGTTTGTCAATCCAAGAAACAGTCATTATTCTATAGCACGTTGAATCCCACCTCCTATAGGCTATCAGGGACACCTGTTGAATCCCTAACCGAGGCATCGAATGGAAACCGTGCATCAAAAAGGGATTTCGATGGTTTATGCAATCATGCTTAGGAAGGTTCCATGTGGGAATGCTAGTCACACATTCACGGTTGAGGGATTCATAAATCCAACACCTATGTGCAGAAATTGGACATTCACTTACTTAGCAAAACCCTAGTTTCCAAAATTTACCGAAAAAATGATTCCTTATCGATGGACCAAGATTAGAGGACCACCCTAGCACTATCATGATGTCCTGAATCTAGTGGAGCTAATGGTTTTTCAATCCAAGAAACATTCATCATTCTATGGCACGTTGAATCCCACCTCCTATAGGCTTTCAAGGACACCTGTTGAATCCCTAACCAGGGCATAGAATGGAAATCGTTCATCAAAAAGGGAATTTAGTAGGTTTTTCAAGAGTGTTTAGGAATGTTCCATGTGGGAATACTAGCCACATGTTCATGGTCAGACAATATGTGAATTTCACCCCTATGTGCAAAAATTTCACATTCACTTACTAAGCAAAACCCTAGTTTCCAAAATTGACTGCAAAAAGGATCCCTTGTCCATGGAACTAGATTAGAGGGTGACCCTAGCACTATCTGTATGTCCTAAATCCAATGGATCTGACGTTTATTTGATCCAAGCAATGTTCATCATTCTATGGCACGTTGAATCCCACCTCCTACAGGCTTTCAGGGACACATGTTGAATCCCTACATGGGGCATAGAATGGAAACCATGCATCAAAAAGGGATTCCGATGGGTTTTGCAAGCATGTTTATCTAGGTTCCATGTGGGAATGCTAGCCACATGTTCACAATCGAGCAATATGTGAATTTGACCCCCATGTGCAAAAATTTCAAATTCACTTATTGAGCAAAACCCTAGTTTCTAAAATTGACCAAAAAAATGATCTCTTGTCCATCGAAATAGATTAGAGTCCACCCCATAGCACTATATCAATGTCCTAAATCCAATGGAGCTAATGGTTTTTCGATCTGAGTAACGACCATCATTCTATCGCATGTTGAATCCCACCTCATACAAGCTTTCAAGGACACCTCTTGAATCCCTACCCGGGGCATAGAATGGAAAACATGCATCAAAAAAAGCTTCTGGTGGGTCGTGTAACCGTGTTTTGGTAGGTTCCATGTGGGAATGCTAGCCACACATTCACGGTCGAGAAATTTGAAAATATGACCCCTATGTGCAAAAATTGGAATTTCCCTTACTGAGCAAAACCCAAGTTTCCAAAATTGACCGAAAAAACGATCCGTTGTCCATGGACCCACAGTAGAGGGCCACTCCTAGCACTATCCCAATGTCTTGAATCTAACCGATTTGATGGTTTTTCAATCCGAGCAATGGCCATCATTTTATTGCATATTGAATCCAACCTCCTACATGCTTTTAGGGACACTTGTTGAATTCCTACTCGGGGCATAGAATGGAAACCGTGCAATAGAACAGGATTTGGGTAGGTCATGAAATCATGTTTAGGAATGCTCCATGTGTGAATGCTAACCACACATTCACAGTCGAGCAATATGCGAATTTCACCCCCATGTGAAAAAATTTCACATTCAGTTATTGAGTAAAACCCTAGTTTCCAAAATTGACCAAAACAATGATCTCTTGTCCATGGAACCAGATTAGAGGGTCTCTGTTGAGCCTCATTTTCTTATTGTTTTTGGCATTAAAATAACACATTTAAATGCATATTTTATTATATTTCGTGTAGTTTATGTCATGCAGATCATTATTCAGCACAAGGTAAGAACAAATTTAATGTTTAATCAACTCTGGTTATTAATATCATTTTTATGATTTTATTAACTCAAATCTATATTATTTAAAGCATATTTGATATATTAATTAATATGTGTATTTTTTTGCAGGTTATGTAGTGTGTTTGGGTGAATTTATAAACAAAATGCATTCAGCTTACCATTCAGCCCGATTTGCACAACCACCGTTCAACTCATCACGCAGCTCGCTGTCCAGTTTCTCCTCCAGATCACTAATTAGTTTGCGCACTGTTAACATCCAATATTAGGCATTAAATGTTGAAGCAATATGCAAACCGTTGTGTTGACCATGTGCCCAGGTGATAGCATAATCAACAATTTAAAAGGATCATTGGTGCATTGATTTCTCCCAACACCAAGATGCTCACTGCCCACACATTTAAAGAAGGTGCACTCTTGTTTTAGAATCGGCTGTAGCCTCCTTTGTTGAACCTCCGAATTGTTACCAGTCTACGTGCTTTGAAGAATGAAATGACCTTCGCACTGTGTGCTCTCATTTGTTCAACACCACACCATCAGTTGCACTAAGGAAGGGGTTGCATTCCATATCACACATGCCGACGAGATCTGTTCACGTTGTAGAAGGAACTCTCATTCTATAGACTCGCTACTATGTATTCTTCGCTACCCAACACATTGCCATCAACTACAATGGAGAGGGAACCTACATGCCATGTTCACATTGAAAAAAACTAGACTTACGCCAAAGAAGGGATATGCCTATGCGATCGCCTAAGATTTATTATATGCCTTTATGATTGACTATGTTTAGAAAGAAGTTGACCACTAAAGGGTCGACTTGCTCACTCTTGAAAACAATGTGTATATAAACACCTCTACGCAGAGAGATAGGGGATTGATCAATCCATTAGGTAGATAGTTAGTCTGTTTTGAGAGAAGAATATTGTAACTATGTTCCTTCTTTCTAATAGAATCTCTACACCCTGATGTTTATGACTGTGTGTGAAAGCATTCTCCAGGCATTACCAGTGGTTGCTGAGAGGGCCCCTTGACAAATCATGGTTTCTATTTTTGTATGAGTTTTTGTTATCTCTTCATCACAAATAAGTAGTTTTATTTTTAATTTGTTTATATTTGTTTTTCTCTGTAACCTATGTTTATTGTAATTAATGTAATTTACATTATGCTATTAATTTAGTCTTTGCCTACAGAATTAAAATGACCGGTCATACATAGTTTGTTTTTAGCTTTCTTTTTAGTTTAATGCTTAATGGTATGTTTGCAATTAGATAAAATCTAGTATGTCTTAGGTTTAATATGTATTTAGAGTTAGTTTTGTTAATCATTGTTTAGATATTGATTAGTTCAGTTATATTTCAATTTGTTTTATTTTATAATAGAAGATATCCTTTTCAAAGCATAGATTAGTATTAGAAGTCTTTTTAATTATTTTAAATCATTAACTAGGTTTAATTCTTGTCTTTTATGCATTTCGTTCTCATATGCACAAAATCAGCTGATAGTTAAATCATTTAGGTCTGTTTTTATTGTTTTATGTATACGGACTTCCATTCAGACTGCATGTCTAGTCATCTATCAAGTCTATTGTCCAGTCATCCGTCCAGTCTGTTATTCAGCTCACTATTTTGTTTCTAGTGTTTTTAATGAGTTTTGAATTTGTTTGAAGCTTTGTTTCTTTGGTTTTTAGATATGCTTTGACTGTAATAATTAAATGACAGTTTTATTAATCATTTAGACTTAAATTTATATTGTTTTTATTTATTAAAGTTTTATCCTTTCACTTTAAACATGTTTTGAGTTAGGTTTTGTTTTGTTTCTTTTTATTTTGTTTATGATTTCTTTTTTTATTGACACTCTTGTAGTGTGTTATAATTATGCTTTTGGACTAATTTATCCACTTCCATGTGAACTTAGGATTAGTAGGGTTATCTTGAAGAATGTTTTCCTTTTTCACTATGTGATTACCAATAAAAACTTGTAGAATAGAATTCAGTTTCTTTATTAATTTTTCTGCTTGCTTTTCTTATTCATATTTCTTTATTAAATTTTATACTTGTTTCTTTTACTTAGTTTTCCATTCACTTATTAGTTAAGTCTTCCTTGCACCCTAGCCTTTTAATTAGTTGTTGACAGTATCCTTTTTAATTAGGAGTTATTTGTTTATAAATTATTTAGTTCTTGTACTTGCATTTCCAAATAGACACTTTCTTTGCTTAGTTAGTTTTTAAATAGACTTTGTCATAAAAAGTAGTGATTGTGTTCTCATTTGTTGAATAAAGTAATATAGCTTAATCTTATTTTAGTTTGATGTTTTGTCTTGGTTCAGTTATATTAATAATTGCATTTTTAGGAGTTTCACTCGGTTTTTCATTTTGAAATATTTTTCAATCTTTTGTTTATTAAAGTATTTCTACAACACCCTAGGAATCCCTCTACCTTCGCATATATTTTGTAGCAAATTTAAGCCTACTAACCCCAGTCGATAATTAAATATTAGGTATATTTAATATAGTAGAACACACCCAACAACCTCCCATAGCACTATCTCGATGTCCTGAATCCAACGGAGCTAGCAGTTCGTCGATATGAGAAACAACCATCATTTTGTCACACGTTGAATCCCACCTCCTACAAGCTTTCAGGGACACCTGTTGAATCCCTAACTGGGGCATATAATGTAAACTGTGCATCAAAAAGGGATTCCTGTGGGTCGTGCAAGCGTGTTTAGGGCTTCACATGGAGAAACAAATTATCGGAGTCAAGGAGATAATTATCGGATTCAAGGAGATGTCGTTATAGGATCAACTTCAAGATTCAAGGCAAATGCAATAGACATATCCGAGATAGAGTGGTAGATAGTTGTCTTGGGATATAAGGCATGAGTCATGTAAGTACCAATATAATACAACAAATACATTATGAAGTTCAGGTGCAATTTATCAAGTTGTAGAAGTCTATTGAGTTCATCAATCTATCAAGCACTCAATGTATCAAACTGTAAATAATCAATGAGACCATCAAACCAAAATATCTGACTACCACATACCTAACTACCTACCTATGGTCATTCGACTAGACCATCGCGATCACCTATAATAGAAACGGTATACTTTAGCCTCTTTTGCTTAGAGTAAGGAGAGAAGTATCGTGACTTTGATGAGTTCTTGTTTGGCATTGTTTACAACTGGAGGTTTGTGCCAATAACTCAGTTTGTATAATGGTATACAATTTGACCTTGTCTATAATCTTAAAATACATAACCTTTTTTCTTTCATTCGTGGGAAACCTGTGTCAAATATTCTCCTTTGATAACCATCAACCCAATTGGAAAATCATTGCCCTCGGAGTTGCTTAATGAGACAATGAGGGTCTGCTTCCCATCCAAGCAATGTGCCAACTAGTAGTCAGTGTGCCATTCATTGTCTATCGGAGAAACCACTGCATATATGTGCCCTGCATAAAATAAAGTGCAGACCCAGGAGTCAGATAACTAAACACAACTAGTCGTCAAACATTTCAAAGTTATCAACATAATAGTCGAACCTGGTTGTATGAGGTTTGAAATGTGGTCATAGTCATGTGAAATACTCGACTGGCCCTCCTCCAACTGGGATAATTCTGCAGTTATTTTTCAACCAATGGGGAGTGAAACACGATCCCAGTTGTCAACCCAATCTGTGGATTCACAGTTGTCCCATTCACCACTGCTACATGGATAACAAAAGCAAGAGAGTTTTCTTGTCCACATTTCAACTATAGCATTGTCTGGCATCCTAACTGAATGGAATGCATGAGTTCCTTGGATGGTCTTGCACTCATAAAGGTGTGATCGATCTGCATCGACCCCCTCCAAAAGATATCTATGTACATGTGATTTTTGATATGATTGGTATTATTTCGTTCTAGCTCCATGCCCCATCACCGAAGAACACCATGGAAAAATGGTCTTCGCATCTCTAATGAGTGAAATAGTTGTGAATTTCATCTCTTTCCTAAATAATGCAATCTTGATGCATGCACTTGCTCCATCATGTTCCCCTTTTCTGTGTCTGGTCCCAAAATAGTTCCAAATATGTGGCACCTTGTACCTCTTGTGGAGAATACACAACCATTGGAAGACACGGGAATTTTTGAATTTCCCCACACAACCATCAGACCAAATCCAATGTTGTTCCATCTATATATTGTTATCCTCCATGTCTATAGGTGATATGGACCATTATGCTGACCTGGTTTGAGTGATAATATTGACTTTGAATCTTGTTCTATGGTTGAAGAGTGTAGCTTTCTGCAAAATCAACCATTGATAATATAGTTCCAATAGGAAATGTATCCCTACATGCTCTAAACTACTCATATTTCCAGTGAGCCACATGTACATGCTTTACATACTGTTGTGTCTTTTCAATGAATTCCTCCATGAAGTTTCATACTAGTACCTGGGTGTACCTGGTAGATCAACAATAAAGATGTACAGATCAATAGGTTGTTACATATATGAAGTAGCAATAGATGAAGGAAAAAATACTATTTAGGAACTTGTTACTAATCTGAGAGGTGACCAATTGTATTTTTTTCCTTTCATTCCCTCCACCGATATCATATGTGACATGTTTGAATGACTATAAGTTCACTTCATGTCTCCGAAGTTCAAGCTCATCATTGACATGTATGCATTTGTCCAAATATTCCATTCCACCACAGCTTGGGCATGTCCCATCTACGCAAGGC
Organism: Pseudotsuga menziesii; assembly: GCA_001517045.1. Classification (NCBI taxonomy): domain Eukaryota; kingdom Viridiplantae; phylum Streptophyta; class Pinopsida; order Pinales; family Pinaceae; genus Pseudotsuga; species Pseudotsuga menziesii. Next base: position 17,523 of record LPNX011062592.1, on the reverse strand, counting down.
CTTTTATAAAATGTGCAACCTTCTATCCTTCTACACAAGATGCTATGGATAAAATCTCTAGATGATGTTGATGGCAATGTAGTTGAGCATTCCTACACAAGAGTGTTATGCAAAACACACAATATATGTATATATGTGTCATAATAATAAGCGTACTCAATGTGATATCGACAACAATATGTGTTATGAATTGTGTTTATTTTAACATACCATTGTTTGCATTTCTCGAAGGATCTTTAGCCCAAGTTAAGTTCGTTATGTTTGTGCCTAAATCTCTCATATAATTCTGTTTGTGTCATGTCAAGAAAATGTTTAATGTGGAGCGCATGATCCCTTGAACCCCTTCTCAATTTTAGTACATTTTTTTGGTTGGATGAAGGTCTACTATTGTCATGCCAAAACTTTTGCACCAGTCCCTTTACCGCATCAATGAGCTTCATATCAGAGTGTGGAAACCTGCAAACGAAGGACCAGACATCTATTTCACTAGAGTCAAGTTGTCCTCTTCTAGAACAATACCTATGTATCCAATACTACAAGTTTGGATGTAGGCTTAAGAAGGAGAAGGTCCCTGGTGCTTTTGTTCATGATTGATTGTGACAACACACGACGAGCTTCATTGTGATCCTTTGAACGATATTTCTTTCCAATATTACTAAATACATCTACCAAACTTCTGACAACATAAGAACTTGGTTTAGAAGTGTTTATCATTTTTATTCTTAAGTTTTTCCTAACAATAGTCATAGACCTAGATTTCAACAATGATATAAATAATCTACATTTATCTCCATCCCATTTAGTATCAAAATAGTTAACAAGTATCTGTTGAGCTTGATATGCAATACTACGTTTAGACAGTGTACCTTTAAGTGAACTAATGAGACTTTCATCGATTTGTATACATTTTGGAGTTCTTCGGCGTGAAGTTACTAATGGAGGTAGGGAGCTTGGAGCTACACCCTATACCATATCACCCAATCGGTCTAGTGTTTAATCATGAGATTCATGTCCTTCCGTGTCTTCCTAACGGTTGGACGATGGAAATTAGAAATCCTCTTGGGTGGTCTAAACAACATTGTCTTCTTCGATCATACCTTTGGCATTCAATGTCTCTCTAACTTCATCACTTGTATACCCACATTCAATTAAATATGCAAAGGTTTCAGTTGCCCTTGATGTGCACCTACGTTTTACTCCTTGATCAGTGCCATGCAGTGCTCGTTCTTCTACTGATATGGTGACTGAAGGCCCCTCAAGCGAATGCATTTGTCTTTCTTGATGTGCATTGGTAGGAAGAATTGTGGCATCCTCAACAACCGGAATTGGTTGAGTGTCCATAGAGCGTCTTCGTCGTGGTCATGTCATTTCTTTTCTTCTCTCTAATTTCTTCAAGGATTTCATTGGGTATCCGCTTCCTTGCTTATTTTCTTGCTTGATTGTGTGAGTTTCCCATGACCACAATGATCAATGATATATATGGTTTCCTTTTCTATCTCCTTAATGGGAAACTACCCAAGCTTGGTTTCTTTGTTTCTCAATTGTGTCTAGATACTCAAGATAGGGGGAAGATTGGGAAGAATGTTGCCTTTGCTAGCTCCTCAATTCCAAGAAAAACAATGGTAGATATGCTCTATGGTGCTCCGTAATGGGAAATTCCCCAAGATTGGTTTCTTTCTTGCACATCTGTGTCTACATACTCTTGAGCTAGGGGGGAGATTGGGAAGAATACATTGCCTTTTCTAGCACCTCAATTGCAAGAGAAACAATGGTAGAGATGCTCAATGGTGCTCCTCAATGGGAAATTATCCAAGCTTGGTTTCTTTCTTGCTCAATTGTGTCTACATACTCCACCACAATGACCAAGTTAATGTTGTCTTTTTTAGCTCCAAAATTGCAAGAAAAACAATGTTGTAGATGCTCTATGTGGCTCCTTGCTCAATTAATGGATTCTTTCTTGCTCAATTCATTCTTTATTTCTTGCTCCTCAATGTATACCATGCTCCAAGCAATACTTAGAAACTTGTGGTGGAGATGCTTGATTCACAAAACAATTTTGTGTAAAAATATGGTGAAGAAGATAATGTTCAGGCACTATCTAAAACCTGAATTTGCGGCGGATTGTCAAACCTATGAAAATGTGTTAGAGTATTTCTCAGACAACGACTGCTACTGTTTATACTAAGAATAAATGCGCATGTGTTATTGTTAACTAAAACAGGGGCACATTTTGAACACATAAATGCGTGATTGTTTTACTCTAATATAATTTTGGAGCATTTAAGAAGGTAGTTGCAAGGCTAAGGGATCATTCAAGGTTTAGGGGGAATGAACAATCACTCCCTTAGTCTTTGCTCCTTAACACCCCCGCTTTCTTCAACCTAACTATATTGTTTTACAAATCTAGGGATGTGTGTGTGAGAAAAAGATAGGTTAAGGGATGTTAGTGGTAATGGGAGACATACGAATGTATGTGTGTGTGTGTCATAGAGATAGGTTAGGGGGTGCTAGTGGTAAGGTATAACATAGGGATTTATGTGTGTGTGCCGGAGAGATAGGGTAGGGGGTGCTAGTGGTAACGAGTAACATGGGGATTTGTTAGTGTGTCTGCTAGATAGATAGGGTAGGGGTTGCTAGTGGTAAGGGGAGACATAGGGATGTGTGCATGTGTGTGTCGGAGAGATAGGTTAGGGGGTTCTAGTGGTAAGGGGAGACATAGGGATGTGTGTGTTTGTGTGTCAAATAGATGTGTGTGTGTGTGTGTCAAAGGGGAGACATAGGTTTAGGGAGACATGAGGATGAGGATAATGACGATGGTGATCATGTTGGTGATGATGATGATGATGATGATGATGATGATGATGACGACGATGATGAAGATGACGATGATGATGATGATGATGATGAAGATGAGGATGTTGATGATGATGATGAGGATGAGGATGAGGATGATGAGGATGATAATGATGATGATGATGATGATGATGATGATGATGATGATGATGATGATGTTATCATTGATGATGATGATGACAACAGTGATGATGATGATGACAATGATGATCGATGATCATGGTGATGTTGTTGATGATCATGATCATGATGACCATGATGATCATGATGAAGATGATGATGGTGATGATGGTGATGATGATGATGATGATGATGATGACAATGCCAATGATGATCATGATCATGATCATGATGTTGAAGATGATGATGACAATGAAGATGATGACATTGATGGTGCTGACAACGATGATGATGATGAGAATTAGGATAATGACGATGGTGATGATGATGGCAATGATGATGATGATGACGACGATGATGTTCATGATGTTGATGTTGATGTTGATGATGATGATGATGATTATGATGATAATGATGTTGATGATGAAGATGATGATGACAACGATGATGATGAAGATGAAGATGAAGATGTTTACGATGATGATGATGACGAGGACGAGGATGATGACGATGGTGATGATGATGGTGATGATGATGATGATGATGATGACAACGATGATGTTGATGATGTTGATGATGATTTTGATGATGAAGATGATCATGGTGATCATGGTGATGTTGATGATGATGATCGATGATCAATGATGATGGTGGTGATGATGATGATGAAGTCAGGGATATTGACAATGATGAAGATGATGATAAAGATGAAGGTGAAGTTGAAGATGATGATGATCATCATGGTCATGATCATGATGTTGATGATGATGATGACGATGATGATGATGATGAAGATTATGATTATGGATATCGCAATGAGGATGATGACGACGACGATGATGATGACGATGATGAAGATGATGAAGATAATGAAGATGATGATGATGTTATTGTTGATGATGACAACGACAACAATGATGATGATGATGACGACGATGATCGATGATCATGGTGATGGCGATGATGATGATGATGATGATGACGATGACGATGAGGATGATGATGATGAATATGATGATGGTGATGATGATGATGATGATAATTTCAACGATGATGTTGATTATGATGATCATGATCAAGATCATGATGGTAATGATGATGATGACAATGAAGACGATAACATTGATGGTGCTGCTAATGATGATGATGAGAATGAGGATAACGACGATGGTGATGATGATGATGATGATGATGATGATGATGATGATGATGTTGATGATGTTGAGCTGATGGGTTATCAAGGATTGGAAATCCAATGACAACAACAACAACAGAGCAAGGATATCAACCTTTAGCCTTGTCCTCAAACGGAAATGACTAGCGATATCAACACGTATTCTACTATTGTTAAAATTATTTCATTTCATAAATTATAATTATTTAAACTAGTTCTACCATGAAGAGAGATCTTATGGTTTTTTATGCATGTGCAATGATGAAATTTAAAATTAGTGTTTTATGGGATATTAGAATTTATGTTTAAACTTGTTTATTTTATCAGTTTATGAAAAATTATGCATATTGGAACCCTTGGAGGGTTGTTAAACCTTTGTGTCTTTTGTATAAGTCTCTCATTTTGGGCCTGTTTTCCCTCATGGAGGGAGGGTTCTGGTTTTGTAGATCTATTTCCCCTCCTCAAGGGAGGGTCTACTTCTTCTGATAAATCTACGTCTTTGTTTTGTAACTTTTTATATACCATTATCTTCTTTTTTAAATAGAATAGCATCCAACTTACAAAAAAAAAATTAAACTAACTTAAATTTCTAGTGTACCCTTGTTACATATAGCTTAATTTTGTTGAGCCACTCAACTAGGTTTAAAGTTATAAATAATATCTAAACTCCTATAATTATTAAATTTAATGATTTTTTGATAAATTTTGGAAACAATTTTATAGAAAAATAAAAAGTAAAATAATAATAAATTCTATGTGCATAAAATCATACTAGTATAATTATGTTGTACTCGGTTTTAATATATAAAATTTTGAACAATTTTGATGGTGGATAGATGTAGATGTAATATTAAGGATTTTATTAACAAACCATTAAATTTAAGAAAACAAAATTTTAACTATTTAATCATGAGATAAAATATTTTTTCTTAATTTCATGGTTTGTAATTGAGTTCAAACATTTATTAAATAGAATTCATTAGTTAATTTTCACTATCTCACTAGGTTAAGGTTAGAGATTCTTTTACAAAGTCACCCAATTTCAATACACTTCAATACCCTTAGGGGTGACTTACTTGAAAGGAGATACCCAACTTAGTTAGAAAGAGACACCAAAAATCCCAAAAATATTTCCTAAAAAATCTGAATGATTTTTTTATATCATGTAGTATTATAGTTTTGTTTATTAAATAGTAATTTTGATTATGGGTGTGTGCAAGAAGTTGATGGACCTTTTTGTGCACGTTAGATGCAATAGAAACCTGAAAAATCAGGCATCCCTCAACTTACTTGGATTTTTTGAGATACTTATGCAAAATATCTTGCATTGAGTAAAAAACATGAAATGTAGGAAATTGAATCACCTTTCCGAATATATAACTTTTATGTATCGAAAATTTGCATAGCTATGCCAAATTTCATTTTTCCTAAGAGGCACTTTTTATTTTTCAAGGAAATTATAAGGTATATGTTTTTGTGGGTGCAGCCTTTGAGGGCTTAAATGATCGAATCAAGCTACAAAAATTGACATCCATGTAGAGAACCCATAGCACTAGTGCGGAATTATTTTTTGGAAATTAAATTAGTAATTTTATAATATTTTTATAATTGTCTAAGTGAGAAAACCTCGAAAATGGTACGTGTTTTGTGGGTGCAGTATTTGAAGGTCTTAATGAAAAAATCATGAAATGGGGTTTTGATAGAACGTAGAGGTTAGTGTCTAATTGTGCACCATACAATTTTTGTTTGAAGTGATCAAGAATTGAAAAAGTTATAGAAGAAACACTAACAGTGTGTTTCACGAGTTAAGGTGGTAGGAGAGAAAAGAATTTGAAGAAAAATATGAAAAATTAATAATTTTAAATAAAAGTTACATATTTGGAATCTGTAAAAAAAACCATATTTGTGTTTAAGATTTCGTCAACAATGATTGTGTGTAGCATATTCTAAAGAGTGGTTAAGCATAGGTTTCTTCAGAAACTGGAAGAAACACCCAATTAGCTTTGGTTCATGATTACCATAGCACAGGTTTGGTATTACCGAAGCAAACACCAAACCATACACATAGGATTAAGGTTGACATGTGACCAAGTGATTTGGATTGATTTTGACTCTAAAAAACATGGCGCGTTTTATTTGAATTCAAAAAAATATTCCTGCTCATAGAATTTTTAAACACGCTCGCGTTATAGTGAACAAAAACGCGGACGCGTTATAGTGAACCAAAATGCGCACACGTTATAGTGAACCAAAACACGCACGCATTATGGAAAACATAAAAAAAAAAAAAAATTAATAATTCAGAGGGGGTAAGAAAGACTTTGGTTAATGTTTTAGAAGGGGTGGGGAAGGATCAAGGGAAACTATGGCTAATATTTAATGGGGGTGGGGAAGGGTTAAGAGAAAATGTGGCTAATATTGTATAGAGGTGGGGAAGGGTCAAGGGAAGCTATGTGTAATATTTAATAAGGGAAGGAAACGGTCAAGAGACATAGAGAGAGAGAGAGAGAGAGGTACCTAGAGAGAGAGCGAGGGGTACCTAGAGACATGGGGAGAGAGAGAGAGATAGAGGGCCAGTAGAGACATACAAAGAGAGAGAGAGAGAGAGGGGTACTAGAGACATAGGGCGCACGCGAGAGAGAGAGAGAGAGAGGGGGACTAGAGATAGAGAGAGAGAGAGAGACATAAAGAGGGGTATTAGAGACAGAGAGAGAGAGCGCGGGGTACTAGAGACATAGGGCGCACGCGCGCGCACGAGAGAGAGAGAGAGGGGGACTAGAGATAGAGAGAGAGAGAGAGACATAAAGAGGGGTATTAGAGACAGAGAGAGAGAGCGCGGGGTACTAGAGACATAGGGCGCACGCGCGCGCACGAGAGAGAGAGAGAGGGGGACTAGAGACATAGAGTGAGAGAGAGGGAGTAGAGGGAGAGAGAGGGGGTACTAGAGACACAAAGAGAGAGAGGGGGATATACTAGAGACATAGAGATGACAATGACCATGACCACGACAATGATGATGATGATGATGATGATGATGAACAATGATGATGATGATGATGATGATGATATTGATCATGATGACTATGATGATGATGATGATGATGACCATGATGATAATGAAGAATGATGATGATGATGATGACCACGATGATGATGATAATGAACAATGATGATGACTATGATGATGATGACCATCATGACTATGATGATGATGATGACCACGATGATGATGACCATGATGAACAATGATGATGATGATGATGAAGATGTTGAGCATGATGACAATGACCACGACAATGATGATGATGATGATGATGATGATGATGATATTGAGCATGATGACTATGATGATGATGATGATGATGATGATGACCACGATGATGGTGACCATGATGATGATGATGATAATGATGATGATGATGATGATGATGATGATGATGAATTGAATGATGATGATGACCATCATGAACAATGATGATGATGATGATGATGATGATGATGTTGAGCATGATGACTATGATGATAATGATGATGATGATGATGACGATAATGAAGAATGATGACGATGACCACGATGATGATGACCATGATAATGATGAACAATGATGATGATGATGATGATGATGTTGAGCATGATGACAATGACCATGACAATGATGATGATGATGATGATATTGAGCATGATGACTATGATGATGATGACGATGATGATGATGACCACAATGATAATGAAGAATGATGATGATGATGATGACCACGATGATGATGACCATGATGATGATGATGATGATAATGATGACCATGATGACTATGATGATGATGATGATGACCACGATGATAATGAGGAATGATGATAATGATGATGACCACGATGATGATGACCATGATGATGAACAATGATGATGATGATGATGATGATGATGATGATGATGATGACTATGATGATGATGATGACCACGATGATGATGACCATGATGATGATGATAATGATGAACAATGATGATGATGATGATGATGATGATGATGATGATGATGATAATGACTTGAATGATGATGATGACCATGATGATGACGAACATGATGAGGATGATGATGAAGGTGAGGATGATGACCATATTCATCGTCATCATCATCATAGTCATCATCATCATAGTCATCATCATCAACATCATCCTCATCATCATCATCATCATCCTCACCTTCATCATCATCATCACCATCAAAATCATCAACATCATCCTCATCATCATCCTCAGCATCAACATCATGAACATCATCATCATCACCACCAACATCATGGACATCATCATCATCATCCCCACCATCACCATCACCATCATCAACATCATCCTCACCATCATCCTCATCATCAACATCATGAACATAATCATCATCACCATCAACATCATGGACATCATCATCATCATCCTCACCATCACGATCAACACTATTACCATCAACATCATCATCATCATCCTCATCATGAACATCATGAACATCATGAACATCACCATCATCATCCTCACCATCACCATCAACATCATCACCATCAACATCATGAACACCATCAACATCATCATCATCATCCTCATCATGAACATCATGAACATCATCATCATCACCATCAACATCATGAACACCATCAACATCATCATCATCATCCTCATCATGAACATCATGAACATCATGAACATCATCATCATAATCCTCACCATCCACATCATGAACATCATCATAATTCATCATCATCATCCTCATCATCATCATCACCATCAACATCAAGAACATCATCATCATCATGCTCATCCTCATCCTCATCATCCTC
>LPNX011062591.1:42060-64356 GCA_001517045.1 Pseudotsuga menziesii | reverse complement strand
ATCTCATGTGTTTGTAGTTGACTCTCCTAACTTGCATGATTGCTCACCAAACCCTAGTTGGACATCTCATACCTTGTATTGACCCTAGTTGGAGCATGCACAACTTGGCGACTCATGAAAACCTAGTTGGTGCATGCAAGTATTGGTGATCTCATGTGTTTGTAGTTGACTCTCCTAACTTGCATGATTGCTCACCAAACCCTATTTGGACATCTATGACCTTGTCTTGACCCTAGTTGGAGCATTCAAGTATTGGTGATCATGTGTTTGTAGTTCACTCTCCTAACTTGCATGATTACGCACCAAACCCTAGTTGGACATCTCATACCTTGTCTTGACCTTAATTGGAGCATGCACAACTTGGTGACTCATGAAAGCCTAGTTGGTGCATGCAAGTATTGGTGATCATGTGTTTCTAGTTCACTCTCCCTAGTTGGACATCTATGACCTTGGCTTGACCCTAGTTGGAGCATGCAAGTATTGGTGATCATTTGTTTGTAGTTCACTCTCCTAACTTCCATGATTACGCACCAAACCCTAGTTGGACATTTCATACCTTTTCTTGACCCTAATTGGAGCATGCACAACTTGGTGACTCATGAAAGCCTTAGTTGGTGCATGCAAGTATTGGTGATCATGTGTTTCTAGTTCACTCTCCTAACTTGCATGATTGCACACCAAACCCTAGTTAGACATCTCATACCTTGTCTTGACCCTAGTTGGAGCATGCCATAATAATGTTTAGTTCCCAAAAACATGCTGAAAATAAATGTACTAAAGAGTAGCAGTATTTGACAATTAGGTCTTGTTTAACATCCAATTTATAGTGAGATCCTAGTCAACAAAAACCTAGAGAGTTTTTACACCACCATTGAAAGAACATTTTATCAAGAGCATTGAGGCCATTAATTATCCAAAGTTATTTGTTCCAATGCCAGTTCCAACTTTAAACTTATTGACATGCATATATCAAAGAAATATAAGATGCCCTATGATACTAAAATTCAGATCACTTTGATATGCACCATCAAGGAAACCCATGACTTTGATATGTAAGCTACCATGGGAAAAGAATTATATGTACATGTGTTTAGTATACTTTTTGAGACAATGCTTGAATAAGAGATTAATTCTTGAACAAAATAATGGTTGTTTCCTCAAGTAGAATTAAGAACTAAGTTCATCCCTAGCCAAATCCCCCATATGACCATGTACAAATAATTACTTTATGATGATTTTCAGTTCTCTTTTTCCATACCAATGCCACTAACAATCATAATAAAAGCACATCTCATACCTTGTTCCATCTCATAAAGCACATCTCATGACTTGCATCATTACGCACCAAACCCTAGTTGGACATCTCATACCTTGTCTCAAGACCCTAATTCCAGAGCATGCAACTTGGTGACTCATGAAAGCCTAGTTGGTGTGCATGCAAGTATTGGTGATCATGTGTTTCTAGTTCACTCTCCTAACTTGCATAATTGCTCTCCAAACCCTAGTTGGACATAAAATAACTTGTCTTGACCCTAGTTGGAGCATGCAAAATGGTGACTCATGAAAGCCTAGTTGGTGCATGCAAGAATTGGTGATCATGTGTTTCTAGTTCCCTCTCCTAATTAAATGTATATATATTAAACTAAAAACATCAAGAAATGTAAATTTCAACAACTCGAGAGATTGTTATTTTTCGAACTATATTTGGTGGTGTCTAAAGTCACCATTCTTGGCGCCTCCAATGTGTCGTAGATGGTGTTTGTATCCTAGGCACACAAAAGGCTAGACATTAGTAACATCATAAGAAAGAAAAGAGAACCCAATGAAAATTTGCAAACATGGTTTAAATAACACACTTGACAATGCACTCATACAAGTAGGCCATCTGGATCATCTCTGGTGTCGATAGTGTCCATCAATCTTTCGTGCCCTATATGATGTAGCAAGTATTGTACATGTGACCTATTTTTGTGAGAAAATGTGCGGAGCTTGATGTTTGTACCAACTACTAGGTTGGTGAAGTGGTATACAATAGCTCTCGGTCTATAATCCTGATATACATACCCACCCTTCCTTTTCTATTGTGCTGCAAGTGTCAAGTAATGCCCTTTTATAACCATCGAGCCGGTTGGTAATTCAATATTTTCATCATCTGTAACATGTTCTAGAAGGATTTGTTTCCCCTCTAAGCAATGTGCCAACCAATAGTCAGAACCCCATTCATTATTTTTTGGGGCAACCACTGCATATATCTGACTTATGAAAGGAAATAGGTCGAGTTAACAATACTCTTTGTAAATAAGGTCTTGCATTTCTAATTTCTACATAAATTAAATTATAAAAAGGTCAAGTAAACAATACATAAATACATTTTCTTATTTAGGTACTACTCATGTACCTGCTTGTATGAGATCCAATATGTGATCATAGTCTCTAGAAATATGTGTCTGATCATCTTCCAAATGGTCTATTTCATTACGCCCTTTGACATTGGTGCCAAGTGTCACTCAATCCCATGTATCAATGGTATCAGTATGCTCACAATAATCCCATTCACCGATGCTAGAGGAACTGCAAAAGCAAGCCTTCAATCTTGTCCAAATTTGTAGGGCTGAGTTGTCTGAGCTTCTAATTGAATGAAACTATCAAGTTCCATGCATTGTGTTCACCCGAGGTGTTTGTGATCGGTCCACATTTGTAACCTCCCAGAATATTCTTTTCACTAAGTGTTTCCTTGTTGCTTGTTCTCCCATGACAGATGCACACCATTGGACTATAGATGCAGTGTCTTGAAGGTGAGCACCTGTAAACTTCATCTCTTCCCTTCGAAGGGCAGTTTTAATGCATGCACCAGCACCATCGTGCTCTCCTTTTCCATGACTAGTTTCAAAGTAGTTCCATACATGTGGCACCTTGTATTTTAGGTGCAACAAACACAACCATTCAAATCCACGTGCATTCTTGAACTATCCAGCACAACCATCTGACCAAATGAAATGACGATAAAATGGTATATCCATAGCTATCATGTGGTCATAGAATAATTTAAAGCAATGTTGAATGTAATGGATGTCATGGGTCCAGTCGTCACTTATGTAGAAGTGACTTTCTTTCAATATCACACGTTTCTCTTCACTGCTATCTTGCCCATGTCGATACGTGATATGCACCATTATGCTCACCTACTCTGAGTGATAGTATTGACTTTGAATTTCATTTTGTGGTTGTAGGGTGTAATTTTCAGCAAAGTCAACCACTGATAGTATTGTTCTGAGAGGGAAGGTGTCCCGGCATATTCTGAATTGCTCATCTTGCCACCGTGCCATATCGACATGTTGAATGTACTGTTGGATCTTTCCACAAAACTCTGGAATAAAATCACATACTCGAACTTGGTACATGAATATTAATATATCAATAAACCACATAAAAAAATGTGTGTACACATGATTATTAATTTGTCAATATTCAAGAATTTACCTGTGAAGTCACCAATTTAATATTCCTGCTTTCTTTCCCATCATTTAGCTGATATGTCTCATATTGATAGTTCTTCTTCTCCACAACTGCATTCTCGAATGCTTGATCTTCACTTTCATGGATGCAATCAGACCATAAGGATAGCCCACCACAATTGTTGCAAGAACCGTCTACACATTGTTTTAAGTAATGTGTCTTCCCATCTTGCCACGGACACATGATGCTATGGATGAAATCTCTGGATGACATTGGCAGTACTGTACTTGAGCATTCCTGCACATGGTTAGGATGCAAAAAACGACGTATATGTGCAAATGTATGGTAATATAGGTCAAACTCTATGTGGTATCTACAACAACAAGTGTTCCGGATGGTATTGATTCTAACATACCAAGGCTTGCATTTTTCAAAATATCTTTGCCCGAGCCTTAGCTCTACATGGGAAACTTTAAACATCTCGAACAGTTGAGTTTGTGTCATGTCAAGATAATGCTTAACATGAGGTTCAGTGTGATGAGAACCCCTACAATGTTTTAACACATCCTTCGTGTTAGAAGAAGGCCTAGTGTTATCATGCCTAGGGGTTGGTGAGAAACTCATTTGGTGAATGCCTAGGTTTCACCTTGGGGGTGGTGTTCTGCTGAGAAATAAATGACAAGATTACTTACGATTGGCTGGACTGTGCCTCACACACACTCGGTTTCCCAATTCAGTAGTTTTCAAATAAGTAAAATTGCTTGTAAATAAATTGTAGTTCCCAATGTTAGTTTTGTATTTGGATTCAAGGATATTGTTTCTTGATTATTTATCCATGAAAGGAATGTACTAGAATTATGAATTGCATTATTCTATTGAATTCATAAATGATTACAGAAATATAGTTGCAAATATTTGATTGGATAAAGATGGAAATGAAAATTCATTATCCTTATGGTTTTCTTCTAAATTGGTAGATGTTTAAGGAGACAACTTGAATAAGGTTTTGGAATGTTTACTATTGAAAATTTGTTTAGAAAAATGGTCAATTAAATACCTTGTTCGATAGTTGTCGAGTTGTGCATCTAATGTTATTTAGACATAATGGTTGAAGCATACCTTTGGTTATCAATTTTTACAAACCAAGTAAAGAGGAAACAAGCTTGAAACCTTCTTGAGTGTTGAATAAGGTTACGATGGTGTTTTCCAAATATCCTACAGGTCTAATAGTTATCAATCATCCTCATATTTTCCTATGTTTAAATTTAAACCTAGTGTGAAGCAAAGAGTTAAGGCTTGAAAATAAACTATTAACATGTTCTTTGTTTTAGTGAAATTATGAAAGAAGTTAAGAAGGACATTTGTTTTGAATGTTTCTTTCAAGTTAATTTGAATGAAAAAGAATCCAGTGGGATATTACTATATTATTGGTGAAGTTATTGTTTTCTTTGTTTATTCACATTTGCATAAAGATTGTTGATGGATGTGAAAACTTTTTTTAAGTAATGAATCATGTAGATGAACCATTATGATTCTTTTGGTTTTGAAACCATTTTTGGATTGATAATAATTCTAGATTTATGAATTCAATCCTTGATAGATAATATTTCCTTGTTGGGAAGAATCGTGGCAATTTATGTACATAATGGATTGAATGAATGAAGCTGATTGTCATGCCTAGATGGGAAAGGTTCAAAGGAGAGGCAGGGAAAAAGACGTTTTAGTTTTCAATCTTAATTCTTTCCTTAGTTTTTTTTCATAAAATGGATGTGTTAATATGTGGAATCAGAGAAGTCACTATTGTGATTTCAGTACCGATGTGTTGATGCCAACATTTCAACGTCAGAATCGATGTACTTGAATGTTGAGGTATTTTCATGAATGTTCCACAGTGTCGATGTTGACGTGCCAACATCGAGATTGGTAGATTAAATGTTAATGTTTTCTTATTTCAATGTTGACATCCTAATTTTGTTGTGTTGATGTCAAAATCATAAGTTTGGAAGGGTCTTTGTTATTGTGATATTGCTAATGCCGACTTCCGATTTCCAACGTTTTGACATCAAAATTGGAAATTCGGAAGGGTCTATTTTGTTGTTTGTTCAGACATTTCCAGCTTCATACTTTCGGCGTGCCGAAGTTGGGATCACCAATTCAGAAGATTTGTTAATGTTTGTTCAACAATGTCGACCTCCAACTCTTGATGATGGGAATGTCAGAAGGGTCTGGAAAATCTAGGAAGGTGGAATTAATCCATATGGATTGTTAGTTATTATCAATTAATGTTTGTTTAATTAGAATTAATAATTAATTAAGATATTTTCATTTACACTTCTGCATTAGTGAATCGAATGGGGCTCACTGTTAATTATTTAAATATTGTCGATCAAATTTTCATGTATTTATCATTTTTTTTCTAACTCTCTATGTGTGCTTTAGCTCTAGATTTGTAATTTGTGTAGCTATGTAACGTGTGGGTACATTATAGATTGGTATTAGAGCTAATTTTTTTTACGACTTGTCCTATGGAAAAATTTTGGATTTTACAAGAATGATATTTCTTGAGTATATTTGGTATTATTGTATCAAATGCTTGTGTTTATGTGGATGTGAATTATATAATGCATATGGATTTTGATGTGAACTAACAATCATGGATAAATTTAGATTGCTAGTGTCATCTCTATTTCAGGCCATTGTACTTGACGATTGCCAGTGTAGTAGGAAAGCAGTACTGAAAGGATGGAAGAAGAGCCGAAAATGTCCAACTTTGCTGAAGAAGTTGGTATGGATATACAAATAATATAATCCAATGGTTATAAATATGAGATGGGAATCATGGAAGTGTTCCTAGATTTGAAAGACATATACAGATTGGGGATGCAAATATTATATAGAATCTGGATCATTAAGACCAAATTAATTAGCAAGTAATGCAGATTCCAATTCAATTACAAAATCATATGCAATATGTATCCTTAGTTGGAAAGGGAGAAGGAGAAGAATCAATGAAGAGGGGATCATATCTTGATAGATACCATCATTCAAGAGATGAGGATGTAAGAAAAAGGAGGTTCTATTCACGCCATCATTCAATTGAAATTCCTCATGGGAATGAAGTACCAAAAAACCAACACAATCTTAACTCTACAGGGTATCAGAAAAGAAAACGTGATGGGAATGTACTTCACGGTGAACTCGGGAAGCTTAAACCACCCAACTTCGATGGAGAAAAATCTAGGGAATTTGTAGAGATTTGGATTCTAGAAATGAATAAATATCTGTAGTTTCATGACTATTATGATAACCATGAAGCTTGTATTACTATTTATAATCTTCAAGGAAAATATTATAGGTGGTGGAAGCATCTAAAGCAGGTAGAAAATATGGATGAAAAGAAAATATCATGGAGGATTTTTCAAAGGTATTTCAAGTGTGAATACCTATCACAACAATACTATGACAAGAAAATGTAAGAATTCTTTGAACTTGGAATAGAAAATATGATGATGGAAGAGTATGAGAAAAGATTCCTGGAACTGATTGGTTACGTGGATTTCATTTAAGAAGAAAAGGTGAATATTCAATAGTTCCTTAGTGGTATGCTATTATTCTACAAAGATTGAATAACTTATGATGAGCCTCATACCTTAAAGGAATGCATACAAAAGGTTAAATTCATGTATGAGCAAGGTAAGAGTAGGTAGGATTTGCATAAGAGATGGAATAGTAAACTGAACGATAAGCAAGAATAGAGGAAAAATGGATTTAAGTCTCTTAATAATAAACAAGATCAATATAATTCTTTCAGATATCCCACTCTAAAATATGAGTCAAAGGTTATTGAATTCATGGGGCAAAAGAAGCCATTGCAATTTAAATGTTGGAATTGTGGAGGTGGCCACTATCTCAATAAATGTCCTAAGATAGAAAAAAAAGGATACTAATATGTAGAATGTGAAAGAATCTTATACATTGGGGGATGTTACTAGGAGTGTCCCTCATATTTATGCATCCTTGGATATTTTCCAAGCATACCACCAATAATCAATGATTGAAATTGAAGGTGAAATAAATAATTTTCCAATTTCAATTCTGATTGATTCTAGAGCTTCTTATAGCTATGTAAATGTTCATCTGGTTTAAAAATGCAAGTTAGTGAGCAATAAATTTCCTAATCACATAAAGATGCAATTACCTACATGAATGAGAAAAAAATCACTTCATTAAGTTAAGGATTGTTGTTTAATAATGAACGTGTTACAGAACAAATCCAATTTGGATGTTATTCCTCTAGCACGGGGACTTCACTTAGTGAACCTCTCACATAGCACGTGCGATCATGGGATATTAAAGAATACCCTTAATTTCCAAAGATATTGACCCAAACTCTTTTTGTTGAAACCCCCTCCCAATACTTAAAACCTCCTCCCCATCCCTTTTTATACCTCAATCCTTATAAACCATCCTACCCACCCCCACCTTAAACCCCTCACCCCCCCTAATACCTGCAATATATTGGTTCAATTTTTGATAATTTTAAAACCCACAATATGAACTAACGTGATAGGATATTGGTAAAAAAGTGAAGCCCCCGTGTCCTCTAGGCTCATATGACGTTGTGATTAGAATGGAGTGGATGGAATCACATCATGCTATTATTGATTGACGTAATAAAATTGTCACATTCTTCGGTGAGGATGGAATTACACTCCAAATTAAAGGTAAGAAAAGGTCAATTTCAGTAAGGAAAATCTCATTCATTCAGATGAACAAGTACATCAGAAAGGGATGCCAATTGTATGCCATACATGTTGAGGAGGTACATGCTGATATGTATCTTCATGTTGAAGGAATTCCAGTGCTAAGGAATTATAGGATGTATTCCAAGATGTGGTTGGGTTACCGCCTAAACAGGATATTAGTTTTACAATTGATTTGGTGCCTGGAGTCATGCGAGCATCAAAAGGTCCATACAAGATGAGTAAATCGTAGTTGAAATAACTACAATTACAACTAGAAGAGTTTCTAAAGAAGGGTTATATACAGCTTAGTGTGTCATCATGGAGAGATTCATCTCTGTTTGTACAAAAGAAGGATGGTACACTTATGTTATGTGTTGAGTTTAGGAAACTGAATAAGGCCACAATCAAGAACAAGTATCCATTTCCAATGATTTATGACCTCTTTGATCACTTGAGAGGAGCAAAATTATTTTCCAAAATTTATTTAAGGTCTAGATATCATCAAGTGTGCATAAAATATGAGGACATCAGTAAAACAACATTTAGAACTATGTATAGACATTATGAGTATACAGTCCTTCCATTCATACTAACAAATTCCCCAACCACATTCGTGTGTCTAATGAATGGTGTGTTAAAAGAATCCATGCAAAATATTATTATAGTGTTACTAGACACCATTTCTGTATATTCCAAATCTGAAAAAGGGCATAAAGAGAATATCAGGATTACTCTACAGTTCCTGAGAGAAAATCAGATATATGCTAAGCTTATAAAATGTTCATTCTCTCAGAACAAGTTTTTATTTTTGGGTTATATTATCTATGAAGAAAGGGTTTTTTTGGACCCAGCAAAGATAAAATGTATTCAGAAGTGACCTACTCTGAAAAATGTCACAAATGTTATATCATTTATGGGTCTAGAAGGTTATTACCAAATATTTATAGAAGATTTCTCTCTGATCGAAAATCCAATCACATCCTTACAAAAAGGGTGTGAAGTTCATCTAGAATCATAAGTTTGAAGATAGATTATAACTCTTAAAGGAGTTACTCATATGTGCTCCCATATTAAAGATTCTTAATCTAGACAAACAGTTTGTGGTATGCACAGATGCATATTTGGAAGGACTCGGTGGAATTTTGATACAACATGGGCATGTGGTTTGTTATTGCAAGTTTCAACCATTAGTGATTGGATATTTGATCTAAAAATTAAGTTACATGAATAATTAAAAGAGGATGATCATTTTTTACAGGTTGTGGCAGCGTTGCAAGAAGGAAACAAGCCATTAAAATTTTCCAAATATGCATTAGATGAGGATGGAGTTCTTCAATTCAATAGCGGAATTTATATACAAGATAACAACTTGAAGAAAATAATATTATAGGAAATGCATAATGTTCCTTATGCAAGTCATACCATTTACCAAAAGGAATTGAAATTGGTTAAGAAAAAGTGTTATTTGCAATGAATGAAGAAGTAAGTGGCTAGGTGTAATGCTTAGTGTTTGGAATATCAAAGTGTAAAAGCATATCAAGGGCATCTTGTTGGTCTAGTCCATCCATTGGCTATACCAGAATGGAAGTGGGATGTAGTGACCATTAATTTCATTACCAAGTTTGCAAGAACATTGAAGCAACATGAATCTATTATGGTGTTGGCTGAAAAATTGACAAAGATGGCTCACTTAATACCATTTCAATCAATGTTTAAAGTAGCTAAGATCGCATAAATTAACATGAAGTAAAGCACTAGGTCACATGGTATTCTGAAGGTTTTTTTCGATCAGGATTGAAAGTTCACTTCAAACTTTTGGAAGGGTTTGTTCAGATAATTTGGAACCAAATTCAACCTCAGTACAACTTATCATCCGGATTCATATGGAAAAACTAAGTGAGTAAATCAGGTTATTGAGGACATGCTCAAGATGTATGTAATGGACAATCCCAGTAAATGGGAAGACTATTTTGATTTAGTAGATTTAGCTTACAACAATAATTACCAAGAATCATTAATGATGAGTATTTTTTAAGCACTTTATGACAGGAAATGTACTGTTTCTGTAAGTTGGGACAAGTCTGTGGATAGTATGATTGTTGGACAAGAAATGCTTCAAGACATAGAACAATAGGTAACTAGGATCAAGAAGCATTTAAAGTTGCTCAAGATTGATAGAAGAGATATGAAAAAAAAAAGAATGCATAAAGAGTTCTAGGTTGGGAAAAAAGCGTTCTTAAAGGTCAAGGGAAGAAAAAATTCATTGCGGTTGGGTAATCGTAAAAAGTTAGATGCCATACTATTTGGATCATTTGAGATCTTAAGAAGAATTGGACAAGTGGCTTATGAGCTAGCCCTACCTCCTACAATTAAAGTACACAATTCTTTCCATGTTTTGTTATTGAAAAAGTATGTTTATGATTATATTCATGTACTTGATTGGTATGTGATACAGGTGGAACCTGAAGGGGAAATCCAAGTACATCCAATATGTATATTGGAAATAATAATCAAGACTCTTAGGAATATGTCCAATGGATATATTACAGTCCTAAGGAAGCAACCTAGGAACTAGAAGACAAGCTCTAGGAATGATATACCCATTTATTTTAAAGTATGTACATATGTAATTAAATTTGAAAAATTTTGATTACGTTTTGGACAAATTCCAAAGGGGTTGGTTCCATTGGTGAAGAGCGAAGAGTTTTTCACCAGTGGGAATGGTTCAATTACAATGAGGGCCAAACCTGGATCCATGGGCGCACCTTGAGGTAGTGGTGAAACATGTGGTTCCACCCCAAGAGATTATATTAAAGTATCTCATGACCCGTGGACACATAAGTGGATCAAATCCCAACCCCATGTCCTCCTAACATTTATCTTTCATCGCATATGGGTTACAACAATTGGTAATCAATAATTGAGATGAGGAGTTATAAATGGAAAGTCACAAGTTCAAATCCCCTATGTGGTACTAGCTTACCAAAAAAATAAATGTTTTGGACAACGAAACATTGAGGACGGTGTAGAATTTAAGGGGGAGGGGAATGTAACACCCTTGGATTGGACCCTTATTCTGATTGGGACCAAATGTAAATATTGGCAATGAATGCCCAAGAGGCTGAAACGTTTTGCATTTTTATATTATTAATATAAAATTCACAACTTACTATGGGGAGGTAGAACGTTGAAGTGATCGGGGACCTAGGTATTTATCATAAATGGAAACGAGGTTTAGAAATGTCCTAGTTGGGAAACCCTATTATAACCTTGCACTTAATCCATGATTTAACCTTAATCCTTTTTTATTATCTTAAAAACCTATTTAATGTTAAGAATGGTATTAAGTGTAATTAAGAACGTTAACCAAAAGTAAATTAAGTGTCAATAAGAGAAAAGGAAAGTGTTGCACCACACACCTTGTGATTGGAATGCAAGAAAAAAGTGGGCAGTCATTTTATCTAGAGGGGCGATTGTGTGGATGGAAGAGAGAAACAAGTTTGGGACTAGAGAGGAGGGATTCCATCCTAGAAGAGAATGGTCATGATGGGAAAGAGGAGAACTAGTTCAAAAAAAGAACGAGATAGAAGAATTGGCCCTTGATTAAGGAAAAATGGTGTGAGTGAATCTTATTGTTGAATCTATCTAAACCAAAATTATTTAACTTGTGAACCCAAATAAGAAATATTTCTTGTTGATTTGTAACCATGTTTTCCTTGGAATTTTCCAATGAAATGGAAAATGGCGTATGAAACTTCCTTGGTGGAACTATGAGAAATTTGAGTACTGATGTGTCTCACTGTAGTGATGATAGAAGGAAACTTGGAAGGTGGAATGTATTGTTTGGCATGGAATTGGTTGTAAACCAATGTTCCTAATTACTTATTGTCAAACCATCCAGAGAAATTATAGGGATGGTGAGAAACTTGATTGGTGAATGCTTGGATCTCATCTCGGGGTGGTATTTTGTTGAGGGATAAATGAGAAAAATTACTTATGGTTGGGTGGAGAGTGCCTCACATGCAATTAGTTTCTTGATTCAATCGTTTTCAAATAAGTTAAATTGATGCAAAATAAATTGTTATTTTGTAATGCTATTTTGTATTTGGATTCAAGAATATTGTTTCTTGATTATTTATACATAAATGGAATGTGCTTAAAGTAATTGGATTATTTTGTTGAATTCATAAATGATTACATAATTATAGTTGCAAAGACTTGATTGGATAAAGACTGAAAGAAAAATTCATAATCCTTATGTTTTTCTTCTGAATTGGTAGATGTTTAATGAGGAAACTTGAATAAGGTTTTGGAATGTTTCCTGTTTGAAAGTTGTATGGGAAAACTGTCAATTAAATACCATGTTTGGGAGTTTTTTAGTTGTGCAAGTGATGTTATTTAAACTTAATGGCTTAAGCATGCTTTTGGTTATCAATTTTTACAAACCAAGTAATGAGACAACAAGCCTGAAACATCCTTGAGTGCTAAAAAAGGTTAAGTTGGCATTTGTCGAATCTCCTACATTTCTGTTAGTTATTAAACATCCGCCTATTTTCCTATGTTTAAATTTAAACCTAGTGTGAAGTAGAGAGTTAAGAATTGAAAATAAATTGTTAACATGTTATATGTTTTAGTCCAATTATGAAAGAAGCTAATAAGGCCATTTGTTTTGAATGCTTCTTTCATATTGATTTGAATGAAATTAAAGAATCAAGTAGGATATTACCGTATTATTGGTAAAGTTATTGTTTTCTTGGTTTATTTACATTTTCATTAAGACTGTTAATGCATGTGAAAACCTATTTTAAGTAATGAATCATGCAAATAAACCATTATGACTATTTCAGTTTTGAAACTTTTTTTGTATTGATAAGACTTCTAGCTTGATGAATCCAGTCCTTGATAGATAGTATTTCCTCATTTGGGAGAATCATTGCAGTTTATATAAGTAATGGATTAAATGATTGAATCTTGTTGTCATGCTTATTTGGCAAAGGTTCAGATCCAAGGAAGGTCCGAAGAATTGTTAGGTTTCAAGCTTAATTCTTTCCTTAGTCATTTTTCATAAAAATGGCTAAGTGTTAATCTGTGAAATTGGAGAAGTCACTACTATGATTTCTGTACCGATGTGTCAATGCCGACATGTGAAATTCGAATTAGAGTACTTGAATGTTAAGATATTTTCATGAATGTGCTAAAGTGTTGATGTTGACGTTCCAACATTAGCATCGGTAAATTAAATGTTAATGTTTTCTTATTTCAATGATGACTTTCGACTTCTGATGTGCTAACATTAGGATCAAAAAATCGAAAGGGTCTTTGTTATTTCGATTGATCCAATGTTGAATTCCAACTTCAAAGGTTCCAACGTCGAGATCAACAAGTTGGGAGAGTCTTTATTATTGTTTGTTCAACTGTTTTCGACTTCTGACTTTCAATGTTGCAAGGTCGGGATCAACAAGTCGAGAGATTTTTCAATGTTTATTTAGTGGTACCGAAATCCAACTCTCGATGACATGAATGTTGGAAGGGTTTGGAAAATTCGATGGTGGAACGAAGCCGTCGGGACTGTTAGTTATAATCAATTAATGGTTTTTTAATTAAAATTTATGATGAATTAAGTTGTCTTCATCTGCAATTCTACATTATTGAGTTGAATGGGGCTCACTGTTATTTATTTAAATATTTTTGACCAATTTTTTGTGTATCTATATATCCTTTTGTAATGATCTATTGTGCTTTAGATACATATTTGTAATATGTGTAGCTATGTAACATGGGGTACATTACATGCACTGACAAACATGATGCTCTTGGGTTTCCAAAATTGCTTTCAGGTAGAGCCAAATGGATCCTTATTCATTGTGTTCCAGTAATGTAGTTTGAAATTGGTAATTCTTCACATAACCTTGTTCAAACAACACAGATGAAATACTAGGTGGATATTGGATATGAAATACTAGGTGGATATAGGACATGAATGCAACTCCTTTATATCCTTTGTTTCAAATTTACATTTTGGTATCCAAAAAAGGAAACCTTTATACTACAATTTATATTTTTTCCAAGTGTATCCATTGGGAGGATATGGCTCCTATTGAATTCATTGGATGAGTAGAGATGCCTCAAAAAATTTCAACCACGCCTATCTTTCTTCTACTTACCATTATGGTACTCGTGAGAATAGAAAAATAGAGAACTATATTCCTTATATTTCCTAGACAATGAATCTCTCAATGCATTGAATTTGAACTTTTTATAGATGATGTCATAATCATAATCCATTATCTTAGTGACCCACGTGTGCTACTCTAGATATAAATGCCTCTAATCCAAAAAATAACTAAACTTGTGATGCTTTGTTTTAACCTAAAAATGTTTTCCAATGCAATAGGGGTGCCAAGTTTCAGTTTTCTGAAGGATGTCCATCATATATTTCATGTGAGTAGATTACCTAAATTCAAACTACACTATTATTTAATAGTAAAGGATAAGTAGTTCTCTTCTTGCATGAGTATTACTCCTAGTGTGCCTTAACACATCACATTCCAGTAGAAAACGCTTTGTGAAATTAGGTACTTCTAAGAATAGTGTGGTACACATAGTTTGTTTTAAGATGAACATGATAACTTTGGGGGCTTGTTCTATAAAAATGAATTCCTTTTAACAATTGGATTTAATGGTGCGATAATATTACCGTAATTATGAACAAAATTTATGTAGTATCCTATTAGTCCTTGGAATTCACTTAAGGGTTTTAGTGTTTTGAATTGTATCATGTATTGGATAGCCTCATATTCCTTGGAATCCACTCACACCCCATGTTGACTAACAATGTGATCCAAGTATTTGACCTTGAAAGAACCAAAAGTGTATTTGGAGTGCTTAAGAAATAATTTGTTGTCTCTAAGTAGTTGTATTACTTTATCAACATGTTCCATGTGTGCCCATCAATTTTTACTATAGATCAATATGTCATCAAAGAATACTAGCACAAAATGGCATCTGAAGGGTCTAAATATATTTTTCATGAGGAATTGGAAGGTGGATGGGGCATGTCAAAGTCCAAAGGGAATCACCATAAACTATAATGACCTTTATTTGTGTGAAACTTAGTCTTGAGGATGTCAACTTCCTTCATTTTGATTTGGTGTTATCCAAAGTGAAGGTCGAGTTTGGTGAATAAAATGGAACCATGATGCTCATCTAAGAGGTCATCAATAACTAGAATTGGGAATTTTCCTTTATTCTTAGCTTATGGAGAGCATAGAAGTTTGGGAATATGTGCCAAATTCCTTCATTTTTCAAGATCATGGCCACTAGCGATGAAAAAGGGATAGCAGTGGGATGTATAATACCATCCTCCAAAAAAATTTGAACAATATTTTCAATTTCATTCATTTGTTAAAAATAGTGTTTATAAGGAATCCCATTTCGTGGTTAACTACTCGGGATTAGAGGAATTCCATGGTTTATGATCAGGATCCACTTGTGAAGGGTTTAATCCAATTGATGTCGCAAATACCTGATGAATTTTGTTCAAGCCTTCTACAAGTAAGTGTGGATTTCCGGTGTGGGACTATCAATAACCTATAAGACATTGAATTGGGAAATAATTCCAAAGTGGCATTTCTTTAATAACTTTTCTATATGGTTAGATACTATGATTTCAAAGGATCCTAATTGGATCCCTTTGAGGGTGTGTGTATGATCCTCTTTTGTAAATATCATATATGGTTCCTTCAATCGATGGTGACTATCTCCAAGGTGTGTATCCATTTTACCCTGAAAGATATATCACAATCACCCATATATATTGTGAAAATGTGAATTTTGAGATAATAGTACTCTAGTAGGTAACTTAGACTTTAATATCTACCTTCACACTTCATCATACCTTAATTGGATATCATAATTTGAATTTTTTATATTGGGTGGACACAGAAACAATATTTTTCATTGACATGCTTGTGAATAAAATTGTGGGTTTTACTATTTTCAACTAAAAAAATCAATTTGATATGTTTGATATAACCAAGAAATTTTAAGGTTTAAGGAGCATAATTCTAGATAAACAATAAAGAGGGATAAGGTGTTCATCCTAATGAAATTCAAGCACTACATCTACCTACATGTTAGGTCTAGTGTTTCCTACTAGCTTTAACTCAAGGATATAATCTATAGTGATTTTTTTGATTGAGTAGGAGGGGAAACATCATTTTTAACTAATTTATATTTTTTACATTTATGACCCAAAAAATACTTATAATAACAATTATAGTAGAGTCCATGTTGTTGATGCTATTCAATTTTTTTGGGGTACAACCACTACACTTTCATGGGCTCAACAAGCAAGGTCACTTTGGGAAAGTGTCATGTGAAGGGAAAGTACAATGCACGAAAAAGGGCATTTTGGATTGTGCATTAATTACTATCTCTACTTCTTAAGCTTGTTGATGGGCCTCCAACCAAGTAGTAGGTTTCTACATCCTGATTTGTGCTCTCATATTCTCCTTGAGACCACTAATGAAGCATTTAAAAAAAAAAATACTCATTTAATCCGTTTGTATGGATTTCTAATTTCTCAAAGGTATCCCAAATTCTGCTACTAAGCATGCTTGGTGCAACTTGGTCAGCTACTTCAAACAGTGTGTATCTTTCTCGAAATGAGAACAGGTGGATTTATAAGACTAACCTTGAGCTATGAATCCAACATAATCCTTTTTATGTCATTTCCATCATTTTCATCATTTCTATCATTCTATAGCCAAATTCAACACCCCCACTCTAAGTTTCATCATGTCATCAGTAATGCCATGGAGAGAAAATTAGTGTTCCATTTAGGTGACCCAACTAGAGGAGTCAAAAGAACCAAAACTATCCATTTTCACTTTAGGAAATTGATTCCATATGCTATTACTAGTGAAGGGTGGTTAATGGATGCGAGGAACTAAAAGGGGCTATTAATGATGAAAATATCCCACCTTTGAATATTCCTCACTAGGTATCTCTATGTATGGTTTGTTCCATGGGTTATTAGTTGGGATGATGTGAGATTGTAATCGATCAAGTTCTTCTTGTATACTCCTTAGAGGGGACACCATATTTTGTATGGCTTACACTAATTCCTTAACTGTGGAAATTCATTGATCCCATCAAGCAACAATGGGATTGCGTTTTTCTTGAAGCACCAATTACTAATCATTTAGTGTGTCAAGTATCTTATTGAAACAACATTAGAGTGAGTATTCATGGTTTATGCAAGTGACCCCAAAAAATATTACAAGGGAATGAAACCACGACTTTTAGCATATCGTAAGAAATTTCATGAGGAAGGTTGTCGACAATGTTTTTCTCAAGTCCACAAAAAATGCTATTAGAGAGTGGTACCACTATGATCAATGCAAAACAAGGATTTTGCTGAGATAGGACTTCCATAAGGTGTTATTAATTTTATGGTGATAAAACTCCCAATTCTTCATATTCCAACTTATATATAAATTTTGGACCTTCGTAGTAGAGGTTAGGGTTTGCAGGGTCCTAAGGACAAGGGAATGTCAAGTGTTGCAACTATTTAATATACTAGTGGGGTCCAATAGTAGTGCTAGAACCAATCTTTTAAGTGATAACTAAGGAATCCCAATTGCACCCTTAGTCATAATTCTTGACTATAACATAGGTACTAGAGATTAATAGTCCCAAGTGTTGTGTTTGATGCCACTATATCAACAATATGTTCAATTGTATGATCTAAAGTGTTTTTTAGGTATCTCGTGGTACTTTCAATATACACGAGGGTCAATGGAAGTAGATTTTGCAAACAAGTGTTGTTTGATGAAATATTACTCGAAGGGGTACCAACAGAGGTTACAAGGGTTTCCAACAAGGTGAACCCACTTGTATTTCTTCACGTATTCTTCCCCAACCATAGTTTTACTCATTCAATGATCGATATTTGTGTTATTTAAGGATGTCAAAACATGCCTCCAACCTTTAAAAATATATAAAATTTCGGCGTGTGCTTGCCTAAGAAGATGCTCCAATACTTGTTGTAATGTACTTAACCCCACAATTATAGATTAAAATAAGAAAATAAAATAAAATACTAGTGTTGAATATCAATAAAATAGAGAAATAGATCAAACCTTATAAATAGCCATTGTATTAACTTGATATCCAAAAGAGATAGCAATGTTGACTTGCCTCTTCTGGGGGGCATCTTATGAGAATAATTTGAAATATAATAACAATCATTGATCCCCTTACACAATATTATACTCTATATATATATTGCAACAATAGAAAAAACCATAACTACCTATGGTCCTAATATAAAGAGGGTCGACCACCTAGTGGGTCTTAGTTAATAAAGAATAACCCCTTTTCATTGAGTAACTAACCGAAAACTATCTTGTAGGAATTATTCAAAGAAGATGGCCCCTCATACAATAATAAATTACTCTCAAGTGTCCTCAAAGTATAGGTATTAGGGTAGGATCCTAATAAAATGTGTGCAAGTTCCCGACCATGCACATTTCTAAAATTGATAATGAGCACATTCATATCTCATTGCTTTCAGAAAGAAACTTCATGTACCCACCCATATTATTGTGTGTATACATAATGGATAGACAAAATATATAATTATTTGATAGAAATCCTTAAAAATTGGATGAATATGGATATTCCTAGAGATAGATTAAGATAATGTAATTGTGCACTAGGAGAGGTAAGATTAAAAAGGTGTATGGTAACTTCATTGAATTTTGTTAACATTTATGCAATTTTGAGAGAAAATACAATCGTGAAAAAGTATGTGCTTACATATATATATCTTTTACATATGCAACTACATGTCTCGAATTATAAGTGAATTAAAGTTACATGATGTAAAGGTTATATGTTGTAAGACTTGAATTAACATACATAACCTGAATTTTTTTTTGGCCATAAGCACATGAGCTTAGTTATGCATGATTGTATCCATGTTGTATAAAACAAGAAGTACACATTTTGTAACAAAGGGTATGCCCTTACAACATTTAACCTTTTTCAATCTTAAATTGTCTTAAGTACTTTTTACTTAAAGAAGAAACATTTTTGGTGCAAACTGGCATCTTGTTTTTATCTAAAGTTCTGTTGGATATGGTGTAATCACCATCCTATGAATACAATGATTTTCACAATTTTCAAGGGATCAATTATTGATAGTCGCACTACAAAGATGTCATAAAGAGAGTTGTACTATAAGGATATACAAAGATCTAGAGTTATAATGAGATGTCACCGTCACAACAAATACTTTTATATAGAAGTGTTGAAATTTAACTCTTACGTATTATGTGAGTATGTATATGACTCATGAATAAATTGTTATTTATAATTGTATTAAATTAAAACAAAAATAGAGTTAGAATGAAATGTTATCGTCATAATAAATACTTATTATTATGATGATGATTAACGTTTCTTGAGATCAAACTTTGGTCTATCGGATTTAAAGAAACAAAATATTTAGTTTGTTTTAAAATTGTATTTCTATGCTCAAAGAACTTGGAGAGAAGCATCCCGAGCTCACTATAATTTTGACATGTTAAAAGGCTAGGAAGGTTGGTATTGCAATAAAGATTATGAAACTGAGATCTAATGTGGGTGTATGCAGGGCACTCTAAGAGGAAGTATGCTCAAAGAACTTGGAGAGAAGCATCCCGAGCTCACTATAATTTTGACATGTTAAAAGGCTAGGAAGGTCGGTATTGCAACAAAGATTATGAAACTGAGATCTAATGTGGGTGTATGCAGGGCACTCTAAGAGGAAGTGATTTTCATCCTCAATGTTCATATTCTCACAGAGATGGCAGATCCTTTCCACCCATGGTGTTTTAGGAACTTCTTAATGACCTGTTTTACTATGGAGCTCATGAGAGTTCGTTGTTATCTAGGCTATATTAATTTTTTTTTGAACTAGTTGAAACAAAGAGATACTTTTGATCTTCTAGAGTAGGGTTGATGACCTCTATATTTATAAGTGTTGAAATTTAACTCTTACTTATTGTGATAGGAGTAAATTATTATTTATAATTGAATTAAATTTAAAAAATAGATTTAAGTGTTATTTATAATTGAATTAAATTTAAAAATAGATTTAAGTGTTATTTATAATTAAATTAAATTAAAAAAACTTATAATTTTTATTTATAATTAAATTAAATTTTAAAAAAATATAATTTTTATTTATAATTGAATTAAATTTAAAAAGATAAATTTATAACCGTTACATTTATAAAGCTTAAGCCTCGTATTAAATAAATCCTTATAAAGTTTAAGTAAGAAATCTTAGAAAAAATGTATAAAGCTTTTTCTAAATATAACATCTCTTCTTTCAAGAAGTATAAGGTTTTATTTGTTAGTTTATTGATTTCACTAGATACAAGTATAGATTCATCTAAAAGGGGATTTACCAAGCATCGAGAGGGATCAAATATCTCAAGGTGTAAACATTTTTTTAGAGTGGAAGTGTTGAGGAAATGTGTAATTCAATGTTTATGGTTTTAGTTTATCTAATTTACATTGTTATATATATATGCAATTCTAAATAATTTAAATTTAATTTAAGCTTATATGTTATTTTAATAATATTTTATTATTTTTTATAAATAACATGTGTCAACTCTAGGATGAGCACAGAAGGAGTTACATGTCTCTCCCATACTGGACTATAGAATGCAGCTCTTCGTTGCAATATTAAATAAATTTAAAGAACAACATTAAATTCAAAACCTTGATTTCATATTAATATTTTAAACTTAACAATATAAGTCTTTTCTATTTAAACGAAAGTTAAAACAAAGATTGTGGTTGATGCAAATTTCATTTTGTTAAATAATTAATAAGAACATAAATGAATAGATTGTAATTGTAATAATAAAGATTTGGTTTGGGTTAATATTTCATTTTTAATTTAGGTTAACAAAAATGTTCACATTAATCATTAGAAAACTAATAAGAGTAATTGTCTTTAATATCGTGAGATTTTTTTATCATGAAAGAAAGTTTATGCAATTTTTTTTAAATAAAAAGTTTATGTGATTTAGTTAGTTTAAAATGAAAGCTTAAGCATGTTGAGGAAATGTGAACCTCAACACGCTTCATATATGAATTTATAATTGGCTTTATTTTTTTATTATGTTTTGATATTTATTTTATTTTTATCAAGCCCACTAATTTTTGGAATTTTCAAAATATTTTATTTTTATTTTATATTTTATTTGAGGCGATTATAAGCCGATTATAAGCATCCATCTACTGGGCTGTAGAATGCACATCTCGGCGCAACTAGCATTTTCGCTCTCACTCCCTTGTTACGAACCACATTGATATAAAAATCCTTGCATGTTGAAATTTATATGTTGTTATAGACCAATCATCAAAACCAATGTAGGTAATGTATATTAAGAAAATAGGTTTTAGTTTTGATATTGATTTTATTTATATTTTTTATATTTTTTTATTATGTTTTGATATTTTTTTATTATGTTTTGATATTTATTTTATTTTTAGCAAGCCCACTAATTTTTGGAATTTTCAAAATATTTTCTTTTTATTTTATATTTTATTTGAGGCGATTATAAGCCGATTATAAGCATCCCCCTACTGGGCTGTAGAATGCACATCTTGGCGCAACTAGCATTTTCGCTCTCACTCCCTTGTTACGAACCACATTGATATAAAAATCCTTGCATGTTGAAATTTATATGTTGTTATAGACTAATCATCAAAACCAATGTAGGTAATGTATATTAAGAAAATAGGTTTTAGTTATAAAAATAGTTTCGAGACACCATAAGATAGGTATATTTAACTCTTGTTTCATATATACATTTTTACATAACATTTTCCATATAGTTGATGAAGACCAAGTAATAAACATATTCAAATGTATGATAATACACTAGAGAAAAGTATATTTAGCAATTCCAAAACATCACAATCTATATGTATTCATTATTATTTCACACACATAAACCCACACAACATGTCCCATGAGAAGAAAGTCAAGTAACAAGTATACTCATGATACAAATAATCAACATAA
>LPNX011062591.1:2176-42008 GCA_001517045.1 Pseudotsuga menziesii | reverse complement strand
ATATATAATTGTGAAAACAATTCAAAAAATGTCTACACTCACTTACAAAAACACATTCCATAATATATAAAAAACTATTTTTTATTTTTTAATTATAAATTATAGTAGTTTTTTTAAAATTCGTGGATTTTTGTTAAAAATAAAAAGATTTAGTATAATTCACACATAAAGTGTCATTATTCAACAATAAAGTAACTTAGATTAGCATATGAAAAAACATAAATGGCATGAAATAATCAACATCTTGATTGTAGGAATGGAAAGATAAACTACTTATTTTTCTTTTTTCTTTTTCTTTTTTTCTTTTTTTTTTTCAGGAAGAAAAAAGCCTGTCTTTATTATTCTTATTAAGAATCAAAGGGCATCAAGAGCACCATCCCAGATATGGGTTACTTCTCATAGAGAATACAATTGATATGATAATCAGTCACTTCCAGTCGCAGCTAGGGGGAAAGGCATGTCAATAGAGTGTGAGTTCCCATTAGTAAAACTGTCTCATCATGTAGGGGATCAATCTCATCAAACCCCATCTACCGTGAGCCAAAGGGATTAGATCAACTATCTAAAAGCGGCCACTCAAAGAGCAGCAATCAACTAATCAAAAAGAGGAGTAAGCTCCCCGTACAAGACTCAAAAGAGCTGAAAGGTATCATATGTGACCAGATGGTCCTCCATAAATTCAGAAAAACAACCATAACCCGGAGACAAAGAGAGAGCAGTTTTAGAGAGACGGTTTGCAATCCGATTGTGTTCATGGTAGATGTGGCTGAAAGACAGATCCTGAAAGCTAGTAATTAGCTTTTGAGTTTCCCAACACCAGTGATAGAGTTCTGGTGGGGAGAGAGCAGTGGATCCCTTTGCCCAATTGATGATAACTAAAGAGTCACCAAATATGTGGGATAAGGGGATCCCCATCATCTAGGATGAGAGCAGAAGAGCCCATAGGCTAAGTAATTCTGCTTTTGTATTGGAGCCATTTCCAACCCCCAGCGCGAACTCGAAGTAGTGTGACTCATTCAAGTATAAGATGTAACCTACATCTGCAGTATTAGTGGTAGAGGCACCATCGAAAAATCCACATGGGTAAAACATACAAGGAGGATGCCTAATCATCCTGACTTTTTTGGATTTGACAGTCTGAGAAGAATACATATGCACCGAATTTGTGATTTGATGCACTATGCTAAGAACAGACCTCTTTTTCCCTTCGAATAAGTTCAGGTTCCGTGCTTTCCATATGGCCCACATCATATGGAGTGGGATAGAACATAGAGCCAAATGTCTGGGGAAATTTACAGCCCATTTTTCCATAAATATAACATGTGTGTCAGCAAGAGGAGGAGGAGGCAACTGAAACTGAACACAAATGTGGTCGAGTACATTCTTCCACACAAAGCAGGGAGAGAAGGTATGTATGACAGATTCCTCATCAGAATAGCACAGAGCACAAATTCCAGGACCCGACCACCCCCATTTCTGAAGGTTGTCCTAGGTAAGGATTTTGTTCCTTACTACCAGCCATATAAAGCATCCGATTTTGCATGGGAGATAACTAGACCATAATAAATTGTGAAGCCGATTACCATAAGGACGGGAGACCGAATTAACAATGCACTCATACACAAGTTTAGCAGAGATAGAGCCGTACTTTTTGTTAAAGTTCCATACAAGAGAATCAATATGTGTAGAGATATGAATACCACAGTGAACCAGACCCCTCGTGTATGAATTCCAAGATTCTTTCCAATCCCCATCAATACACAACTCCTCAACCGTGTACCAGTAGTGCTGAGAGTCAGATAAAGTATTGCGAGCCTGCGCGAGTGTATTGATGTCCAAATCCTCCAGAAAGGATCGCAGCTCGTCTGGTAGGTTGAGTGAGGAAGGGACACCAATAATCGGGTCAATACCAAGAATTATATCTTCTCCGTTACCCACCTGCCATGCAAGGTGTCTTCCTAGCCAGGGGAGAGTCTGTAAAAAAACCCATCCATATAGTAGAAACCCCTCGTGTATAGAACCTATTACCTGTGAGCCAAGCAACCACTGAAAGGTGTTTCAAATATTTATTGGAAAGTACACGATGCCACAATCCTTCATTCGACAGAACCATCCAAATTTTTTTGAGGCGCAGAGCGATGCTGAACCAGTATAGATTTTTTATCCCCCATCTCTCATACTCCCTTGGCCATGAGAGACTCTGCTAGTTTACCAAATGGTATCTTTTATTATTGATAGAGGATCCCCATAAGAAAGCGAACATGATGCTCCTGAGCTTGTGCAGGACAGATGCTAGGATGGGAGCTAATCCCAGCCAATAAACCTGAATACTGGAAAGCATAGACTAGACAAGAATCAAACGGCCTCCCAAAGAGAGTAGCTTGTGGGTCCATAGACAAATCCTCTTTTCAAATTTCTGTACCAACCAATTCCAATCACATACCCTGTAGCCAAGTGGTTTAATATAGTATCCAAGGTACTTAAAACCAGAAGAAATTGGCTCCATCTAATATGGTAGTTTCCTAGTTGAAGCATAGAGTTAGTGATTTAATTGATTACAATGGTTTTTTTCAAGGTGTTTTCTCGAAACCCTATATTGTAGGCTGGCGCTAATCTTATGTGAAGAATATAACACATAACTAACATTCTCTCACTTGTTTTCTTTTATAAGGTAGTGGGTCATGCTCTGATTATATCACAAGTTCATGACAACAATGCCCATAGATTCTCCACACCAAGAGAAATTTTTAGTACTAACAGACTTAGTCGATGAGTCTACAACATTCTTCAAAGTGAGTGAGTGCACAAAGTTGAGGGCCTTTTAGATGCAATGGTAGATTCAAGAAAATGATTGAATATATATAAAAGATAAATCATTCCAAGTAATGTCGATCCTTCCCAGCCTAGTCCCAAGCTTGGAAAGTTGATTGCAAACTAGGATAGTTAAACAAAACCTAAGCGTGTTATGTTTATCTAAAATGTGCAAGTGTGTTATTTTTATCTAAAATGTAAAACATGATTTAGGCCCAAAACGGGCGGTGCCTGTCATTTTCTCCACAATAGTCATCTGCATTGAGTTCGGGCCGACCAAAGCACACAAGGGTGAACACGTTTTGAGTGAGAAAGGCATACAATTTCCACAGTTGTGAACAATCTCTTTATTAGCGGGCATTTACACCAAATATCATCCTACTAGTTTCATTTTTTTAAATAATTTGTATTCCCTAATATGAATTGAAACCATACAAATTTTAATTCTATGTCGTAAAAGAAATTTACATTCCCAATGGAAACCAAAACCCCAATTTACTCATAAAAAACCAAATCAATTTTACTATGTGCATATAGATTCATGAGCATCCTTGTGAATGTAAACCAATATTCACAAATATGCTCTCAAGTATATAGCAAGGTTTCCTACAACTAAAAAAAAATTCAAGTAGAATTCATATCTTCCCCAAAATACATAAATAAAGATGTTGAATGGCCTATATATTCCAAAACAATTCATACCACAACAAATAATAACATATCAGAAACTTTGTCGATATTGGGAATTTATTCATCAATAGCACCATTTACCCCTTCTTTAGGCTCTATTCCTTGTCTTTAGCCAGAATATCGAAGTTGGTCCTCTAAGGACATTAATCAACACCTTATAGTTTTTATGAAACCTCCTAATCCAATTGTTAAAATAAGCTAGAAAAGCTTCCCATGCTTAATAAATGTTTTCTCTTGAGTGAAGAGTACTTTTTGGTTAAGGTCAATATAATGGAGTTCAAGAATAGGCTTTGTCAACATCAAGATACATAGGGAGGTTGATGTGTTTGATTACATTTCAATCACATACTATCATACATAATACAATCCAGTGGAAACCTTGCAACCCTAAAAGATTGAAAAATGTTAATTATGTTTAATTCTAGCACCCAAACCACTATACACAAATATGCAAAGTCTCTCATGGGTATATAGAAAGACTGCATACAACTAAAATAACATCAAGTGGAATCCATACATGCCCCAAATTACTATGGATTAAAAACATTAAACAATTAATAACATATCCAATGATTTAAATTGTTAACCTGAGGAGACCGTAAACTTGTGTGGTACAGGAAAAATATATGCAAGATCATAGTAACCTTAACCCAATTTAATATTTGAAAATAAAACACACACGACTAAAATGGAATTTAAATCTATGAAATCGTGAAATTGCGTGAAAGGAAACTAGTCTATTGCTTAGTAATGAAACACACAACTGGAATTGAATCTAGTTTACGAAAGTAGGAAATTACATGAAAATAAATCTAATCTAGGAAAGCATGAAATTCCATAAATTAAACCTGGTTAAGAAAGAGTGAAATTAAACACAGGAAAAATCATCTACACCAAACACATGTGAGCGCACACTAACAAATCATAAGAAAGAAATCCAAATCAATTATGCAGAAATCAAGAAGTTTACATTACATCACAATATCCATTACATAATAATCAAAATCCACTCCATGACTAAAGGACTATACATTAACTTAAGACTACAGACTCTTCTATTAACTACTCACTTTCTATTAGCTTCCTCCTCCCCCAAATGAAGAGAGAGCACTCTTATTTATACATGAGTTGCTTTGAAAAGAGGATAAGCAACTAATAAATGTAGATCCACTTTTCTCTCAAATAGGTACAACCAATTATCCCTTTAAATCCTCACAAATCCTCTCATGATATTCCTCTTTGGAATAGTTATCTCCAAATCTTGAAAAAGGTGGAGGAAATACTTGAGAAGTTTTTGAATAATCCTTTGTTGAAATTCTTCAAATATTCCTACACATTAAAAAGTTCATCCATCTTTGAGATATGAATGAAAACATGTTAAGTTTCTAATTCTTAATCATAAATTCTCTGAAATGCCTAAAATAAATGAATTGGAAATTAATAAAGTAAACCCATATTTATTCATAATGAATGGTTAATGGAGTAACTAAATATGGATGAATGAGAGGAATAGTAAAAGGAAAATAGGATGAAAATGTGACATTTGGGTGACCCAACATCTCCCCCTAACTAAAGTTGCCGCATGTCGTCATGGAACTGTGCATAATTTTTTTGGGGGCACTAGTGAAAAATGAGAGATTAGTGACCAAAAAAATGACCAAAATCCGCATATCAATGACCACTTTTGGTTTGGCAATCGCTGGTGGCTAATTTGCAGTCTTTTATTACATGACCAAAATTGGTCATTTTTATTTTGGTCATTTATAGCTTGTCGGTTGGTCATTAATTTGGTCATATATTTGGTCATTAATTTGGGCATATATTTGAATCAATGACCAAATATATGACCAAATTTGTGACCAAATTAATGACCACATGACAAGCTAGAATATGACCAAATTTGGTCACGTAATAAAAAACCATAAATTAGCCACCAAAATTGATTTTTGGTCATTGATATGCGAATTTTGGTCATTTTTCTGGTCATTTATATCTCATTGTTTGGCCGCATATCTCTCAATTATTGGTCATTTTATTTGCGAATTTTGGTCATTAATCTCATTTACTGGTCACTAATTTAGTCATTTTTAGTCGCTTTATGTATGGTCATTATATTTTAGTAGTTTTAATTGTGTCCATTATTAATCAATATAAATTTTTAATTTGATATTATGTTTAAATTAAAAAAAGAATCAT
The DNA here is from genome assembly GCA_001517045.1 of Pseudotsuga menziesii. Taxonomy (NCBI): domain Eukaryota; kingdom Viridiplantae; phylum Streptophyta; class Pinopsida; order Pinales; family Pinaceae; genus Pseudotsuga; species Pseudotsuga menziesii. Next base: position 36,311 of record LPNX011062591.1, on the reverse strand, counting down.
ACATTTATTCTCATCTAATACACATGCGAATTATGCAATGTCACATTATAATTAATTACAACACTTGTAAATAATATCTAATACACATGTAAATCATGCAATGTCACATTAATTAGTTAATAATTACAACATTGGTACATAATATAAAGTACAACCATATATATAAGTTTTAAACCACAAATTATATTATATGAAGTATCAAAAGTATTACAATAAATATGAGTTTTCTGACAAACACATATTAATTTTCATCTAACTTTACAGGAAAATCATAACTTTTCAAAATATTACAATGGCTAAACCATCATACTTGCACTTGGTTGCAAAACCATACTTAGATCCCACATCAACAGCTTCAAAGCCATACTTAGATCTCACGTCAACAGCTTCAAAACCACACTTAACAGCTTGAAAGCCTCAACATCAGGGTCTTGATACTGAATGACAAATCCTCAGTAGCAGGCTCTTCATACTCAATGGCCCACTTATAAGTTAAGCTCACTCCTACAAAATCCAATAAAACTAGCAATTGCCCCAAGGAAGGTGCAATAATACGCCGTGAAGGTAATTGTTAGTGGGTAAGTGAGAACATGTAGTCTAGTATCTATCATTGCCTAACCAGTATAACCTATTAATAAGAAAAAGAACATCATTGGAAAACACATAAGAATTCCTGTTAACCCGCCAATCTATTTTGAAACTGTTTGATAGTTTAGAAAAAGGCTTGTCTGATGAGCAGTTAGTGGATAACCTAGTTGCCTACATCTTTGTTTGCACTTTCACCGTATGAAGGTGAAGTGAGAACTTTGTTCACATTTGTCTCAAACATCTTGGTGCCAAAAAATTTACTTCATGTCAAAAATTCTTCATTATGAAAATATATTTGCTGCACTTAACTTTTAGTGGAGTTAACATCTTCAAACCTAGGAAATTGGTAGATATAGAAGATCTACATAATTTTTATCCTTGGAATCCAAGGATTATTATATAATGATTGGATGCTATGAGGGTTGGTTTGAAGGTCATTGGGGATTTTAAGGAAAATTGTAAAGAATGATAATGTAAGAAATATAAAATTCCCAATGTGCCTTGGTTTAATGATAAGCAGCCTCTTCTTGGTTATATTGATGGTGTTTCTCAAGAGAGGGGAAAAACAATGAACAATGAACAATTGGATAATTTTGCCTGTGAGCTCTATCTGAGCCTTCATTACAGTCAAATAGTGTTCTATGAAATAACCTCACCAAATCTCACAAACAAATGCCCATTAGAAGTGCTGCTTGTGCTTCCTGTACCATCTCTGTGATTGCCTTCCACATATTCATCTAAGTATCTCCTGTAGTTGTTGTTGGGTGTTGGTTGGTTTACTCGGATACTTGGAGTTTGTTTAGAAGCCAGTACTAATGACTACAAAACTTTGGCAACCTCATGCATGGTGGGGCAGTCAGAAGGCTGTCTCTTTGTGCAAAGCAGTGCAAGCTGAAAGATCTTTCTTACAACCCCAAGATCTGTGCAAGTTGCTGCTACTTCTTGGTCGACAGTTTCCATTACTATATTGTTGTCTGCTTTTGATAGAATCTACATTCAAATGGCCATGTCAATAAAAATAAAGGTTATTTATGTATTTTCTTGGTCTATGCAGTGTCCCAAGACAAAGAGAACAAAGCCAAGTGAAGCAAATTAACAGAATATAAATCTTATCATCTTACCAGCTGAAGCAAATTAGAGTTGTTATCCACAACTTTTCTCCCAGTTAGTAGCTCTAAAAGAACAATGCCATAGCTGTACACATCAGACTTCTCGTTAAGCCTCAATGTCCTTGCATATTCAGGGTCAATGTAACCAATGGTACCCATAACATAGGTAGAGGTGTGAGTTTTTGCAGAGGGGATACACTTGGAAATGCCAAAGTCTGACAAATGTGCTTCAAAATTGTCATCTAAGACAATGTTGGAAGTTTTTACATCTCTGTGAATAATACGTGGGTTACAGTCATGATGGAGATATTCCAGACCTTGTGCAGCTCCCAAAGCAATCCTTAGACGTGTGTTCCAGTCTATCTTAATCTTCTTTGAAGATCCTACATACAAAGAAACATTGTTTAGATTCTCCAATTCATCGATTAGCAAACATCAATCATATATGAAAGGTTGGTAGAATCTCATGCTATGCCTATATGTATCTTGTACAAGTAAAATTCTTGATAGCTTTGCCATCCATTTCACTTACCATGTAATATGTCCCACAAACTTCCATTTACCATGTAATCATAGAACAACAAATTTCCATGTGGAGAAAGAGAGTACCCATGCAAACTGACAAGATTCCGATGTTTGATGCTTCGAACAGTCTCTAACTCTGTCTCAAATTCCTGCAAGCTTTGTGGGTAGTGCGTGCATAGTCTTTTAATAGCAATTGGCTTACAGTTCTTAAGAACACATTTATAAACTGTGCTAGTAGCACCATAACCAATTACATATTTCTCATTCAAATTTTCTGTAATGCACATTATGTCATCATACATGTGAAGGGACATATCCATGTGCAATATTACTAGCCTTGGAGAACCTGATCAAGACATCAATGCATTTTTTAATGAAATGCATAGATATTGATTTGAGATAATACTTTATTTCTATGATATAATCAAGACAAATGAGAAATGTGGCATAATAATAACTTGAACCATTTTCCTTGCTGACCGTTTGGTGAATGGTTTGGGCTGATTTGAACGGTAGAGAGCTATGATAATCATAGACACTAATAAAACTGAACCCAGAGAGATGCAAACAATAGCTGGTGTTGAGATAGAAGTTGTTCATTTTCAAAATCAATATGATACATTTATAAATATAATTTCCCAGGAAATTTGATCGTAAAACAGAACTAATCTATGTAATTTGACTTGTAAAATTTAATTTTGTTTTCACCTTTTGATTGCCTAGCGTATATCCCACAAAGTGATCCAATCCAATCACCATAGAGACCTGGATTTCCTAAAAAGATGAGGTAATAATCAATCCTGTCAGATCAAATGCACAAACCCACTAATATCTAGAACAAATACTGAATTTGATCCAGAGATAAAATGTTTTGAATATATCTATACCTTTATGGGGTAAATCTTGTAAAGTTCTTTATGGCAGGAATATTCCCAGACAAATTGTTGTAAGAGAGATTTCTGTGAAACAAATGAACCATTTCCAGTCAATCAATAGAAGTTGAAATATGAAGATTACTTCCTTGGAACTTCAAAATGAAATGAACTTCAAATAGGAGTGATTTAGACTAATTCTTACAGTGTAGTAAGGCTAAAGCAGTTGGTCAACTGATATGGCACCTCCCCTGATAAATTGTTGTTATTCAGAATCCTGTATATCATCCATCTCCAGAATTATTTTCAGAATAATCGAGTTATTTTCATAATAATTGTGAACCTATTAAATAAATTGTATCTTAGGTCATTCGAAGAAACTTACAGTGAGGCCAAATTTTGTAGTTGTCTAAGTTCTTGAGGAATAGTACCCGATAATCGGTTAGCAGAAAGGTCTCTGCATTGAAAAGATGTCACACTATGCTACTTTTGTTGAAGTGACCATGGGTACACTAAATAGAGGTGTGGAAGGAACAAGAATTCTTTGCAAACAACACAAACCGTTGCAAGTACTTACATATCCCCAATGCTTCTTAGATTTCCAAATTCTGCTGGGAGAAAACCACTCAGTTTATTGCCACTCAAGTTCCTTGAATTCACAATCCAATAGAGACCACGATGGGTTAATAGTTATCTCACCCACAAAAACTTGATTTGTTCTCAAAAGAATTCTACAGATGGCTTACAATTTTAAAAGATGTTCCAAATCCCCAACAGATCCCGGAATAGGTCCAGAAATATCATTTTTAGAGAGGTCCCTAAATATTCACATCAAATCACAGATCAATTAAAATGTACATTTTACCGTTAGAGAAAATTATGTTTCTAGATGAAATTATAACAGGAGCCTTGGAAGCTTAATCAAGACATTAAAATAGCAAGAACTCACAGTGTGTCTAGATTTATAATATATCCCAACTCTATGGGAATTGCTCCCTTGATTTTGTTGGAGGATAGATTTCTGTAAAACCCATAACAAAATCTGTTAATCACTCTGAACATGCTGCATACAATTCAATAATTCATTATGTTAAATAGTTTAATTGTATTATTTGTGACCTACAAACACTTACAAATAAGTTAAGCTATCAAGTTTATGGAATTCCAGAGGACTAGTTCCATTCAAACAGTTACCATGCACATTGCTGGACAAAGAAAGGACAAGAAGAAGACATGACCTCAATATTGTTAGAAAAATGCCAAGATTACTTTCCATAGATTTTCCACTAGGCCTGAAGATTATATCACTTACAAGTAATTAAGAGCAACGCAAGAACTAATGTTCTCTGGGATTGGACCTTCAAGGTGATTTCTGGCAAGATTTCTGTTCGAAAAAAATACAATCTAGTGTTGTTAAAATACTTGCAGAAAGATTCCACAATAGATCTATGATTAATGCTGTAGTATATTACTAGGTTTGAATATGTTTCTACCATTTTTGTCTTTACTTTCTTGAAAACTGTATAGACAGAAACTTACAATTCAAACAGCGGTTCCAACTTCCCCAGCTCAGGTGGAATCTTCCCTGTAAGCTGATTGTCATTCAGCTACCTGCATATCCATATTGGGATTTTTCTTATAATTCACATCCAATTTCTATTTCTTGCATATACTATACATAACTACAGGATGTTGTTTAAAGCTCTTACAGGTAGCTCAGCTTTGTCATATTCCCTAATTCCGGCGGAATAGATCCAGTGAGATTATTACTGTGCAAATATCTGAGAAGTACAAAGAAAATAACAAGAGAATTAGCTTCTTGAAAATTGAAAATGAAAGGAAGTTGTGGTCAACATATAATGACGAGAGGTTAGAATTCAAGCAATTAAGCGTGCAAGTAACTTACAGCTTTCCAGTGTAAGTCAAATTGCCTAGGATGGGAGGAATTGTTCCAGTAAGATGATTATCACTCAAATCCCTGCAATAAATATTACTAATGTATCAATGCACTAAAGCATAAACCATAATTGTATAATCAAATCTTCGCTTGGGATCGCAGAGCATTGATCATGTAGGAAGGAATATGAATTGATTGTGCACAAGAAATATACTAACAAAATCCCAAAACATTATGGGTTTTAACTTTTTATTGAGCTGGGATTGCATGCATATTTTAAGGACTGAGGTTACTTTTAATCAGATTAGAAGACATTTTAGTACGAGTTAAAATCCAGCAAACACTTTACTTACAGAACAGCCAGAGCCTGCATGAGACCAATTACTTCTGGAATCCTTCCTCTCAACTTATTACCTTGCAATGACCTATGAAGAAACCACTTCAAAATTAGTCTATGACCACTAAAGCAAACACTTTAATGTCATTTGTTGAATAGTACATACCATGCAACTAATTATGTTACTTACACAACCCACATGATGTCATATCCCTATCTATTCAATAAAAATATTCTGATACCTATTCTCTTTCATTAAAATAATATACAGCAAAGGGGCAAGATGGATCAGTGATGGCATACGACACTAGAAAACCTATTTTAAGCTCTGGAATTTTTTATACTTACAGGGTAGCCACTTGTAAGTTCCGAAGGCATCACAAAGGTGAACCTGATGCCCACTTAAAAGGGAGATGATTCTCTGCAGAGATGAAAATCGATAACAGTTGAACAAATGGAAAAAGGTTGGCAAAAACAAGATAAAGAACAACATATTTAATTAATTCATATAACTATACTTTTCGATATACATGAATAATCATAGAGTACTATTCAATCGTCCTCATTCCTCAAACATTTAATTGGAAAAGGAAAGATTTCAGTTATTTAACCTCAGCAGTACTGTTTGTCATATAATTATTAGAGTCAGCTGGCAATACGACCCATCCAATTTGTAAGGTATCTCCTCTGTCGCTGACATTCAGAATGTTAACCTGTGTTTGCTTCATGTTTGCAAAAATATATATCCATAAATTGTCACTCTTGAAAACATGAAATGAATAATCTATGACTTCCTTCTAAACAGTAAAATTTTGAAACTGTCAACAAGTATTAAGGATTTTTTGACTGCTGAAAACAATCATTTAACAATCTTTTCACTTCCTTGGCAGGGTTTTTGTTTCACCTGATAAACAACAACTTCCAGCTCCCGTGCCATATCCTTTTTGAAGTCAGTCGCAAGGGACCTGAAAGCCTTAGGATTAATGGTCAGAGACATATATATTTATATTCCTCCAATTTCCTGATACACTCCTGAATGGTCAGAAACCAGGAATCAATCTCACCTCAATAATGACCATGAACAAATTCTTTGAAGTGAAAAATAGATACAACAGTCTACAGCTTTTCCAGAGCCACATATATGTTTTCATGAGAATGCCAAGGTTGGAATCTTTATGAAAGGACCATGTAGGAGATACCTTTGGCCTTCAGTTGTGTCCTCCCATAACATAAAAATAAAAATACAAGTTATTTGAAATGGTTGATTAATTTGCAAGTTGAAACTAGTGCGATGAAATGGATTCTCTAAGATATGATAACAGGAAGATATCAATTATATACACAAAAGTTTAAAACCTCATTTTAGAACAAATCATACCAATGGAGACAGCTGCATACAAACATGATGCAAAGCATGTCAAGGTCAAAAACGATTCACATATATGTGAACATGCTAGCAGAGAATCATGCTAATATCTTAGAGAATCACAAATGCTCATAAAGGATTACACAAACAAAAATAATACTTGGAGATAAACATAATTGTTTAATTTTGTTGAATTTTGATCTTAATTGCAGAAATAGAGAGAATCTTTAGCTTTTGTTAGTTTAGGATTACGTTGGGTTGAGTGCCCAACACTTGGATCAAGTTTTGGATCATTTTCCATTCAATTTTTCAGTTATTAGGTCATGTTTTGCTTGTTGGTTTTTCACATTTATTAACAGAAGTAATCAGGGCAGCAAGCTTGTATTTCAATTTAAGTGTTACTGATTGTTTTTAAATTTTAATTGTTAGTTGACCCCTAAAGTCACAAAATGATTCTCCGCTATGGTTTGCAAGTACTAACCCAAAGTGCAGAGAAATAATGCAAGGTGACAATGCACTATTTCTAGTTACCTTAGAACCTCATAGTTTCAAGTGTTAACAGAATCCAATAGCCTCAATTAGCACATCAATAGGCTTCCAGGATCCAGAAAAGAGATGTCCTCCCAAGGACTATACACCTTGTCAAACCGCACCTGAACTGAACCCTATTCATCCCCTTCCTGAAATTGGACAATGTAAACCAACCCCCATAGTCAAACCCTTTCTCTCCCCAATTAGGATCAAGGAGCTGAAGAGCAGCCTTACATCTTGCCCAAACATGCTTTTCAAAACCACTGACAACCACTCCCGTACCACCACCCCAATCATTATGGATTATAAAACATTATCCACAATCATAACTAAAACAAAACAAAGTCATTCCCGTCACAAAATTAAAATATCTATTGAATCCCATGCCTCTCAAAATGCAGTTTCTGAATTCAGAGAGTGACAGTAAATTCAAATGATTGTAAGGTAAGGAATGCCACAACAAACTAAGATGGAATACATGTCTCCAATTCTGTAGAAAACTAATTCTATTTAAATATCGTAAGATATACTTCACTTATAAGACATTTGAAATTTTAGTACAAACAAAAAATTCCACAGCTAATAACATTTATGCATGAAGCCCAACTAGCTAATGAGAGCAAGAAATAAAAAAACACATCACTAACTTTGAAAAAGTGCCTCTATCCATTCATGTGCATGTCCATATAAATGTATAATAGATAAAGTTATAAACATATAAGAACCTGAGTGCGGAGTTTGAATTCTGCAGCAAGCTCTTCTAATGGGATACACTTGTGCTTCTGCATGGTCCACAAAAAAAATTGTCAGATGGGATCCCAGGATAAGAAGAAAAAATTATGGAATTCAAATCTCTTCTATACTCTAACCAACCATTGGCACAACAAAAATCCAATGTTCTAATCAATATCTCCATTCAATTGCAGGACTATGCATTGCTGGGCTAGATTAGCAAAGTTGCAAGGTTTTCCTGTGTAAGACAAGCTATGTCAAAAATATCAGGTTCCAATTATACTTCTCCCTCAAGAGAACTTTGCAAATGTATTGTGACTCAATTTGTGCAGACAATACGTCAATTTGCAAATCTATTGTGAGTCAATTATGATCCATTAGGTCATAGTTGAGAAGTCTAGATCATATGTTCAATCCTCAAATTTTGTGGGGAGCATGAATGAACTGCCATTCTTTAAAATTGAAATGACCATTCCTAATTCCAAATGAACCAAACCAATTTTCATTTCATATTCCAGCCATGAATATGGATCTGAAACTCGTAATATTTCCAATTCAACGTTTAGAATGATAAAAGAATAATATAGCCTATCACAGTTTACATATGCCACAACAAACAATATACATGAGTTCAATCATGTAAAAAAACAGGATTTGCATTCAGTCACATAAAGTTTAAAGCATGTTAAAACAAAAATGAACTAAACATTTAGTTCACAGCCAAAATTAAACACTGCTTTTTATCATTCAAAATTCAGTAAGTTAAAAATATATTTTAGTTACATTGTCTTTGACTGTTAGATTAGTGCCATGAGATGGTAAAGTACACACATTCCTAAAACATTTCTCACATTAAAAAAAACTTGTTGAATTAATGATCTTGTGAACTAAAAGACATTAATAGCAGGGAAAACAGTTTAGATGCAATCCCTATGAACACAAAGCTGGCTACAATCTACTAAGAAAACAATACGCCGTCCTCTGTAATTATATTCACTTATAATAAAAATTACCTGCCAATCAAATTTGAAAACCTAAAGTAGAATATAATAGCATAACTGGTATTGAACATGTTGGAAAATGTTAACAAAAGACATTAATCAGCAAATGAACATACATGCCCATATACATAAAAACAAATAGCACTATGTAGAGTAAGCTGCTGGTTTGTTTGACTGGATCACAGTATAAGACTTCAGATAAAACTTCAGATCATAAAACAACTTCCATCTCCAATACTGTAGGTCACAAAAAGAACTAAATTCAATGTCCAATTATATTGTAGATAACAAACCATCTTCAAGGCCAAGGATACCAGATTTTCCTTTATGCACCGGATCCTTGGATTCACATATCTGTCTCCAACCTGCCCCACTTTTAAAGGGTTTTCCAGTAGATCCATCTACTGAAGGAGGCACTTCTTGCAACAGGAGACAACTCCTGCAGATTAGGAAGTGCTTCCTGCTTCAGAAAACACCTCCAGGTGGGGTGACATGACAGCAAAAGAAGAAACATCAATGACATTTATAAAACAAGGGCATTTGAATGTGACACGAGTGGCCCACAAAGCCTCCCCACATCTGGGGCCTTTTTTGCCACAAGTGGCCCCTAAGCAATGTTGCAAATATCTCCAATTTCTCCTGGTATTTCCAATTTCACCCATGTATTTCAGGTTGTCGATTTGTCTAATATTTTCAAAAATCTTGAGGTCTAAGTTTTTTATTTCCATATTTTCAGATAATTTTCCAATATGTTCCCCAATATTTCTATTAAGTTTCTTTATGCACCCTTAGCGATATATTCCATGAAATGATATTTGCAACAATGGCCCTAAGACAACTAAAAACAAATGCTAAACCCTATGGTGGCCCATCCTTTGCAATTGGAGATTGCATTAGCAAGTTTTGCAAGCACATGGCAGTTGGAAGAGGGTATCTTGTATGACAGATGGGTAAGGGGCTGTTTTTGCAACTTGGAAAGCACGAGAGAAGATGAACTTATCAATTGTTTGCTTGGGCACAAGAAAATCAGAAATTTTTTCTTGTCTTCTCCAAGGAACCAAACGGCTCCATTTTCCTCAGTTGGGTAGCAGAAAAGTGAGGAGAAAATATGGAGAGAGAGGTGGTGCTACAGAAAAAGCAACAAATCACATCCCATTGACACAACACTCTAGAAATATGTGGAGAAACTTGGCACTAGGTGAAACTCTGGTGGGAGCTACAGATGAATAATTTATATGTTTTAAGAACGATTAGATTGGCTCAATGAGTGAAATCCCATTTGCTTGATAAATAAGGGAATGGACTTGTGAAGCACAGAAGTATATCACCCAATGTGAGGACAAGACTTGAAAGACAGTAAGATAAGGTTGAAGCAGCTTCAGTTTATTGGCTTCAAACAGGTGATATCCCAACCAAAGACGTATTGAAATGTTCACCTATAAAGAAGGCCCTTGAGAAGATCTCTGCACTCTATATGCCTCAGGGGAGAATAAGGCAGCAGACTGAGATTGAAAAGGAATTTATATCCCATTATAAAATGGTATTCCAAACTTAAGGCATCAATGAAAATCGTAAGAAGGCTATGCAAACCTGTGTTGACCATCCCACAAGTGATAAAATCTAACTCACAAACAACATTTAGCCACCAGTCATTGATGCCAGCTGGACGAGTTGTCAGTGCCACCAGTTAATTTTGTTCTTTCTTCTTTCTTCACTCGTGATTCAATTAATTTTGAAACTGATTTTGAACTTCTTCACAAATAACCACGGGTTTTGCTATTTTAATTTTGAAACTGATTTGAACTTCTTCACAAGTAACTATAGACTCAGGCTCATAAGATTCTAACACCATGTTCAGCTTGCAAATAAGACAAACAACTGATTTAATAGTTACAATAAAGTCAATAGATAAAATGAGATTGATACGCTCTTATATCATCAACGAGGTAGTTCTTCTCCAATCACACCATTACATCTTAAATGTCTTTTTAATTAAGAACATTACTCAAAACTTATACTCTAAAACATATTCATGTAAACACTTCAAACTATGTTTTCCAATCTTCTTAAAACACCAAAATGACTCTAAATGGTCCCATTCTTTCCTAAACAATCCTTCGGCCTGTTATTATGGACCTCGATAAAACAAGAAATTCAAAATTTTTCTTAAATACACAGAAGTTTTGTCCAATCCTCCTCTCTGGTCTTCTCTACACAGTCACACATATGGCGATTACAACAACTTTATTGTCTCTATCTTTATGCATAGCTATCTCAAATTTGGCCATATTATTTTATTTCCACAACACTCAACCTCACAATCAAATTGCTAATTAGAAAATGATTGAATTCACACATAAGACATTCATTCCAACAGTAGCTGCACCGCACTTGCAATGTAGTGCAAAATTTAAGAAATAATCAGAGAGCTCACTGCAAGAGTCCCAGTCAAAATTTGATGCGTATGGGTCCCTTTTCAGTGCAATTGGGCCCTTGTGTGTGTTGTTGAGGGTGTCCTTGGAAGACTAGCCTGTAGCTTATTGTGCCTCTTGTACAATGATTACTTCATTTCTCTACTTCCCTTCAATATTCTACCAACTACATTAATTAATTAAGCGTTGTTCCATTATCATCATTAGGAAGCCGCCCATAGCCGAGTTTTGAGATTCATAGGACCACTTTGATGAACTTTTTGAAGACAATAACGCAGGCAGAGGGAGTTCTTCTCATTTGGGTAATGCCCAGAGTCTGTCCTATTTTTGAGATATGTGTTCATATAATTTAGTCCTGAGTTTGATGTTTTCGCTCTGTTTAAGCCAATTTTGGAGGGAGTCTGCCTATGTTTTGGAGGAAAATGGAGGTGGTCTCATGGTGAGTCTGAAACACAGAGGCTTTAGGAGCATGACGACCATGAATGCCTTTGAATTGCTCAGGGTTTCAAGCAACTAAAGCTCAACTAGGTTTCATTCTCTGGGAAGAAGCAGACATGGCCACAAGCAGCATTCACTAGATATCTCATTGCCTCTGAGTGCAGCGAGTGACTACATAATGCCAGTAATGTAGACTTAAGAGTAGAATGAGAGGTTTACTGCCTCAAAGTTCAAACAGCCATATCTTTATACGAGCTTCAAACTAGTGCCCTAAAATATGCAGCTAATGAATAGTATTATTTTGCCCCAATCAACCATCAACCATTTTCTTCCATGCGAACACCATAATGAACTGCAGCGCCCACCTATAAATGATAAGATCCCATTTATATTTATTACATTAGCCATATCAAAGGGCAAGCGGCCACGCCAGGATGAACCCTCTGCAACTAAGGTTGCATCTGGTGCCTGGAATGGTTGGCTCTTTGTTTTCATGACAATGGTTAATACATTGTGTTACGAGAAACTAGAAAAGGAATGGGAAATGAAAATAGAACCAGAAACGGGGGTAAAGGGCTTTGGGGATAAGAAACATGAACCCCCCTTGCCAGCATATATTTTTCATATGAAATTGATTAGTAATACACTGATGCAGTGTCAAGATGGGAATGGAAAAGAAAACCAAGTAGGGAACAAAACAAGAAATGGGTCTCCTAGTCAGGCTTCCGTTAGCACATTTACGATAGATACAACTGCTCTAGAACACCTCGAGAGCCCTAATTTTGGACATTATGATAATTACTGTTTAATGGCTTTGGGCCGATTTCTTATAATGTGAGTAGCTGCTGGGTATGTTGCATAGAGCCTAGAAGGGTTTATCATATTGCCCCAGATTTTGGCTGGTGTGGACTATTGTTTCATTAATAAAATTTACAACATACAAACATATTTTAAAATAATAGATGCACATTTTTTCCTCTGAGAACCTTACTTGACAAGTAACGCAAAGAGTGTGACATAATTGGGTTTTTCCTATACGAAATTCCCCATAGATCTCTGTGATTGATCCAGTCTCAACCCCTCCTGTTAAGAAAAGAACAAACTCTCAGAATCATGGAATGTGCCTAAAAAACAATTATCAATGCCCACAAAGAATTCCACCAATCCCATCATTAATAACAATGCAACTCAACTGTATCCTTGTAACCAAAGAACTCTCAAGCAAGTTCTGCAGAAATTACTTTACCTTCTAGTATCTTGTCAAGTTCTCTAGAGCCAGAACTTATATGTATAATCTCAAGGCGTTGAGCATGCAGCTGGTTAGCACTAGTGAAACCCACGGGAACCAATTTTGAGGCTGCTAGAGGCAATAATCATATGAATACAAGCCACCCACTGAATTTTTCATTTTTTCAAAAATAGAACTATAAAAAAAGTGGGCTAAGGGATAAAGTTGACATGCCTGCTTCAATAATTTTATCAACCTTGGCATCACTGAGGCCCTTGATCTGCACAAGCTCTTTCTTGGGAGAATATGCAACAGCTTCTACCGTGCAGTGCCCGGCATCCTTGAGTTTTTTAATATCAACAGCAGATATCCCACAGGCCTGATACAACAAAAGCATCTAGAGATCAAATTCATTTCAAAGAAATTGCATTGCGTTGTTCTTGGCTTTGAAAGGAATTTGAAACTTATTACCTGAAGTTGTTCAATGGGGTAGGGTCCATGCTGCAGCTCCTCTGCATTTTCTTCTTCTTGCAGAATCTGCTGTTGCTTGCGTTGCTGTTGTTCCATCGGAATATTACTGAGAAAGCAAGTTAAGAGAGAAACCCAATAAGAAAGAAGGTTGTCTCGTGATTCCGAGTTGGCCCTTCGATCGGTTTTAGGTTGTCTGATGGGTCGATGGATGATCCTGGTGTTGCTCTGTAGAGGGGCCAAAGAAGAGGCTGCATAGTGACTCTGGTTTTGAATTTGGTGTGGGCACCAAAGTTATTTATATTAAATCCATTTTTAATCATTTAGTCTATTTAAAATTAAAGTGGGGGACAGGTTTCTCCCCGAAGATTCCGTTGGATGTTCCTAATGTTATGAGAACTCCTATGGCTAAATAAGTTTAGCTGGAGAAGTGCTTCTTTCTTTTACCAAAATTTTTACAATGAAACTTTTTTCTTAATTTTAATTTTGTTCTTGGGGTTTGGTAGGTTTATTTTTTATTTTAATTTTAGATTTATTAATCAAATTATTTAAAATGTAACTTTTTCACATTTTAAAACTTTAAGTATGAACGTTTTTAAGGTACTAAAACACCGTGTTTAAAATTTGGAGTGAAGGTGGATAGAGTGTCTAACACATGGATAGATTTAAAACCATTACACAATGAAAACTCCATAAATTTAAACACAGTTTTTGTTTTTTTTTTTTGGTATATTAAGAAATTTGTCTCATCTACACACTTTATAGATGCAGTGTAAAAAAAATAACAATTAAGCATTACTATTATTATTTTATTTTTGTTTTTATAAACTATTATAAAATTTATTGAAATATAATTTTTTCTTTATATCTAAAAATAATAGGATAAAAAATTTAAATTAAATAGATTTAGTTTTTTTTATGATAATTGTTAATGTCCACTAAGATCACTTTGCTCTATTGGACTTAAGCATCGGATATGCGACGGCACTTTCCAAAGGCGCCGTCGCTTAAGCGATGCTTACTAACGTGCCGTTGCTTAACCGACGGTTATGAGAATAGTCATTGCTTCACCGATGCTTGTGGCCACATTTACAAAAAAAAAATGTATCCTTGTGATTTTTGGTAAGTTTAAAAAGAGAAATCCACGCGCCGTCGGATTTTTCTGTTGGATTTTGGATCGAAATGTAGTAGTGCCACCAAGAAATGATCGTGCATTACTCCATCCTTGTCCACTATGCCAAAGGAAGCTGGTGATGGTGGTGGTGGTGGTGATGGAGGAGGAAGAGGGGGGTGGGTTTTGTGATGTTTAGGGAAGAGAGGTCATAGGTTGGAGCCGGGATTGAACCGAAGAGGAAATCGAGCCAATAATGATCTGTACCTGGTCATAATCGCTTGCCCAATGTTTTCCCAAGTAGAAGCATGCGATGGCAAGAAGCAGAAGATCCGCTACCTTCAATGTGAGGGGACTCTTCAGGATATCCTCCTTCTTTTTTTCTTCCTCCCTCTGGATCTGGCTTCTACGAATTTTCCTTTGCTCATTGGCTTCCCATGTCCAAAAATGGGTGAAACAATTGATTTGAGAGGGAAAAATAATTGGAAATTTCTTTTATTGCCGGAGTGACAACTATAAATGACCAAATAAATGACCAATTGTTATGTGGTCATTTTTAGTCTAGATATCTAGTGACCAAATTTGGTCATTTATCTTGGTCGTTTTTATTTGGTTTTTATCCCATGACCAAAAGTGGTCATTTATCTTGGTCTTTTTTAGTTATCTCACTTAAATTTATCAATTTTGGTCATTTATCCCTTCAAAAAAACCGCGGTGACCAAAAATTTTGGTCTCCTCGTCACTAATCTCTCATTTTCCACTAGTGGGGGACTTCTTAACTTTGGCTTTGCATGATGATGTTTTTAACAATAAATCATTTCATGATGTGAAATGTGACATAAGTAGCAACTGATTTGAATTATGGTTGGTTATTATGTCACAAACATGAATATGACAAATGTTGATTCGCGTGTTAACAACACTCATTCGTTTACTTGTCTTCTTGCCTCAATACAGAAGATTTGAAAGTATACATACATTGGATATGATAAGTCATTAATGTGTATGAGAAATAATTTTCTTCATGTTATGAATCATGCTAAAAATAAATCAAATTGTAACAAAGTGTGAGAAAGTGTAGTTTGGAAGAGACACATTGGTTAATGGCATGTGTAAAATGGAATCAAATGGTAATGAATATACTCCCTTTCCTCCCCAATTGAAGTTGTGTCATGTTTATGAAAATGAGAAATGCAATGTAACATGGTGAGGGAATTTTACAAATTCATTCATTTCTAGCATTTAAGGAATTATATGATTAAAGATTAGAAAACAACATACCCTCACTTACCCAAAATGTTGATGAACTATGTAGAAGGAATGTGGCTGATGCTGCTACTAGATCATGGACTGTGAAGTGAAGACTCTGAACTGCTACTTGTTTGTATGAATAAAAAATGGAAGTGGAATTGTGGTACTCTCATATGGCTGCAAGTATGCTACTAGAAAAATGCTGATGGAGTCATGAAAAGTATATATAATCTTCACCCACTACAAAACACGATTGTGGTACAATTTTAGTCATGTGAATAAATGTGTTGATGTCGAGCATGAAAAGAAGTCATTGGATTACCAAACATTGATGAATGTCGTTAACCAATGTGAGGAAATATCACCATTGATGTCAATGAGTGCTAAGGTACCTAATTACATATTTCAATGTGCAAATAAATGAGCTGATGTTGAGCCACTTGCAAGAGCCCACGATCAAAGGAAATTGATGTATTCCCATGATTGTCAGCGAGAGAACTTTTCATTAAGGCATGCAAGCCTCAAGGTGCTCAAAAGGACTCTAGCCTCTATCCCAGATAATGTGCATAGGTCGATGGGACAAGACTTGTTGAAAGATGGGCCTTAAGGAATCCCACATGAGTCAACGCGAGTTGTAAAAAATGAGTGTTAGTACTATAGATGAAAGATCTTAGTATCAATAGTGTTTATGAAAAGGATAACAAGGAAATTTTGGTCATGAAAAGGAAGTTGGATGGTTGTATTCACGAGGAAAAAGAACTACTAAAAATTAGGAAAGAGTGTATGCGACTCAGAAAAGGAGACATGTGTGAAGTCATGAGGTGTAGGGCAATGAAAAGTGGAATTCAACATGGATGAATAATAAACTTAGAAAGAGGAGGGCAGGTAGAGATATGATGACACACATGGTTTCTGAAAGTTTCGTTATGAAAACAAATAGCATGACAAATGTGATACAAAGCTTAACTCTTTCAAGCTTTTGATGAAACATGCTTTACTGAAAAGTTTTGTGATTCTTGCAAATCACTTTTGCATGAACAAGTTTTCTAGATTGTCTTTGAACCTATAAAATCTTAGCATTTTCTTAGAGCAAAATCTGAGAGCATAGAAAAACATAAAGTGCGAGAATAAATGCTAACAAACCAAATTCAAAAATAAAATGCATTTTTACCAATTGGTTGTGGCACATCTTTGACAATATTTTTCGTTAAAATTTGTTTTAAGTGACTCAAGAAACCAAGTTAGGGTAAAACATGTCAAAGCATGAGCTAATGTTTCAAAAAATTTGGTGATCCACTTGTAAAAATCTATTTACAATTTTTTTTTATGATTTTTTTAGTTATTTTTAATTTATTTGCGGTTGATCTAAAAATTTAACTTTATTATGTTTTTATGGTTTTTTTTATTTTAATTTTTTTTAACACATTTTTAAATTTTTATGATTTTTTTTAACCTAAAGTTTTTATTGTTTTTATTTAACCTAAAGTTTTTATTGGTTTTTTTTAACCTAAATTTTTTATTGTTTTTTTTTACAACAAAACAAAAGGAAAGATAAAATAAATCTAAATAATATCAACATTGACATTCAAATTTGACCATTTACACTGCTATAATCGAAAGTTAATTTAACATTCTAGATGACCATAAATAAATATTGAATTCTTTTGCAATTTGCATGTACCAAGTTTATAGATCTGCCAGTTTTATTCTCTTTTTCATAAGAATGACTTTCTATTTTTTCTGTAATTTGCACACATCTCATAACTTGCCCATGAATCTATAAACCTAAGGAATAACAAAAAGCTGTCATTCAATTTTTGAACTATGTGAATCCATCTTTAGCGGAGTCATAATATCATTCAGTTCTATAAAATCTCCATGCAAAACACCGAGAAATAAATCATGTTGATCTGGTAAGGATGAACAAAATCTTGAACTCTCTTCCTCAGCTATCATAATGTCTTGGAAATGCAAGTTGCCAATGGAAGGTGTTCATCACCAGACGTGTTTCTTCATATTTGTATTTTCATGGTGCTGAGGCTGATTAGAAAAGACAAACTGTGAGTCATTAAGAACATAAAGAAGATATGAATCTTATCATCGCAAACACAGTAACCAACAATGTTTTCAAAGATCGATTCCTTACTAGCCAATTACATTATCGTTGGATGGTCCAAGACACTATGGGTGAGATTGGCACAAAGACATTTCTCACTTGTGTAGATCAATAAATCCAGGCGAGTGAATCTCAACAACATTGGAGGACTGGGAAACAACCTGTAAGAATTTGTTACGATGGTCCCAAAGCTAGGCATGGGTGTTTCTTGGCATTGACATCAGCACCTGATCGCCAGCTAACTCAGACATTGACATGTGATTGTCATGTTGTTTATCATCATCGGGAATGTGATTGGCTTGGCATGTAGATGTCGTACAAGGTGCAGCAATTCTCGTCAATCTATTGCTACCTGACAACGATTAACTTGATGGCTTCAGTGAATAACCAAACAAACAAACCGACCACCGCTCGACCGAAGACCTTCCTTATGGACGATCTTTATTTTTCTTACTAGAAATGGAAATTTGCTTGTTATAGTAGCTTGACATATCTCAACTTTAGGTTTTTTTGAGGTCAGGAAGTGGGGAAAGCACTGAACTAGAGCTAGAAAATGTCACCGGTGAACAGGTTCAAGTAATAGAATCTTCATGAAAAATAGGAAAGCAATGATCTCTGCATATTTGTACATTTTCTTAACTTTTAGTGGAGTGCGGCATATTATTCACTTTACAGGCAACTAAAGGTTCAAGAGACCAAGTCGAACCAGATATCGTGATGAAATTTTGCAGGAACATTTACGATCTCGAGGAGGTGAACCCTGGTTTGTCTTTCTATTGGTAGGCACCAATTTAAACGAATGCAAGCTAGGAAGGAGAGAGACCGGGACAATATCTAGGCTCATTGGGGTGATCATATCTTGAGATAAGCCTGCCTATGCACGAAAAATAGGAAAAACACTCCCAGAATGAACTAAATCACTACAGAATAAGGAAGCAAGTGTATCCATCTCTATATATTCCATACTCATCCAGCTCAATCTAAAGTGTTGACATGGATAAAGAGCCTGATTCTCCACCCAAGTGCAAGTTGGAACTAACCAACGATATCCGAGATGCCGAAGTTCCTTCCCCGAAGTCAATCTCATCACCACCACCAACATCGCTCGAAAACCTTCAATCCATTAAAGATAAAAGAGAGAATTGACATGTGTTCTGTATTACTAAGTTGCTGATCGTCTAGAAAGCCGATTCATCAACCCCTTCTTGCTTTCCATTATTCCTTACATCCCCCATATCATCCCATTGATATTAGTATCGATCTCCTCTTGGAAAGTTCCCAGGTTCGTTCCTTTCCTTTCCGACTAAGAGTAGGACAAAAAAATATTTGTTAAAGGTTGTGTATTTTGATAACATAAAAAACACACGGTAGGAACACTGAAAAACCGAGGTGTCAGGGGTGTTGATATCTACCAAGGAATGAATAAAGTCAACATTGGATCGTTTAATAGTGTCACGTCCCCTCCCGCACTAGATGAGGAAACACGATCTTTTTTCCTACTTGAGTTACCTATCTGATTCTGCATTCATATGATGATTCCCCATTCTTTTTTTATTTAAATATCTACACAAGAAAGAATTTCCCCCGCTGCCATTCTGATCTAGATCGTGTATAACTCTTTATCTTTCTCCAATCGCAGAGAGATCGAAAGTTGGAGAATCATTTCGAAGAAAATCAATGGTCAGAAGAGCTTCACTTGCAGAATCAGAAACATAAAATTTCACTCTCGCACTCTGCATCCCACATGCAAAACAACCGTTGCGGAGATCAAAGTTGCAGAAATCAAAATTTACCATAAGTCATTTCCGCATTTCGCATCCCGCATCCCACATCCCGCAAATTGTGGAAATAAGATTTTGCCAAACGAGGTTTCTACATCTTGCATCTTGCAAGTTGCGGAAAGGGAATTGCGAAAAGCATATTTCTCCAAATGGCATTTCCGTATCCAGAATCCCGCAAGTTACGGGAAGGGATTTGCGGAAGGGAAAATGCGGAGTCCAAACTTCTGCAAAGCGCATTTCCGCATTCTGCATCCCGCAGGTTGCGGAAGGAAAAATCTACGAAAATTTGATCTGTTCATGAAAATTTCTAAGTCTAAAACTGATTTTGAGCATTTTGGCCCTCACAAATCCGGCCAGTCTAGATCCATAACAACTTAGAAAATTCATTGAAATAAAATTACATACAAATATACATAGTTCATGAAATATGCATCTCCATCAAATACATTCCATTCAAGCATTCATCATATTCATATTCATTTATAAACAAGTACAGTTGCAGGGATTGAAACAAAAGAAATACTTATATTTATTGGAAGGTTGTCCCGCAACCAGCTATATCGCTGCAACGTTCCACCCAACCATAGGTTAGTGTGCTCATCAATCTTTCAGCAACACTACCACCCCCGAGTTGGGCATGATTTCCCCAAGGAATAAGGAACACTAGCAGACTCCCTCTTAACCAAGGATACAATAAAACTCAGATAAGCTGACACACTTGGGTTTATCAGGCTTACTTAGGCAGTGGTTCACACATAGTAAAAATTCACACAAGAGACAGCTGGGCCAACTGCCAATTGTGTTTATAAGGCTGGAAAGGAGGTGGAAATAATTACTACTAGGCTAGTGAGCTCAATCCTAGAGTTATGGAAACCTGCACCAAATCTATCCTGGTTTCTAAAGCAACTACACAACCAACACTAGGATTCATTCCCTTCTCTACTCCACAGTCCCTTAGGCTATGCCTTCCCTCTCTAGTGTTATCCCAGGTGTACAAAGAAGAAATCCAGCCCCCCATATATGTTTGTGAGGTTTCTTTTTACACTAGGTGCATCAGGCAAGTCCATACTCCATTTCCATTTCCCCAAACCATTTCAGAGACCACACAAGGGTGTACATACAGCGATTATAGTTCTGGGATTAAGGAAATGTTACAGAGGCTAAAAAGGATGTACACACAATGGTCATAGTTCTATGTTCAAGAAAACATTATAGAGGCCAAGGAATGCATGAACACACAACAATTATGAAATTATGAGCATTGCATGATCCAGGTTGACTGATACAATCACAAAATCCAAATCTTCTTGCTTGTTTATCAGTAAAACATGGTTTCTAAGTATGCGCGTTCAGGAAAATGATTGACAGACAGGGAAACCATGAAGGAGGAAACAAAATTGACGTGAAGGATGAAAATTTGAGAGGTTTTCTGCGTGCTTGAATGAAAACGAATGAATCCATGATCCATCAACAAAACATCCTGCCTTTTTTTTTCCAAAACTTGAGGGAAGGTGAAACATGAACGCATGAGGGAATGGCATGCGTTTTGGGGTGTTTTTCTTGCCCATGAAATAAAAAACATGATTTTCAGAAATGGTGCTCTGCCCATTTCAAATTTCTACCAAAACTATTCTCATTCCCACAAAACGGCTCAAGGTAACATGCCCCCCACTTATCCTTAGGAAAATAAAGCCCCCATCTCTTTAACATTTGCAGCACATAGCTGGCTGTAGGTTTTTAATTAATTTGTATTTTACATGATGTCTCGAGCATACTATGCCTAAATAGCATATAAACCATCAGTGTTGATTCTAACTGCCGAACACAAACACAAAATCAATGGCAGGGCCTTGGCCTTGAGCTCCTTGCCATGATTTAATACAATATTCACATCATTGGAAATTTAATATCATGGGGTCAAAAGTCGGGGTGTTACATTCCCCTCCCCCTTCAATAGCACTGTCCTCAGTGCTTAACAATTTAACTAAATAGAAAACTACACGGGCACCTCCCTCAGGGATTTGCAAAAATTGAACCAACAATGAATGTGCCAGTTGCATGGCATCCTCCAACTCCCACGTAGCTTCCTCAGGACCGCAGTGCTTCCTTTGCACCTTTTTTCTGTCCCATGGCACAATCTAGAGCTTTTCCATGTCCTTGCTTGCATGCATTAGCATGCACCACATGATCTTCTTCTGGGTATTGGATAATCATTTTCCTCAACTTGGAACATTTCCAATGCCTTTGGAAACCAACATCACCTATGCCCAAGCCTCAAGCAATCAATCAATTCCTATGTTAGTATTCACAAGATTTTCCAAAATCATAAATGAATCACCTACACATGTATATCGATATAGAATCAATCAAAACAAATTGTCAAGTGAACCAAATACTTATCTGCATAAGTATCTTCTCCTGGTTCCACAAGCATCCGACTTGGCTTTAAATACAACCATGGCATTCACAACCCTGCCCCACCCCATACCTAGGTGTGCATTAAAGGGTATCCAAATTTCTGGAAGCCTCATATTACCTACAAATATCCTTTAATCGAGATCTGGCAGCTCTGCTTCAGAGCCTAAAACTCCCTCTAGGTTCTTACCAAGCTCGGTGCTTTTTTTATGGACACCACAACAAATCAATTCACATGTCAGATTTATTACAATAAGATGCAATCTATAACAGGTTTTTCAAAACTATGTCTATATCATATCCTCATGTATTTTTACAGAAAATCAATAACAACAAAATATTCATAAGTAAACTAAATACTTATCTGTATAACATCTCTCAATCGAGATCTGGTAGCCTTTTCCAAAGGCCACCACCTCTCTGGGTGCTTAATATAAGCTTTGCTTAAGGCTCAACACTTCCTCCTAGCATTGACTAATGCTCAGCCACTTACTTTCTAGGAACCATAACATATTAAGTCACATGTTAGATTCATTTTCACAGGATTTATTTCTTAAGATGATTCTCAAAATATCAGCTGAATCATTATGTACATGTGTTTTTACAGAAATTCAACAAAGATGTGCTAAGTAATCAAATACTTATCTGTGTAGAAGTTCATGGCCGTGGTCAACCCAACTTCAGAGCCTAACACCTCCTTGGTGCTTGATGACAGCTCTAGCATACGGGCCTAGCACCATTCCCACGTGCTCACCAATGCTCAGGATCTTACTTTCCAAACGCCATAATACCTAGGGGTTATTCTCTTCACGGATCCCCCACTCTCGTGATAGTCCCCTTACGGCGTGAATGTGTTTAGAACGAATTCTATCTGGATGTCTTACTCTTGGGCATCCCTAGTGATGCATAATGGTGCCTAGCTGAAAGGGGGGAACATAAACTATGTACATCCCGTACATCCTTCTAGAGGAGCCATGTATTCTCTATAAATGTTTTTGTTGTCATATATGCATTACATATAGACATCCAGTTCACATGAGATGTCATAGATTTTCAAATTTATTTGTGCCTGGATAAATTCCAATTATCAATGATCAGACAACATTGATAGTCAAATCAAAATTTGAATTCACAATTCAGTTTCCCATAGAAAAAATCAAATTCGACATTCATGAGTTCATCCCCATATTGTTTGGCTTTTGCAAGTGGGAGTACTCATCCCTTATTTACACACGCTGCCAAAAACCTGGACATTCACATATAACATGTCATCTTGACACCATTTTAAATCAGCCAAACAGTTAATACATTCGATTAACAACAGAATTTAAAAAAAAAAAACAATTCTGAAGTGGAAACTTTATTATGTTCAAAAAAAAATCAGAATTTTAGTCATGCAATCTTTCTCATAGAATATGGTAGTTTCCTGGCTTGGTTTCATCTTAGGTTATTCTATGTGCAATCTTTGGGAAGGGCCATTTCTTCATGGAACTACAAGTTCTCATGCAGGCTTCCATAGTCTATACATAGACTCATCTTTTCCTACAAAATATCCTTCAACGATCTTCCTGCAACACCTGAAAGCATTATTCATGAAGCACATAAATGTATTTGGTGTGTTTGGTAATATTGCAAACTCATAAGATCCATACCTTGCTTCGAGGGCTGTCTTATGAACATTTTCATCCATGATCCTTACCTGCTAGTCACCAGACATTAATTCATTTCTGGAAAATACTTTTTCTCTTCTTATTCATTCCAAGAGGTCGGCACTTCTAGGAAATTCATACTTGTTCTTCATAGTGACTTTGTTCAGCTGTTTATAATCAATACACAACTAGAGTGTATCATCTTTATTTTTCACAACCAAGGATGGTGTTTTCCAAGAAAACACACTCGGTCTAAGGTACTTCTTTTCCTACAATTCCTGTAGCTGCATTTTCAGCTTCAGCATTTTCGGTATGCTCACCCTACAAGGTGTCTAGGATACTGGTGCTGCTCCTAGTGCAAGTTCAAGGGTAAAATTAGTGTCACTCTTCACTGTAATTTCATTAGGAAGAACATTCCCGACTTCCTATAACATATGAAACCCCTCCAATCTAGGAGTACCATTCTATGCTATCTCCAAAACATGATCTACATATACCCTACGACCTTTCTCATAGAATTTCTCCAGTTGCATTGTGGATGACTTTCTTCCTAAGATTACTTTTGGAAATCCTTTCACAACCCTTAGGTTTCCTTCTTCATCCAAGCATTCAAAAGTCTTGTTGTAACAATCAAGCTTTGCTCTGTGTGCTTCCAACCAATCCATTCTAATGAGGACATCATATGATTTAAGTGGAAAAATATTCAGAACGACCCAGTTGACCAACCCATCCATGACTAATGGACATTTTGTTACCACCTCACTAACTTTCTTCTTGATTCCAGTGGCTAGTTAGACTAACCATGATCTTCTATGCTTTGATTCCTTCAAAGTTCCTATCTCAACAAGTCCAGGGTTGATATAGCTGTGAATTGATCCAGGGTCAATCAAAACAAAAATAGTCTATTTAGCAATCTCACCCTCAACTTCCACCATAGTTGAGTTATGACCTTCTCGGTGGTATTCTAATGATGCTTAAATTTTAGGAATAATCCTTGCTTCCTGACCCACAGTTTCATTTTCTTCGGTACTAGGGGGCTTGGCCATCATTCCTATTCGCAAGTGGACAATGCCTATGTAGATGGAATCCTCCACATACCTAGCATTTGAGTGGTTCCTTTAGCTTTTCTTTCATTATTTTGTCTGGTTCAATCACAGCTTGTGATGGCTACCTTCGCTGTTTCATGAGGTGAGAAGGTTTAAAAAATTTCTTCCTTGGTTTAAGATTTGCGTTCTTCTTGTGGGAATTTTTCCTACTCCCTTCTACCTCTGTCAACTAATGCCCATAGTTTATCTGCCTTTGGAGATCTGCCACATTCTGCAGCATGTCTGTAATCAATTAGTTTTGTTCTACCATAGCATTGACCAACCTTTTATTTTATTCCTTGAAATCCTGTAACTTTGTCCTCAAGCTTCTTATGTTAATTGCAGCATCTCGCAAACTATCATGTTCCCACTTCCCAACAGCTTCAGTTCCATGAACTTGGACACTGTAAGCTGGCCTTACATGTCATTCTCCATGTGGACAAGTCTGACATAAATGGGGTTCTCCACATCTCCATCATTTGAGCAGTATTCTACCCTCTTGTGGATCCCTTGGATTTTTCTCCATAGCGTCTTTTTCATGCTCATAGGGATCCCATGCGTCATTCATGTTGTTACTTTTCTGGTCGTTGATCTTCTTTGACCTCCCTGCGTCGGACCAATATCAATTCTTCAATCTATTGTGTTGTTCTGCAAAATGTGTTAACAACATTGTTTGTTAGTCAATCTCAGAAATTTAAATAATTACTTACCAGTTTCTCATTGTAGTCACAAATGGTCAATGGGTCTTTCGTCGTGTTGGCTAAGTATAGAAATTATGCTAATTAGCACTCTTCTTGCTGTAGTTATTTTCTACAATAGCAATTGTCTTGCCTCTGTCAATGCTATCCATGGACCATTGAGGCCCAAAGTTGCAACATGAGTTTTGATACCACACTCACCTCCCCTCCCGCCTTGGAGGAGGAAACATGATCATTTCTTCTACATGAGTTACCTATGTATGATTCTTCATTCATATGATGATTCCCGATTCTTTTTTTTTCTTTAAATATCTACACAAGCAAGAATTTCCCCTACTAACATTTGCACATGATCTAGGAACTAGGAATCAAAATCATCAAAGAATTATTAACAAATACTCATGAATTGGAAAATAACTGGAACCAAAATGGTTTCCTCTCTGTATATTTAATAAACAATAAAGGGTTACAATTCCCATGCTAAGCAATGGCTTAACTCCATGAAGAATTCGAATACCTAAGGAGGCAATTCGAATTCAGTGAGTGAGTCTAGCTTAACTAACTCTCAGCCATGCAATCACACTCAGTTAACCACTTGACCAAAACCCTAATCGACTCACCAAACCCTAACTGAAGTCGGAGTGCAATAAGTGACTGAATCTCAACTGAAGGAGATCAAACACATGTCATAGCAAACCAACCATCAAGTGTTAGTGCTCCATGACTCCAATGAATCCCGATGAGGTTAACTGAAGCTGAAATGACCATCAGAAGTTGGTGGAGGCGCCTTGTTGACTCCAGTTCATTAAATAATAATAAATAATCATTAAATAATATATTTAATGAGAGGAGGCACCCTAACTGACTGGTTGAACTGATTGTAATCATCAGTTAGCAATTAGGTGCATTAATATCACTCAGATCACCCCCGGAGTGCTCCAGTTAGCCTCCTTGACTGTAGGAGAAGGATAAGTTAGCCTCCTTGACTATAGGAAGGCGTGGGTGTGATTGGATGATGGCAATTAATGCTCCACTAATGTCAATTAAACTTAGGATAGTGGTTTAACTAGGCCAATTTGACCGAAAGAGTGTGTATGATGGTAGATGTCTCCAACAACATTCTGATCCAGACCGTGTATAACTCTTTATCTTTCCCCAATTGCAAAGAGATCGAACGGTGGAGAATCATTCTGCAGAAAATCAACAGTGCAGAGAGCTTCACTTGTGGAATCAGAAACATATAAAATTTCACTCTCACACCCCGCATCCCGCATGTCGCATCCTGCATCCCACATCCCACAAGTTGCGAAAAGGGAATTGCAGAAGGGAAAATGCGAAGTCCAAACTTCTACAAAGCGCATTTCCGTATCTCGCATCCCACAGGTTGCAAAAGGAAATTTCTGTGGAAATTCGATCTGTTCATGAAAATTTCTAAGTTTAAACTGATTTTGAGCATTCAGGCCCTCACGAATCCATTTGGTATAGCTCCATAACAACTTAGAAAATTCATTGAAATGAAATTACATACACATATACATCATTCATGAAATATACATCTGCATCAAATACATTCCATTCAAGCATTCATCATATTCATATTCATTTGTAAAAAAATATAGTTGCAGGGATTGGAAGACAAGAATTACTTATCTTTATCAGAAGGTTGTCCCGTAACCAGCTATGTCGCTGCAATGTTCCACCCAACCATAGGCTAGTTTGCTCATCAATCTCTCAACAACATTGCCACCCTTGAGTTGGGCATGATTTCCCCAAGGAATAAGGAACACTAGTAGACTCTCTCATAGCCAAGGATACAATAAAAGTCAGCTAAGCTGACATAGTTGGTTTTATGAGGCTCACACAGGGAGTGGTTCACACATAGTCAAAATTCACACAAGACACAACCGGGCCAACTACCAATTGGGTTTATCAGGCTAGAAAGGAGGTGGAAAGACTTGCTGCTAAGCTAGTGAGCTCAATCATAGAGCTATGGACACCTAGACCAAATCTAGCCTGGATTATAAAGCATCTACATAGCCAACACCAGGAATCATTCCCTTCTCTGCTTCATAGTCCCTTGGGCTATGCCTTCCCTCTCCAGTGCTATCCTAGGTGTACAAAGAAGAAATCCATCCCCCCAGACCTGTCTATGAGGTTCATTTTTACACTAGTTTCATCAGGTAGGTCCATACTCTATTTCCATTTTCCCAAGCCAGTTCAGAGACCACACAAGGGTTTACATACAACGATTACAGTTATGGGATTAAGGAAACGTTACAGAGGCCAACAAGGATGTAAACACATCGGTCACAGTTCTAGGTTCAAGAAAACATTACAGAGGCTAAGGAATGCATGCACACATAGAAATTATGAACTTCTGAGCATTGCATGAGCTAGATCAACTGATACAATCACAGAATCCAAATATTCTTACTGGTTTATTAGTAAAACATTATTTCTGGGTATGCACATTTAGGCCCAACGATTGACAGACAGGGAAATTATGAAGGAGGAAACAAAACTGACTTGAAGGATGAAACTTCGAGAGGTTTTCTATGTGCATCTGCGTGCTTGAATGAAAACGAACGAATGAATGAATCCATGATCCATCAACAAAACCTCCTATCATTTTTTTCCAAAATGTGAGGGAAGGTGAAACATGAATGCATGAGGTAATGCCATGCATTTTTGGGTGTTTTTCTTGCCCATGCAATAAAAAACACGATTTTCAAAAATTGTGCTCTACCCATTTCTAATTTCTTCCAAAACTCTTCCCATTCATACCAAATGGCTCAAGGTTAAACACCCCTCCCTTATCCTTAAGAAAATCAAGCACCCATCTATTTAACATTTGCGATGCATAGCTGGCTGTAGGTTTTTAATTAATTTGTATTTTACATGATGTCTCACGCATACCATGCCTGGATAACACATAAACCATCGATGTTAATTCTAACAGTCGAACACAAACACAAAATCAATGGCAGGGCCTTGGCCTTGAGCTCCTTGCCATGATTTAATACAATATTCACATCATTTGAAATTTAATATCATGGGGTAAAAAACCAGGGTGTTACAAATAGGAAAGTAGCATTTGGGATGAATGATGACAGTTTGAGGGGTGATCCCGTAACCACTGGTAATAATCATAGCTAAAATGAGCTCATAGATATCAGAAATAATCCCTCAACAAATATAATACAGATTGACCTTTTGAGTTAAGTGATGCAATGTCCAGAAAAATAGTTGAATTTGGTTAATAATTTTAGGATCATATCTCGAAAATCACACACGACAACATCCTTGCTCCTATTTATCCTCACTGAATGTGTATTTTTGTGGTGTGTAGTGAGCAGAAAATATTTGATCTCATTTATATATTGTTGCTCCTAGGGATCCCTTGTGTCGTTTAATTATGGGGAAGAACAAAGGTTGTTTCATCTGTTAAGAATGGCAAAGACGTAGTTAGACTCAAATTTGTCATCACAAAACAACATCTCATGGCATTGCTAGCCAAATATCCTACCAACAAGATATCTGTGTTGGAGAGTCTGATGGTTCAGCTTCCACAAGTAGCGAGAGATTCTACTTCTAGTGCTAAAATTGCAATCCGAGACCTGCGCTAGAGAGGATTGTCGAGGGTTGTGATGTATAGTTTCTGCCTTTTTTGTTCAGTTTTAGTGTTTGTCTGTTGGCTTCTGGATAAATGTGTAAAAGTGTCATTACAGGAATTTTCAGCTCAAAATGGGCCTTCCAACCCTAATTCAAATTCCATGTCATCATGTGTTAGCCAATGAAATTTATTTAAATTTGAAATACCGTATAGGTCTTAAACATTTTTTTAATATAAATTTGCGGATAGGTATCATAAAAAAACTACTTTTTTTGTTCATATTTTCAACATATCTCCCTGTGTTTTTACTCAAATTTCGATCGGGGGAGCTCATTGGATGCATAATTAAATTCCACATCCAATGAGTACCCACTCTGCATACTTGTGATAGACCCCGCTACCCCAAAAACAAAAAATATCTGAAAAAATGCGATTATGACAATTATCATCACGTTTTTTAAGGTTTTTATTGTTTTTGGGGTAGAGAGGTCCGTAAAAAGTACACAAAGTGGGTACTCGTTGGATCCAATGAACTCTCCCGATCGAATTTGAGTAAAAAAACAGGGAGATATGTCGAAAATACGAACAAAAAAAGTAGTTTTTTTTCTTTTCTTCCTTCAAAATTAATAAATATTATTTTATTATTTTAACTATTATTTTATTATTTTCCTTAGGATGCCCATTTTGAGTTGAAATTTCCTCTAATGGATGTTACTCTGTGTCACTTCTGTGAGAGCTCTAAATTTTATGAGTTATACAATATGATCCTTTCAGCTAGGGCTTGATTGTATTATGCCATAGATTACTGTACATACTTTTTCTATGAACTAAATGACAACCATCATGTCTATATATTAAATTTGAGATACGAAGAAATTTTTGGATTAAAGAAGTTCAGTCTTTTCTTTCTTTTGATTATTTTAAAACACAACTTCATAACTTCCGCGTATGTAAATGATTGAGGATAGGATACATATTTTTTATTCCTTTTTGGCATGGCCTTTAATCTTCTTAAACTCCAAACCAGTGAGGTTTGATTACCAAACTGTGCGTTTTGGTGTTACTTCTTCTTTATGTTTTGTTAATGTTTTTAATTTTTTTTATGTGCATTATTCAAAATTACATTACAATCAAAAGAAAAGTTAAATGTATTTATGCTTTTTTTAAAGTTTTATATATTTTAGTGATTTTTTTATTATGTTTTGTTTTTATTGATTTTGTTTTGTCTGTTTTTGTTTATTGACATCATTCCTACATGTTATTCCTAATAAGACTAACAATATTGGGAAATTTATTAAATAAAAATTAAAATTCAAGTTTTCTATTAGCAAATGGAGATTTGAAAACGTTCATCTTACTTTCTAATATTGCGCACACTTATTTGAAATGAAAACTACAATTAAACATGTTTTATTGCTTGAACCTACCTATTCTACTCTAATTAGAAATTAAAGATTATTTACATGTAATGAAATGTCCAATGTAACCATACACACAACAAAAGTAAAAATATGTTCGCATTCAATTTTGCAAGATGAAATCTAAAATATACAAGAATGTGTTAGTTTATCCCTTGAAAATATGGTTTAATGGAAAAAAAATTGAACTAACCTGGTATTCACCTGGAACCATAGTTCAATGAGGCTTTCATAGGCTTGATTTCCATTCTGATTCAAATCATTCAAAACTGCTTCTTTATCCTCCTCCATCTCCTTCTCGAATAATTGAATCACACAACAGAAATTGAATCTAGTTTAGGAAAGTAGGAAATTGCATGAAAATAAATCTAATCTAGGAAAGCATGAAGTTGTGTAAAAATAAAATTAACTAGGAAAGCATGAAATTGCATAAATTAAACCTGGTTAAGAAAGCGTGAAATTAAACAAGGGAAAAATCATCTACAACAAACACATGTGAGCTCACACTAACAAATAATAAGAAAGCAAACCAAATCAATTATGAAGAAATCAAGAGGTTTACATTTTATCACAATATCCATTACATAATAATAAAAATCCACTCCATGACTAAAATACTCTACATTAACTTAGGACTAAAGACTCTTCTACTAACTAATCACTTTATATTAGCCTCCTGCTCACCCAAATGAAGAGAGAGTACCCTTATTTATACATGAGTTGCTTTGAAAAGAGGATAAGCGACTAATAAATGTAGATCCACTTTTCTCTCAAATTCGTACAACCAATTATCCCTTTAAATCCTCACAAATCCTCTCATGATATTCCTCTTTGGAATAATTATCTTCAAATCTTGAAAAGGTGGAGGAAATATTTGAGAAGAATTTGAATAATCCTTTGTTGAAAATCTTCAAATATTCCTACACATTACAAAGTTCATCCATCTTTGAGATATAAATGAAAACATGCCAATTTTCTAATATTTAATCATAACTTCTCAATATACCTAAAATAAATGAATTGGAAAATAATAAAGTAAACCCATATTTATTCATAAAAATGGTATAATGAATGGTTAATGGAGTAATAGAATATGGATGAATGAAAGGAATAGTGAAAGGAAAATAGGATGAAAATGTGACATTTGGGTGACCCAACAATTACATATAAACAAAGATGTTAAATGGCCTATATAGTCCAAAAAATTCACACTACAACAAATAATTACATATATCAAAATCCTTTCCTATATTCGGATTTTATTCATCAATAGCACCTTATTCCCCCTCCTCCAGGATCTAGCCCATTCCTCTACTCGAAATCTTGGAGTTGGTCCTCTAAGGGAATTAGTCAACACCCCACATTTTTTATGGGACTTCATGATACAAGCCTTAAAATAAGGTAGAGAAGCTTCCCAATCAACATATACCCATAGGAAATTTAATGTATGCATCTGCCAATTCAAATTAATACACATATATGACATAAATTTAAGATGGAAAAATGTTAAATGTTTATTCTTCAGTGTAAAATCTATTCAATTTTAAATTTAAATTATAAGTAGTTCATGTTGTTATTTGTCATACTCTAGTTTTATATTTTTCATTGCCTAGAGATGTCATTATACTATGTGTATTTTTCTAATGAAATTTTTATTGTATTTATGATTGCAATGGCTGATATAGACCATATTAATGCAGATATTTTGAGAGTGATTGGTCATTTGAGAGATCTTACTGTGGCTTGTAGGGGGGGATATGNTTTTATTGTATTTATGATTGCAATGGCTGATATAGACCATATTAATGCAGATATTTTGAGAGTGATTGGTCATTTGAGAGATCTTACTGTGGCTTGTAGGGGTGGATATGAACTCCATTTCTCCTTGTCGTCATCATCAAAGTCCATCGTAGATACCATCAACATATCTAACAATCTATTGTATAACATAACATCATACAGAGAGAGAAACTTACAAGAATATGTCAAGGTGAAATCGTTAAGTTGGTATACAATTTTTTGACATTGGAGAAAAAAAGAAAAGAAAATGGTGAAAATTGGACATCCTCTTGGATGGTCTCAATAACATTGTCCTTTTCAAGCATATGATTTCCATACACCGACTCTCTATATTCGTCACTTGTATACACAAATCCGAGCAAATCAATAATGAATTCATGTTGCAGTGATGTGCACCTATGTTTTACTCTTTGCTCAGTGCCATGCGGCGCTTGTTCTACCACTATTGTGGAAAATGAAGGCCCTTTGAGTGAATTCTTTAATCTTTCTTGTTGTGCATTATTAGCAAGAACTGTGGCATCCTCTACAACTATAATCGGTTGAGTGTCCATAAAGTGTCTTCGATTGGTCATATCATTTATTTTATTTTCTCTAATTTATTCAAGGATTTCATTGAGTATCTTCTTCCTTGCTAGTTTTCTTTCTAGATTGTGTGAATTTCCCATCACCACAATGATCAATGATCTATGGTGCTTCTCAATGGGAGTTTCCCCAATATTTTTATGTTTCTTACTCAATTGTTCCTAGATACTTCACCATAATGACCAATGAAATGTTTCCTTTGATGCTCCTCAATTGCAAGAAAACAATGGTGGAGATGCTATATGGTTCTCCCCAATGGGAGATTATTAAAGTTTGGTTTCTTTCTTGCTCAATTGTGTCTAGATACTCCACCAAAATGACCAATGAAATATTGACTTTGATGATCCTCAATTGCAATAAAACAATGGTAGAGATGCTTTATGGTTCTCCCCAATGGGAGATTCTCCAAGTTTGGTTTCTTTCTAGCTCAATTGTGTCTAGATACTCCAACAAAATGACCAATGAAATATTGACTTTGATGCTCCTCAATTACAAGAAAACAAATGGTGGAGATGCTCTATGGTTATCCTGAATGGGAGGTTCACCAACCTTGATATATTTCTTGCACAATTGTATCTAGATACTCCACCACAATAACCAATGAAATAATGCCTTTGATGATCCTCAATTGTAAGAATATGTTTGGTGAAGAATCGGAGATGGTTTATGGTGTTTTTCTATTGAATTCTTGAACCTTTTCCAATATATTTCGTGCTCCAACCAATCCTTAGACAACTGTGATGGAGATGGTTAATGCAATCAACAATTTGTGTGTTGTTATTGTAATAAAGAGAGTGAAGCAATGTTTGGAAATTGAAATTATGCGCAGACTGTGCAAATTCCTTGAAACTTGTTATAGTATTTCTCAGATAGGGACAGCTACTAATTATACTTGAACAAAACACGTACACACATTAGAGGAAATTTCAACTCAAAATGGGCCTTTTAACTTTTATTCAAATTCCATGTCATCATGTGTTAGCCAATGAAATTGCTTTAAATTTGAAATATCGTATAGGTCTTAAACACTTTTTTAATATAAATTTGGGGATAGGTATCATAAAAAAACTACTTTTTTGGCTTGTATTTTTG